>CM047901.1:16965141-17235823 GCA_026229545.1 Pistacia atlantica | reverse complement strand
TTAGTAGAAGTACAAGTAGAAGAGATATACTAAAACTTTATAACAAAATAAATAATAAACTTAAAAACGAATTTCAAAATTTTAGGAATATATCTATTGCACTTGCATCAGACATATGGGCTTGTAGATCAAAAACAGATTTTTAACTGTCACAATACATTTCTTAGATCATAGTTGGGGTTTACAATAAAAATTTATGGGTTTTAAACCATTATAGGAAAAACATAATGCTGACACTATTTATTTTACAATTCTTGAAGTTTTGCAAGAATATGTATTAATTGATAGAGTTGTAGCGCTAACGCTTGATAATGTAGCTGCTAACATCGCGACAATCTCTTTATTTGAAAAGAGATTGGATCTCGTGGTGTAGGCAAATTTTTTCACTAGAGATGTGCTTGCCACATCCATCAATTTGATTGTTAAAGTAGGTTTAGATGCTATACATTCGAAGATGGAGAGGGTGCATGCGGCTATCAAATTTATCGTCGGTGGTAGCAACAAAAGATGGCAGGAGTACGTCAAATATTTTAGGCAAGAGGACCCACCAGTTCGACCGTTGAAGTTTTGTATGGACATGCCTATCCGTTGGAACTCCACATACATGACGTTGGAAAAAGTTTTGTCAACCGCAAGACAAATTACAGATTTGGTCAACCGAAAGAACCATCCAGGGAAGTTGTCAACTATGATGATTGGGCGGTTCGTAACTTTTTTATTTATTTCTTAAAACTTTTTATGATTCCACTAATACATTAAGTGGTATTTATTATCCGACTACTAATTTACCGTTAGATATTTTACTTGAAATTTCTAAAACTTTTGCTAAATATAGATATAATGACGTTTTAATGGAAATTGTTTTAAAGATGGAAGAAAAATATGAGAAATATTGGTTAGATATTTCAATTCTTATATGGATTAGGCCTTGTTGTAGATCTTAGGTTTAAATTACACGTAGTTAAATGTAATTACTAAGATAGGCCAACATTTAGGACATGATTATACGTCTTATTTGATTGACTTTAAGAAAAAATTGGAAAGCCTTTTTTCTTTATATCAGAACAGGTACAATGGAAGTGGAAGTGGAACATCCAGGAGAGACGATCAGGACCTTGATGAATACCTCCATCAAGGATCGAGCATGTAGACGTATATGGAACATGACGGAAGTAGCAACTCCAACTCGTACATATATGGACCAAATGAGCTAAATCGCTACCTACAAATGGACATGTCCTACATGATGAAGAAAGAGAAACGTGAGATGGATGTGCTTCAATGGTGGAATCAACATCATAGTCGATTCGCCATTGTAGCCCAAATGGCACACGACATTTTATTTATGTCGGTTTCTACAATTGCATCCAATTCAGCATTTTCAATGAGTGGTCGGATTGTTGAAGACAGAAGATGCTCTTTAACGGATGAGATGATTGAAGTGATAACGTGTTTACGGGATTGGACTCATGCAGAGAGAGGACTATAACAGCACCCTGAAGATTCTAAACTACTCGAATTCTTTAGGAAACACAGATTTTAATGATTTAAATATTGTTGACGATGAAGATGAATATTAAATAAATAAATAAAAAATTATTTAATTATTTTTTTGTGAAGCGTGAATGTGTGATTGTGTGAATATTACATTTATGTTAAAATTAACCACTAATTTATTTATTATTTTATTATTTTTAAAATTAATTAAACTTTAAAAAACTTACTAATCTACCCCTAAAAATTACATAAACCCCCCTACAGAATTTCATTTTGCCCCTAAAATATTAAAAAAGATAGGGGAGAAAATGAAATTTTGTAGGTCCTATAGGCCTAGGACCGGTCCGGGTCCTGAAATTGCTCATGGGCCTAGGACCAGTCCTTGACCAGCTCTAGTTAAGACAATTAACGGATAAATAATTGATTACTTTGATATATATTATATTTTATAAAAAAATTATTGAATTTTTTTATTCATTAATAGCTCTTTAATAAATTTGTGATATAAAAAATGAAGAATACTATATGTACAAACTTCTTATATAAACTTATATGTTTTAATGTGATTTAATGATTTTAAATTAAAGATAAATTTAACAAATTAGATGAAACAATGTGCCAAACATCGTTTGGTACAATTTTTTGAATAATATTCTATTTTGAATAGGATAGGATATGATTTAATCAAATATGATAAGATTCTGAGAATGTTTTTGATACATTTTTGGAAAACATTTTTGAAAATACTTAGATTGTTTTTTAACCCCCTATATTTGTTAATTTAACTAAACACCCCCCACAATAAAAGTTTATAAATTTAAAAAAACGGTCCCGCCCACCTAACTGATTACCGACAACTGGCCACCACCGTCAGACAATGCCCGGAAGTTGTCGGAATGGTGCACGATATGCTGTATCTGGCGATCGTGTGTCATTTCGGTGCCAACGCCAGCCAATGATGGTTGCTAACGCGACTGTAGCTTGGGTGGGGGGAATGTTTTTGTTAATTTATAAATTTTTATTGAGACAAGTAGTTGTTAAATTTTTTTGAGTTAAATAAAATAGGATTGAATTTTGAACAATATTAAAACAAACATGTTTTTCATTTTTTAGGATAAGATAGTATAATAGAATAAGGGTTGGAAAAGTTAAACAAATAGGGGAAAAAAATTATCACATCAGTTTGTAAGGAATAATTTGTATAATTGGTACATATAGTATTACTCATCAAATTTTCTTAAGACATATGAATTTTCAATTTTCCATTACTATAATATTTTTGAATAAAGTCATTTATTAAAAAGGGTATTATTGTTTATAATTATATGATATTTTTTTTCTTAAACTCAAAAACGAGTACATAAGTTCCATTTTTATTAATAAAAATAAAACTTATGTTCTTTTTAACTGATTTTTTTATTTAAGATAAAAGTATTCCCTATTCATCTATTATTGTTAAAAAATAAGTTATTCGAACAAATACTTAAACGTGGGGATGGTAATAAAATCCGACAGGGTTGGGTACCAGAAAAAAAAACTGCTCCCACCTGATGGGGATTTATCCGGAACATTTCGAGGTTCGAGGCGAGGGTAGGGATTGGGAAAGTTTTCGTCCCAGTAATGGGGACGAGTACGAGGTTGAGTATGGCTGTTTACCTGCAAAAAATTGTACCTATAACCCTATCTGTCCCCAGGTTAATAGTTTATTAATATTAATAATTTTGATTTAGTTTATAAATATATTAATTAATTATTTAATATATATGGTGGGTGTGATTTTTAATTTAAATAATGTTAGTTTCTAATAGCAAACTTTAAAATTGTTGTTTTTTTTTTCAACTACGTTATAGTGACCAATAGTCAATCCAAAGATTTCCCAACAATAATCCAATACATCCCCTAAAGAGTATTATAATTATTATTAAATTTATCTTCTATATTTTCAAAAAATATATTTTGAAATTTTCGAGGAAGTGATGAGCATGGGCATTGAGACGAATTTTACTTCCTTATCTTCGCCCCCTAAATTTCAGGGATGAGGATGGGCTCGAGGATTACATTTGGTTTCCAGGGGCGGGGACTTGGAAATTGCCAACCCTAGGTCAAATGAATTCTTGTACTATCAAACAATGACAAGTTTCAAATTAGTTATAGTAAGGATCAAAGAATTGAGCACAATATTTGATAGGAAAAACTTGAGAGAGAAAAAGAAATTTAAAAAAAAAAAAAAGAAGGAAATCCTACTGATAATTGGTAAGTTTTATTACAAATTGGAAGGAAAAATGAAAATATTATCATAAACTAATTACAAAATATAAAACAATTATAAGGACTACTGCATAACAAATGAAAGATAAGGGACTATTGAAATAGAAGAACAATAAAGGGGTTGAAATTTATTCTCCCTCATATTAGTCCTCTCAAATTATGAAGGAGGGAAGGGTTTTATATAGTAATTCTTACCACCCCCACACTAATCAAAACATGCTTTTTAGCAACTAGGGGCCACAAATTGTTGTTACCTTTTGCCATGTGTCAACAGGTGGCCAATGGTGTGATGAAAGATGTCAAATGGTGGTAGATCCACATTTTCTTTACAACACTCCCCTTGGATCTCCACCAAATAAAATCCACCACTTACAGATGATTATAGTTGACTTTACTTAGGAAAAACCCAATGGGAAAAAAACCTTAAGCAAAGAAACAAAATTACATAATGAATTGTATAATGGTGTTGAACATGCGGAATACTGCCTCGTTAAAAACCTTGTTAGGAAAACCCAGTGGGACAAAACTTGATCATAAAAAAAAGTATAGTGCACATCTATCCAATACAATAAACCTTTTTTGAAAAGTCCTCTAGATTCATGCTCCCCCTCATGATGGCAAAATTAATTTAGTAACTTATTGAGTCGCGCATACCGATTTTATACACTAACTTTTCAAATGTTGATGTCAGTAAGGCCTTAGTGAATAAATTTGCAAGATTATCACTACAGCGTATTTGTTTGACATCAATCTCTCAATTTTGTTGGAGTTCGTGAGTGTAAAAGAACTTCGGTTAACTATGCTTGGTTCAGTCATCATATTAAAAGCACATGCAAATTGCCACATACCTCAAGTGCTCCAACAATTATCAATGAAGACAATGCAACATGTATTGCCCAAGACAATTTAACCATACGCATTTTCAACTAGCTTCATGAAGCGCAAGAATCTCGGAGTGATTGGAGGAAGTGGCAACCAATGTTTGTTTTATGGAGCGCCATGATATTGCAGTACCATTGGAAATGAAAACATATTTCATCTGCGAGCGGGCTTTATGAGGGTTAGAAAGGTACCTAGCATATGTATAACCAACTAATTTAGGATCATTATCAGATTTCCCTGGATAAAATAATCCCAAGTCTTTTGTTCCATTAAGGTTGACAAAAGACATGTTTGATTCCATTCCAATGTCGGCGAGTTGGTGCAGAGCTAAATCTTGCCAATAGATTCATTGCAAATGCCATGTCTGATCTCTTACATTGTGCCAAATATAATAATGTACCTATTGCATTTGGATACGGTACTTCAAGACTGAGTATCTTTTCGTCATCTTCTTTAGTACGAAATATATCCTTTTTAGGATCAAGAGACCGAACCACCATTGGGGTACTCAACGGGTGAGATTTATCCATATTAAATCGCTTAAGGATATTTTCAGTATAATTTGATTGATGGAGCAAAATTCCATCTGAACAATGTTTGATTTGTAGGCAGAGACAATACTTTGTTTTACTTAGATCCTTCATTTCAGATTCTCCTTTTAAGTACTCAACAACTTTTGTGAGCTCTTCTAGAGTCCCTATTAAGTTCATGTCATCAACATATACTACCACAATTACAAATCTTGATTCTAACCTTTTTATAAAGACACACAGACATACAAGATCATTGATGTATCCTTCCTTCATCAGATATTCACTAAGACGATTATACCACATTCGTCTTGACTGTTTCAATGCATATAACGATCTTTGCAATTTTAGTGAATACATGTTCATTTTATTTGCTTCTAGCACTTTGAATCCTTCAGGGATTTTCATATAAATATCAGTATCCAGTGTCCCATACAAATACGCAGTGACAACGTCCATGAGATGCATATAAAGTCCTTTTGAGAATGATAAACTAATCAAGTATCGAAATGTGATCGCATCCATAACTGGTGAATACATCTCATCAAAGTCAATTCCTAGGTCTTTGTAGGAAACCTTGAGCCACTAGTCTGACCTTATACCTAGCAATCTCATTTTTCTCATTTTTTTCCTTGTGAATACCTACTTGTATCCTACGAGTTTCACATTTTCAGGCATTTGGACTATAGGTCCAAATACTTTACGTTTTGCTAGGGGGTTGATTATGCTTGAATTGCCTCCTTCCCATTTTGGCCAATCATGTCTCTTTTGCCATTCATCAATAGAATGTGGCTCAAACTCATCGTTCATGATTTCAATAGCTACTACATATGAGAATATGTTATCGACAATAGTTGTTTCACGATTCCACATTTCTTTACTATGAGCATAGTTTATTTAAATTTCTTCATTTCTATGTTCTTGCATTCCTTCAAGGATTTGTACCTCTTCAGGGGCTTGTGTCCTTTCATGGACTATTAACTCTTCTGGAGTTAGTTTAGAAGATGTGGAATTGTCAATTATTCCAATATTGTCAATATTGACACCTAATTGATTTTATGCCTTTCGTTTCCTAGAAACAATTCCTTGGCTCCAATAGGTCTACCACACTTCTAGCATGTAACAGATGAATCGATTGTTGCCTGCACGGATTTTTCATTGGTAACATCAATCCTTACTGGTGTATTCATAGCACGAACGTATGATTTCATTATTTTTGCTGCATGTGTAAATGCATTAAGGCATTTGGTTGGCAATATTTTGTAAATATGTTATTCTTTGCACTTCAATTTCAAATTGAGATGTGCAAGGATCTAAATGATACATATAATTGACTTTCTAAGAAATTTCAAGCATTACTCTAGGAGGCTTTACCTTTTCCCCCTAAAAGATGAAATATTGTCTCATCAAAATGGTAATCCACAAAACGTGCAATAAACTGATCACCTGTCAAGGGCTTAAGATATCTAACGATGGATGGTGAGTCATAGCCAACATATATTCCTAAACAACGTTGGGGTCCCATTTTGGTGCGCTGAGGGGGTGCAATTAGAACTTACACATCAAACTAAAAGTTCTTAAATGGGACATAGTAGGTTGATGTCCAAATACAAGATGTATTGGAGAGTATTGATGATATGCAATGGGTCTTAGGCGAATTAATGTCGTAACATATAAAACAACATGAGCCTAGGCAGAAGTCAGTAATTGTGTACGTAATAGTAAAGTTCATCCAATTAATTAGATACACTTTATAAATGACTCTGCCATAACATTCTGGGTATGTACATGTGGTACTGGGTGCTCAACATCAATTGCCATTGCTATACAATAGTCATCAAATGTCTTTGAGGTAAACTTACCAGCATTGTCTAGACGGATTGCTTTAATTGGGTAGTCTAGAAAAAGTGCCTATAATCTGATAATTTTTGCCAACAATCTAGCAAAGGCAACATTACAGGTAGATAATAGACAAACATGTGACCATCCTACCAATGCGTCAAATCAATACCATAAAATAGTGAAAAAGTCCACTTGGTGGATGAATAGGTCCACATTTGTCCCCATGAATTCTTTGTAAAAATGATGGGGATGCTAGACCAACTCTAGTGATGGATGGCTTAAGTGCCAATTTGCCTTGTGAGCAAGCAATACAAGCTCTCTCATTAGGTGACAGAATTTTCAAGTTCTTTAATGGGTGACTCATGTGATTTTTCTATGATCCTACGCATCATAGTAGATCATGGGTGACCAAGACAGTCGTGCCAAATTTTAAAAAGTTTAAGATCAGTGAACCTTTGGTTCATAACTGCATAGATTTCAATATTCTTCAAGAATGTGTAATATAACCCTGATGAGAAAGCAACGAGTTTCTCCAGTACATGCTTCTGGCATGAAATATTAGCAGTGATGCATAGAAACTCTCCATCCTTTTCATTTAAAGTTTCAACGTGGTATCCATTGAGTCATATATCTTTGAAACTAACAAATTTCTTCTGGATTCGCTAGAATATAAAGGATCATGGATACTTAATTTAGTTCTGCTTGGTTAACACAAGTGTTGCTCTTTCGGAGCCCTCAATTATTTTTGCAGATCTTGATATGGTATTTATCTTAGCCTCAGTAAAGGTCAAACCTAAGAAATATTTTCTATCCCAAAGGATGGTGTGCGTTGTCGCACTGTCTACTATACAAATATCTCAACCATTACTAGATATCAATGCCCCAGTTTCGAAGTCCATCCTTAAAAAAAATTACATTAGTAAAGATGTTTACAGAACTTCATCTTCATGATGTGGAACTTTTAAGTTCATTTTTTGTCTTTGTTTTACAAAGTTCATGTTTGTAATCGTATTTTAGAACTTCAGTTTTGAAACAGTATTTATTTATGGAACTTCAAGTTCATTTATCACATTTAGCTATTGAAAATATAATAAAAGCAGATCTAAACCAAAAAAGTTTGTATTCAACAAGAATAAACAGATCTGACCATGAAGGCGGTATTCAACAATAATAAATAGATCTAGCCATAGAGACATAATTTAACAATAATAAATAGATTCGACCATAGAGGCATAATTTAATAATAATAAATAAATCCAGCCATAAAGGTAGAAACAGAAATTAAAGAACACATGTAAGATTGAAGTACGTACTTTCAATAGGGTGCAACGTTACACTTGTTAAGCTCTTCGTGCTGATAACGTGTTAAACTAATTCCAAAATGTAAAACAATTATAAGGACTAATGCATAACAAATGAAAGATAAGGGACTATTGCAAATAAAAGAACAATAAAGTGTCGAAATTTATTATCTCTCATAGTAGTCCTCTCAAATTACAAAGGAGGGAAGTGTTTATATAGTAATTCTTGCCACCCCCAAACTAATCAAAACATGACATTTAGCAATTAGGTGCCACAAATTGTTGCCACCTTTTACCATGTGTCAAGAGGTGGCAATGGTATGGTGAAAGGTGTCAAATGGTGGTAGATCCACATTTTCTTTACAACAAATATTAAAATATAAGGAAAGTCTTGTAACAAATATAGTTGTTTTAAAACATACCTAAGTAGTCATATATCTGTATTTTCTAAATTTGTATTTATCAAATTTCATTTAATATTTTTTTTATCATCGTGGGTGTCTAGCCAGTTTGCGCACCTCAACTAATCCACCAAGATCTTAGAACTACCGGCCGTGTAAGAGCCCCAGTAGTCACCCCTATTAATACCTAGGGGGACTTGAACTCATGAGCTCATAGAACCTCCTTTTGCTTTTTATGGTTTGTTCTTTCATTTAATATTTACCTTTTAAGTTTCGTATTTTAAGTCTTTACATCATTTAGATAAATCAATGAGTATAAGATAATAAACATTTATTAAGCTTGAAACTTGGAGGCTATTTTATGAAAAATGCATATTAATTGTTTTATATAAATATAAAAATAATAAAGATTGACTGACAACCCAATTTTATAAACTTTCTCTGAAAAATGCATATTAATTGTTTTATATAAATATAAAAATAATAAAGATTGACTCACAACCCAATTTTATAAACTTTCTCTCACAGTCCCAACGTGGCAGCTCGCAATCAGACAGACGAGATCCATTATGAGTTGCCACATCAGGGTTGTGAGAAAAAACTTGTGAGATTGGGTTGTAAGTATAATATTCTCCCATATATAAATATATGCTATTATGGAACTCCAACCCTGAAAACTCTTTCAAGATACAATATTTCAAGTAAAATTTTATTTTCATTTTTCAACTTATTATATTATATAAATTAGTGAATATTCTTTCTAAAATCCTCAGATCATGGAATTGGATTCTTTCTCTAAAGCATCCTTATACTCTGAGAAATATTAGAAAATAAAGATTCAAATGCAATTTTACTTGGTAGGGCTGAGCGGATCAGATACCCGACCTAATTTCAAAGAACCAAAACCGGAACCGATCGATTCCTTATATTTGGAACCGAAACTTGAAACACATGTTTTGGTTCTAGTTCCAAGTACCCTGTAAGTTTCTATGCCTCTTGATGTTCTAAAAAATAACAAATATACCCCTAAAAATTATAATACACCCCTAATAGTTTATAAAGTTACAAATACATCGTGAGTACTTGAACCTCGTTCTGGGTCCCGTTCTCGATTCCAGGTCTAGTTCTTAAAGTGGTGTAATTGAACTTGGACCTGCACAAGGTTGGTTCCACCAAATTTGGAACCAAACCGACCTTGTGTGGGTCGGTTCCGTTTTCGATTTCGAGTTCATGTGGGTACCCATCGATTTCGAGTTTACCGGTTACCCATGCCCAACCCTATAATACTTGGCGATAATTGTTCATACACATTTCTTAAAAATATTATAAAAATGAAAGCTCCAATCTTGTGTTGTCATCGACTTTAATGAATCAAAGATGTTTTTATTAATTTTTGAGTAAACCACATATTCCCGCCCAAAGTTTAGCAAAATCCCAAGTTGGTATCCCTGGTTTCATAAATTCTAGATTTCCCACCCTTAAATAGACGTTGGTAGTGACAAATGGATTATTACACGGGAGCAGAGGGTGCTTTTACTAAACTACCCTCAGACCTCCTCCTTCATCTCCCCTTCTTTTCTCCACTGCCGCCAAACTGAGTGCCGGCTTAGGCTAGTTCTGGCCTAATTCTGGCAACATCGACCCCCTCAACACTTCCATCAAATTCCCCACATCACCCACTACAAAACTCCTAACTTTCCTTCCCTAGTGCACTCTCATATCGTCGGACGACGACCATTGTCCCTTTGTGCATTTTCCTGTCTTTCAGGCCAGATTACCCCTAACTTTCCTTCCCTAGACCACCCTCAAATCACCAGCCGACGACCACTATCCCTTTGCCCGTTTTCCCATTTTTTAGGCCATATTCGTCGATTTTGACATCGAAAACCACCATTGACACTACCATCAGATTCTCCCACATCACCCACTACAAACTTTCCTTCCCCAATGCACCCTCAAATTGCTAGCTGTGCGTGCGCACGTTGTCTAGGTCTTTTCCTCAAGCACCTGGCGTGCCCCGAGAGGAAGAGACTTGGGAATGGTTGGGGGATGATGGAAACCCAGACACCCACAATCACTCCAAAAAACACAACACTAACACTTCCAATAGCAACAACCAACACAAAACTACAAAAAATTAGCCTTTAAAAAGCTCCAAAATGAGGCAAAAACCCAGCAACGAGATGGCAGCACTTTACGACCGACTAAGGGTGAAATCAAGTCGAGTATCTGGCTACTCAAACTTGACTCGATTGCTACAGTATTGAATTCGAGTTTGAATTCAAGCTTGATCGAGCTTGAGGAATCATGTTCGAACTCGAACTCGATACCTGAAATTAAAATTCGAGTTTGAACTCGAGCTCGGATGATCGAGTTTTGATCAAGCTTAATCGAGCTTTTCGAGTTGTATCGTGATCGAACTCGACTCGACTATTGTTGAGCTGAGCCTGACTAAAACACTAGATTTTCACCCCTACAACCGACGATCAGAGAGAAACCAAGTGACGGGGTTTAAAGGGTTTTGTAGAGTGAAGGCCAGCGGTTAAGAAGGTGGTGGAAGATTTTATTTTGGTCGTCGGATTTGACCGAAATCTGACTTGGAAAGACAGGAGGCAACTGACGACAAAATGGTGAGATCAAGTCTAATTTGAGGTAGGAAAGGGTTGGATTTGCAAAAAAGGAGTTGATTTTGGCTAGTTTTCTCATCGGAATCGACCCAACCGATCGACGGTAGTGCCAACACTTCCGATAAAATACAAGCTGATTTTTAGAGAGAGGATGCTTCTAAGAGGAATTTTAGCTATGGTGAATTATTTTGAAATTTTCATTTCTATTTTAGATTTAATGCAATGCATTTGATTGTTATATTAAACGATGTTCTATTAATTTAAAAGAGGAAATCCGAATAAATATAACCAAAGGTATTAGCTTGGGATTTCGCTAAACTTCGTGTGGAACATGACGTTTACTCTTTATTTTTAATCAGAAACTTCTCTTTTTCTGGGATAACCAAACAATCAAGTGCAAAGAATCCAAGAACACAGGACATTTTCATTTTTCACTACCAAATTTTATGCCACAAAAACCACCCCTAACTTTAATGATGAAAAAATGCCTCTGCAATACACTATCTCTTCCTCTTAACTTAGAAGCTTTTGCAGAAACAATTTAAGTACTCATTCCTAGCAACGACGTCCTTTCAAAGTTAGTAAAAGCATTCAACTTCCACAAGAATTCTCCTTAAGTTTTGCAGATTATCATAAAATTCTCCTAAAATTCATCAAGAGTAAACTTTATAACATTAATCAAAAACCACTTCTGCCAATGACCTTTACGAATTTTCTGAAATATATTAAAAAAAAAAAAAAAAAAAAAAAAAAAAAGGCAAAAACACATGCAGATAATTGAAAGAATGAATCATTCTTTCAAAACCAATAATTGTCAATTCTGTGTAACCATACAATATAAAAGCCCCGGTGCATTTTTACTTGAAAGCAAAAACTCAACCCAGGAATTAACTATTACAACATATATAAAATTACAGAAGCAAATTTCTCGGTGTGTGATAACTGTTTATACCTTTAAATTTTAGAATTCCCACAAAATCCATTTGTCCTTAAAACAATGGCAATCAGAATTTCAAACGGTAGAGCCATTGGCACAGCCACTCAAATGGAGGAAGAAACTGGTATATACTATCTCTTTTCTCAATAGAGGAAAAAAGATCTCATTTGATGAATTATTCACAATTTAACTCGAGTGAACACATGTATATGACCCAAGTTATCAATGGAAAATAATATATATTTTTCTTTCTCACTGTAAACAAAATTCAAGTACTCCACCAAACTTGGTGCAATGGCAGAAACACCAAAATATCCTACTTAAATACAAGTTGTTGCGAGAGAATTGCTTATACCTTTGATACACCATCAGATGGGCTGTCAATGCCAGAATTACCATTCTCATCATTGATGCGATTAACATGGCCGTTGGAATCCAAACTGTATAGGTGTCCCATTTTTGCGTGTTTGGTCTCCAAGTATCTCTTATTCTCCTTAGTTATTGGTGTCAACAGTGGAACCCTTCCAGCAATTGCTAAACCATAGCCTTTGAGGCCGACATATTTGGCAGGATTGTTTGTCATCAGCCTCATTGTCCGGACACCGAGATCTCGTAGTATCTGCTTCAGAATCAGAGGTGATAAGAAAATAAACTTTTACTAAATGTTATAAAAATAGCAATATAATTTCTTTACATGATACATATAAATTAAAATTTAATAAAACAATAGATGGTTTCGCTGTTACTTTCATTTTTTTCTTTGAAACCCTTAAAATATATCTCACAAATTCCCACTTATTTTTCCTTACCATGTTTATATTTTTCTACCCAACAGATTTGTAGAAAAATACTTTAAGTCACCATGCAGACATTACATAAGTTTTTAATTCTCAATCGTAAGTATCTTTTTAGAATCTAACATTTTGTGATTGTGGAAATCTAGATTGAATTTTATCTATGGTGATTAAGAGAAAATAATGTGGGAGCAATCAAATGCAATGAACAAGAATTAATAAGTTGTTAAGAAACCCAAACCTGCGCTCCAAGACCATACTCCCTAGAGTCAACAGGTAATCCCAGTTCCTCATTTGCTTCAACTGTGTCACGACCATCATCTTGTAAGTTGTAGGCACGTAGCTTGTGGCCTAAACCAATTCCTCTACCTTCATGTCCACGGAGATAGATCAATACACCCCGACCAGTTGCCTCAATTTGTTTCATTGCCAATGCCAATTGGTTGCCACAGTCACATCTGGCTGATCCAAAAATGTCACCAGTGAGGCATTCAGAATGCACCCTCACAAGAATATCCTGTCCATCCCCAATCTCACCCTGTATGCAGTACAACTCTGTGAATACATACTCATAGTATCTGCATCCCAAACACAACACAATGGCAGAAAAAAGTAGAGAGATTTTCACTGTATGAGGAGTAGATACAAGAGCATTAGTTTTCCATGGACTCGTCACAAGCTTGGTATCCAGCATGTCACAGTGACTTTACTCCACATTTGTTGCAAGGATTTACAATGCATAACTAGGAAATGGTCAACCTGCATGTCTAGCTATCTATAGAGTTATTTATTTATTTTCTCTGGCCAGCATTTGGGCAACTGTCTCTTAATGATCCAATTATGCCAGAAGTTTAACTGTAATGTGCATAATGGAGACTGGCATAACTTAATTCTAAGTTCACATTTTAGTAGCAGCTTGATTTGAAACTCCATGCAATGGATCAATTTCAAAAACTGTGAGATTGGTAAAGAAAAAGCATCCCACTCTTGCAGCTTTCAATTCAAGTAAGACTCCGAAAAATAAGTTTCGTTTTAACCAAACTTTAATGAGGTGAAGAAATTTTCTCCAACTAACCAACAACTTTCAAGTTCTACCACTATTGCAAAATTTTCACAAGGAATTGATAAAAAATTCATGAAGACAGAAATCGTAATGTAACATCATTTTTCAACCTCATAATTATTCCAGTTCCTGTTCTGAATTCTTGCTGTTTCCTGTCTTATTGAATGGAGATATAGACACCAATAATTATGCAATAAGTTCACAATATGAAAAATTCATGAAGAAAGAAATCTCAATGTAAAACATCAAAACTCAAGCCTCCTAATTATTCTAGTTCCTCATTAGACGTCTTGCTTGCAACCAATAACTTGTTGTAAAGCAGTAGAAACAAAGTATTATTATTATTATTATTATTATTATTATTATTATTATTATTATTATTATAAGAGCAGTAGAAACAAAGCATTCACTTCTCCAACAAGGGATACAGATTAATATACCTACTCAATGGAATCATATGTGAACATAAAGCTAAAAGAAAATTACATTCGAGACAAGTGCTCTAAATATGTACTCTATGTCTATCCCTTGGGACAATGATTAACGTGAAATGCGCCCTTAAGATTTAATAAATTAGAAATTTTATATCAAATATTAATTATTGCAGACAAAAAGTTGGTCACGGTAAACCACATGAATTTTCAATCTTTTACATGAACCTGTAACCACTTTTTACATGCAAGATGCATCAAGAGACGTAATTAGACATTGAAATCATTGGACATGAGCCCTATATTTGGCACAATATCTGCCGGGTTATGCTCAAAGTTTCAGCTTAAGGCTTTCTCGCCACAGTTCCCAAGAAGCATATTTCCCATCAATGATTTCCACAAACAAATTTGTCATGTCATGATTCCTTCCTTTCTGAAAACATTTTCATGTATGGGACCATGATATAGATTACCACAACTTCCTCAAGGCCTTTGCAAATTCCAATTTACAAGACTAACAAAGAGGATTATTCTGGCATTAAGTTAAATAAAAAGACCATTGAGAAAAAGTATTGTATATTTAATAGGAACACTTCACACAAGTACATAAATGTACTCCAGAAGTACAAGTTATTTGAGAAGGAAACCTGCAAGAAGGGCCTCCAACTATATGCTCATGGCTATAAGTAATGCAGATACTAGAAGTTAAACAGAAGAAATGAAGGTCTCAATATTGTACAAAATCAATTCTAACAGACCATTATTTTTCTTAGTTACTTAAAAGACACTATGAGTTACCTGATGCATGAGAAAATACATTCTTACTACCAAATCAAACTGGATCACTATTACAATGGCAAGGATGACCTTAGATGCTTACATCACAACAGTAAATTTGACATTTGTCTGCCAATAAACGTAAATGTCAAATAGATTTAGCAGAAAATCATGCTAATTCAGATAATTGCTTACTTTAACCATCGCAATATGCTCAATCCCATCTAGTAATGACCTATAACAATATGCAGTGAATGGTCCCCACATTGTAGGTATCGGTGCAGCAGCAGCCAGCTCTACCAATCTATCTCTTTTCCTTCTATATCTGCCAATTAAAATTTACAAACAACTTTTAGAATGGGCATTACATTTCCCCAAAAAGCGGAAGAATAAGAACAATCTGAGTACCAAATATCAATTATTCCACTGGGAAGAACATAAGACAAGAAGTAACAACATCTCTAGGTACAACTAAAATATATGATAGAAGTTACACCTGAAATGAGCCTGTACTTGAACAGGGCATACATGGAAGTATAAGAACCTGGCAAGGCAGAATTCTTGAGTATGCCCTAAAATGGACATACTCTGATAACATGACAAGGAGTCCAAGCCAAAAGCTCAAGTTATCAGGTGGAAGAACCAAACATGTATCTGAAACCCCATTCAACCCAAGATTTTAATTGAGAAGTAATTCCCTATAGCTCCACTAGCAATGTGAACCAATAGAAGAATGAGCCAAACATGTGGTGTAGGGGCAGAACCAGATTCTTGAGCTTGGGAGACCATGGTGTGAAACCCAGAAAATGGGGGGTTGGGGACGCAAAGCTTAAAAGTAATTTGAGGGTTAAAATTATAAACAAATGTATACACAATATAAATAGAAGAAAGCAAGGATGAAGAATATTGGGACTAATATGACAAGCTTGGATGCCATTACAGAACACAAGGCTTCAATTATAACATGGAAGATTCCAATGGATACATGAAACCATATCAAACCATGATTTAATTTATGTAGGATTCCCTAGTACTTCCTTTATGCAGGTCCAACAGTGAATAGGATGAATAAAAATAGGGCAAGGATCCATTCACGGAATAGTACAAAGATAGACTCAGATTCCATAATAGATGAAGCAGGCCTAGCAGTTTTTAAAGTCTTATTAAACCTGATAATTGATCGATGCAGGACTCCCTAAAATATAAAGTACAGTATATGCACAATGATACTAGTTCCTAGTTCTCTAGAGATTTCCAATTAAATTTACTATCACTTGGCATAGTTCAAATTATTATGTGTAGAAATATAGAGAACTAAGCGGTAATTTGGTGAAAAAAATCAAAGCAAGTCACTGAATCTTTGAGATAAAATTGCCACTCCAAAGGAACCCCGAAACACTTACTGAAATACCTGATTAAATCAGCAATGGATATGATTTTCAAGTTTTCTGCCTGTGCAAATTGGCGAAGCTTAGGCAATCTAGCCATAGAACCATCATCATCAACAATCTCACACAAAACAGCAACAGGTTCTAGCCCAGCCAGGACAGCAAGATCAACAGAAGCTTCTGTGTGTCCAGCTCTTTTCAAAACCCCTCCCTCTCTGTATTTCAGGGGAAAAATATGACCTGGGCGATTGAAGTCTTCAGGTTTTGAATCTTTAGATGCAAGAGCGAACACAGTCTTTGCCCTATCACGAGCAGAAACACCGGTTGTTGTACCATGCTTTGCATCCTGTAGAAGCCCAATACAGTCAATGAGAGAAAAAAAATAAGTGATATCAATCGAGGCCATCTTGTAAGAGAAAGACTTGCAAATCCAATCAATTTCATGGAGAAATAGCAAAGGTTATCATCATCAATGAGAAAAAGATATTGGAATTGAAAATTTCAATCTCTCTAAACCCATAGATTTCAAGGAAAAAAGAAAGAAAAACTATATCATATTAATGTCAATAGAAATGTATCTAACCACCTTATTTTTATCTCTTCTCTTGTCTCTTCAAAATATAGCCAGGTCACTTGGTCTAACCAAGAATTTTCTCAAACTTTAGATAATACTATTGGACTAGTATGGAAAATACAGACCAGGAAGTCTAATATTGAGATAAATACACTTTGACCATCAGCAAGTTAGACATCAAAACATGCTAACAGAATTTGATAAATTTTTTCATGTGAATAATACCTACACCTCCATTGTGAAACTTACTGATCAGTGACTCGAGGAGTCTTTAAATACTAATGACAGAGTAAACTTTTGCAATTCTCTCTACACGCGAAATCAGAAGTAAGTTTTGGACCCTATTTCAACCATTTCAACACTGAAAAGCAATCAATACAACTCAAAAGACGAAAAAAAATAAAGGTGGACTAACAATGCTCTTAAAAGGAAATGGGGAACGTCAGGAAAAGGAAGAAAATCGTATATATCTAACCACAAAGCAAGTTACATTAACTTTTTTGTCCTTCCGAGAGCCTTCACTCAGGGGTTTCCCTAGACTAGGACGGGGAAAGAAGAATGGGGAGTCGGATCATGGTTTCCCCAATGAAGAAAATGAAAAATATTTCCAAATTCTTTAACGAAATCCAGATTCTAAACATAATCAGAGCAAATCACATACCACTGACACTGTGAAAGCAGTGCGAAGCTTTTCCTCATTCTCCCTCTGTGTCACCATCAGTGGAAGCTCCAACCTCTCCAAGTCTTCACCTTTCATGCTCACACACACTATCCCCGTTCCATGCTTGACAATATATGCCATAGCTTCAGGGGTAACCAATGACGCTGCCATTATCAAATCTCCCTCATTTTCTCTATCTTCGTCATCTACAACAATTACAAACTACAAACAATCCAGAATTAGTAACACCTCATCTCAAAACACAAATTTTCAAAATGATGAATCAAAATTCCACTAACTTTGCCTTGACGAATATCTTCAATAGCCTCCGGAATGGAAGCAAACCCTTCAGTGGGGCGATCGAGGTCATATTCATCATCTTCAGCCGCAAGAGTCCCGAAACCAAGAGCATCAGGTTGTACCTCAACACCAGATGATTGTGTATGGTTCGTCGGATAAGATAATATCTCTCCTTCTCCAGAAACCAAAGCAGCTGTAATTCTACCAACATTTTTGAAACTCAAGCACAGTTTTCGACTCCATAACAAATCCGACGTGCATCCATTTGCTGACAATAAATTCACAGAACGCGAACCACCATACACTCTAAAGAATACAACACAAACAATTTAAAAGAAAAAAAATTGGTTTAACTCTAAACAAAAGTTAATAATAAAGAGATGCAGATTACTAAATAAAGAGAAATGTTGAATTGTGAAAATTTGTAAAAGAAAGCTTACTGTGAAGAGGAGGCAAGCATTGAGGAGGAGGAAGAGAGATTGAAGGAAGACATTATTATGAATAGAAAATGGAAACCGTAGAGACTATTAAACCTAAGTTTCGTTAGCTCAGCGTTACGGCCTTCATCATCAGGACACCTTCATCATCAGGACACCACCACCAACCAAAAGAGACCATTAGTCTAGTTAGGATTGTGTGTGGATGTATCCTAGTTTTTTTTTTTTTTTTTTTTTTTGCTGCTTACATGGCTATTTTTTTTAATCTATAATTCTATATTTATAAAAATATCTTACAGATATTTTTATACAAAATTAAACGAAAAAAAATTAATAAAAGAATGAAATAAAAAATTAAATTTATTATATTTACTATTATATTTATTTCTTATTACATTACTGTATAAAAGCATGTTTATACACAATTTTATAAGCGTGACATTACTCACTTTTTATTTATCATCTTTGCAAGAAGCAGCTCCACCGCCGCACTACTTATTTTTTATCTTTGAATCTTTCCACCTTTTGTTAGGATAATTACAAAAAGCCCAGTTAAGCATCACTCAAATACAAAAACTCGCTTACCCATATGATATAACTAGATTTAAAGTCTGTTTGTTGTTCCGTTTGTTTAGATAATTATTTTTTCATTTTTTTACTTTAAATTTACATTGTCTGTATTAAAGTTCATTATATATTGAATTAATAATTAAAGAAATCAATAATAAAAATATTATATACGAAATAATAGTACATATTTATTGTTGGTGTAAAAATTAATTTACTCTCATTATTAGGTTTAAGGTTTATGGTTTAAAGTTTAGATTTAAAGTCTGCTCGTTGTTCGGTTTGTTTAGATAATTATTTTTTCATTTTTTTACTTTAAATTTATATTGTCTGTATTAAAGTTTATTATATATTGAATTGGTAATTAAAGAAATCAATAATAAAAATATTATATATGAAATAATAGTACATATTTATTGTTAGTGTAAAAATTGATTTACTTTCATTATTAGGTTTAGGGTTTAAGGTTTAAAGTTTAGATTTAAAGTCTGCTCGATGTTCGGTTTGTTTAGATAATTATTTTTTCATTTTTTTACTTTAAATTTATATTGTCTATATTAAAGTTTATTATATATTGAATTGATAATTAAAGAAATAATAATAAAAATATTATATACGAAATAATAGTACATATTTATTGTTGGTGTAAAAATAGATTTATTTTCATTATTGTTGATTTATATATAATAAATAATGGAAATATTATATACAAAGGAAGGCAATATTAAATTTATCCAATTTTAGAAAGAAAATTAAAATAAAGTTTCTCGTTAAGCAAACATGCCCTTAATTGTTGCTTTTCCATTAAAGAAAGGGAAGAGAAACAATAAGTCTCAGTGTACAAAATTTATTATACTATCTTCGGCATTGATGAATTGGAATATAAGATTTCGTTCTTAAAATTTGGTTTAATTTTTTTCTTTTGTTTTTATGAGCGGGTTGTCGGAAGTAATTTATCGTACTAACAATTGAGGAGAAACATATTTTAGTAAGTTTTTGTTGTTAACAGTTACATTTTAATTTATTATTATTGACAAATTTTAGGACGAAAGGTAATTGTCATGACCAAAACATTGCTAAAAAATTTATTAAATTAAAGTTACTTTACTTAAAGCTAAATTTCAGGGATGCAATTGTTAGTATTGCTGTGGAAATTTTTTATACAAAATAATTAATATTACATTTATTCAAATTATTTATAACCGGTTTGTTTTTACCAGATGTTAAACTGGTTTATTTGTTTGTCTAGGGTTTTATTTGTTATGTTTTAGTTTTGTGTCTTTCATTTGTTCACTCTCACTGTTAAAATTGTTCTTTCTGTGTAGATTGTTTTAGCTTCGTCTCGTGCTGCTGTGGTAATTTACTTTGAAGATACTTACAGTGTTTGTCTTTTTCCTTTCCTTGTGTTTTGTTTGTTTTAAGTTTTGTCATGTTTTGTGTTATATTGCACACTTTGGTTTGATTTGTTTTTTGTTACTATTGTTGACTGCACAGATTATAGAGTAGTTTGATTGTGAATTCGAAGTTTTGAATTTGTTAAAAAGAAACCCTTGAACAAAATCCCAGATAATGGAACCGTTCTTTTCCTTTTCATGCTGAATTTTTTTCTATAATTATGAAAATAGAGGGTTGGGATTTTGTATTGTAAGCAAATTAAGGGAAGTTTGATTGTTGTTGGAGGTTTTTTTAATTTTTTTTTTGGTAAATCTTTATTTTGTTATAATTTGTTGTTAATATATTTCAGTTATTTGTTTTTGTGTGTGTGTGTGTTTCTAATAAAGTTTTAATCTTGATAGAATTAAAAAAAAGGCAAAAAGTTTGTGGATAATGTAGTTTCACAACCTAAAGTTCAAGTTCATTTTGGAAATGTTTCTTCAAAAGGAAATTAAAGAGAGGCATTAGTGTTAATGTTAGACGCTCTGGAAGGCTTGAAGGTTCAATTTCACATAGTTGGTAGTAGGATATTGATCGTTTGATTGATTCGGTTGTTGTTAGTAAAAGTGAGATAGATGATGAAACTCCTGTATTTGAGGAAATGGCACAGGATGTACCAGTTTGTGAAAAGAAGAGGTTGGAAGACAAAGTCGACTACTTAACAGAACTTTTACAAAGTCAACAAACAAAATATTCCCCTCATGAGGATGTGTGTCTTTGTTATGCAAAATACAAAAGCTTGTATTTTGATTCACCAAAGAAGGTATCAACATTGTTTTAGAATATGTTTGTTTTTTAATGACTTTAGATGTCATATTTTATCAAGTATTATTTATGTTTTTTTTTTTTTAATTGAAACACAGATAGAAAGCTTAGCAAATGAAAAACATTAGCTGGCTTTGAATCTAGAAAATTTGCAGGGCTAACTTGAAACAATATGTGTTTCCTAAATGTAATGTATTCTTATTTTACTTTTAATTTGTTGATATATAATTTTAAATGATTTCTTTTATTGTAGGCTGAAAAATATTATTCAAAAGTGTTGCAGCAAATGAAGGATATGTCTTTTTGTTCATATCAAATAACGTTTGATTAAAAATGTAGTAAATATATCAACTGAAGCAAAAACTGTGGAGAAAACTTGATGTAGAGGCACAAGCAAACCGTCAAAAAGAGTCTTGGAGCATAATAAGCTTGAAACATCTTCTGTTAATAGTTAGTTAATTAGTTGAAGTTTGTTATTTTAGCTGTATGATAGAGTGGAATTTATATATTTTTTATTCCTCCAATATTATGTTTTTTTGTTATGTTTTATGGCTAGTTGAGTTGATTAGAGTTTATTTTATAAGTTTGGCATATTTGGATAGACTTTAGGAAATAATTGAGAAAAGATTAGAAAATTCCAGATTTTTGTTATTCTGACCAGTGCTGTGTTTTTCAGGTTTTTCATGGAGTCAGATTTCTCGATTGCAAAAGTGTTCTTCAGAAAAAGTAAAGTTGATGAATCAAGCTTTCTAGGAAGGTATTATGGGTGAGAATCCGAGTTCGTTTGGGTCCCTCATTAGTTGCTGCAAAACCGGACCTAGAATCCTTAGTCATTGAAGGATTTCCTAGCTGGGTATTGAATCTTCGAACGGGCCTAACTGGAGCGTCAGATATCGAAAGCGGGTGATTCAAAATCCCAGATTCATCTACACATCCGGGACTACAATTTTTATGAAGTGATCAAGCCCAGAAAAGATCTTTTACATTGCGAGAATCCTGGTGCAAACTGGAGATGAATTCTGTTTTCCATATCTAATAAGATTTTGACAAATCTGGAAGTCTATCTTTTAGGAAACGTCTAGGAAAGATTTTCCGTGATTCATGGGGTAGAATTAAGAAAAAAACATGTTATTTATTGAGGAGTGTTAGGTTAACCAAAGGGGAGACGGCAGTGGAGTTTTGTTTTTCAGTTTTTTTCACTTTCTAGGTCAAGATGTGGGGCTGATCTTTCTTCATCGGTTCAAGGGGATTTTGAAGCCTAAATTCATGTCATTGATGTAACTTAACTTCAGTAACATTGTTCTTAATCTTGTTTTTATAGGAATTTTTTATGTTATTCTGTTTTAATTGTTTATGATTCTTGTTTGAGTGATTTAGTTTTGGCTTGCTAAATTGTTTAATCGGAATTTTACCTGTTAGAATTAGGAATTGTGATACGTAATTGTCCTTTTTATATTCAGTGAGTAACATATGATTATAGATGATTATGGACAAGTTTTCATTCTGTCATCTTGAATAACATAACCTAAGTTAAATAATCCGATCTTGCGTGATTGTTGCTTAGATTGATCTATTTTCCTAATGCTTAAAGCTGCCATTGAATTAAACTTAGAGAGCTTATTCTAGGTTGTTCAAGGGTTGGGATCTTTACTTGGAGAGCTTATTTCAGTAGTGACAATTAAGGGAAAATTCGTGTAACAGAGCTTGTTGTTTCTTAAGATCAGGAGTTCCATAATAACGAGATAGAATAGTGTTATGGTTAGTTCATGTCCAATGCATGTTTAGGTGGATCTTGAACCAAGAACTCGTTGTTTTTAACATGATATTTTCTACCATTAGAGATTTCTTTGTTTTACTTTAATTTGCCTTGACTACAACCCCCTTTCATTACTGTTGTCATGTTTACTGTTTAGGGTTTTATTTTATTTTTCTGTTGTTTTTATTGTTTTAGAATATAGAAATTAATCGAATCATTCCCTGTGGGATCCACCCTTGCTTACCCTATATACAATTCAGTAGTTAGGTTAGGAAGGTTATTAATTTGGAGAATTCGGCACGCTACCACTGTACATCAAGTTAGTTTTAGTTTGTTAAATTGATGAGCTGGAGTCTAACGGATTTCAGTATATAAACCATAACTTCTCTGTTTTTCTCAATAAGTTCAATAAAAGAATTTATCCAAGATCTATTTTTTCTCATGGTATTAGAGCGCTTCTGCTTTCTTGTCTTCTTCTTCTTTGTTCTATTGTGATTTCAATGGTGAATTCAATGGCAAATTCAGATCCTACACAAAATTCGTCAAGCCATTATTATCTTCATCCAAATGAAAATCCTGCAGTTGTCTTGGTTACACTTGTTCTTAACGGCACCAACTATCATTCTAGGGCAAGTACCATGAAAATGGCTTTACTTTCCAAGAACAAGCTAAAATTTGTTGATGGAACACTCCGAGCACCTTTGACTACTGATCCAATGTTTTCAGCTTGGGAAAGATGCAATACAATGGTAATTTCTTGGCTTAATCATTCTCTTTCACCTTTAATAACTAGTAGCATGTTGTGGATTGATAAATCATATGAAGTTTGGGAAGATCTTCGGGAAAGGTTTTCACAAGGAGATATTTTCAGAATTTCAGATCTCCAAGAAAAGATCTATACTTTCAAACAAGAAGATCGAAATGTAACAGATTACTTTACTGAGCTTAAAATTCTCTGTGATGAGTTACTGAATCTTAAGCCAACTCCTTGTTGTTCTTGCACAAATCCGTGTTCTTGTGGTGCTTTAACTAAGATCAAGACTTATCAAAGCAATGATTATGTGATCAGATTTCTCAAGGGCTTGGGTGATCAATTTGCCACAATAAGATCCCAAATTATGCTCATGGAACCGCTTCCTTCCATAAACAAGGTATTTTCTTTGGTTGTTTAGCAAGAGAGACAAATGGTCTTAGGTGCATCCAAAGTGTTTGTAAGCAAGACCATACGAGAAGAAGTACTAAGTTCCTCTAAGCAACGAATCAAAAAAATCAAATCAATCACAACACAATGGGGATAATAAATTATGTACATTTTGTGGCAAACCAAGACATACAATCGAGACATGCTATAAAAAGCATGGTTATCCACGTGGGTACAAGCCAAGAAATCAAAACTCTACTGCTCATAATGTCATTTCTGGAGAGGATACTGAAGGAGCTGATGAATCTCATCAAAATACTGCCACGCAGAAAGGGATTCTTGAACCTGGTGTTTCTTTTACTCAAGAGCAATATCAACAATTACTTGCCTTAATTCAACCTTCTGGTGTTGATAAGTCGTTGCACATTACCAATCAAGTTACTGCTCAACTTGTTCTTGCTTCTAATTTTTTCTTCTTCGGCAGGTAACCATTTTTCTTTGCATTGTTCATCCAATTCACAACTATGGGTTGTGGACACGGGAGCCACCGATCATATAACCCATTCTTTATCATTTTTCACATCTTATAAACAAATCAAACCCATCTTTGTCACTTTACCAAATGGCACCAAGGTCAAAACCACAATACTCAGGCACTATCTATCTCACTAAAAATTTAGTTTTCACAGATGTTCTCTTTATCCCTAAATTTTCTTTTAATCTGATCTCTGTGACCAAACTTACCTCACTTCTTCCGTGTTGCCTGATTTTTAAAGATTCATGTTGCATTATACAAGACCTGAATTCGTGGAAGATGATTGGTTCAACTAAGGTGGAGAATGGTCTTTACTTAATGAGAAAATCAACAGTCAAAATTCATTTTCCTTCTTAAAAAATTTTAGCATCTACTACAATGCAGAATTGGATCTTTGGCACTATAGGCTTGGTCACCTTTCTAATTCCAGGCTTAAACTTCTTGCACCATACATTTCTGATCTTAAGTTTTTAGATAACTCAACTTGTACTATTTGCCATTTAGCCAAACAAAAACATTTGCCTTTTCTTGTAAGTGTTACAAAATCCAATAATTGTTTTGATATTGTACAGCCGACATTTGGGGGCCTTTCTCTACACCCTCTGTTCATGGCCATAGATATTTTCTAACAATTGTTGATGATCATTCGAAATATACATGGATTTTTCTATTCAAACACAAGTCTGAAGTGAGACCTATTATATAGTCCTTTTTTACACTCATTGAAACTCAATTCTCTACTAAGATTAAAATCCTTCGTAGTGACAATGGTCTTTAGTTTAATCTTCCAAGTTTTTATGCCTCTAAGGGAAGAATACACCAAACATCTTGTGTAGAAACACCACAGCAAAACGGTGTGGTGGAGCGTAAGCATCAACATATATTAAACGTAGCTCGATCACTATTATTTCAATCTAACCTTCCTAAGATGTTTTGGAATTATGCCACTTTACATGTTGTGTATCTCATAAATAGGCTTCTTTCTCCTCTTATTGAGCGCAAATCTCCCTTTGAAATTCTACACAAATGTCCACCTGATTATGCCACCTTCAAGGAATTTGGTTCCCTCTGTTTTGCCTCTCCTTTGTCTGTTCATCGCACTAAATTTGATTCCTCGTGCCAGAAAGTGTATCTTCCTTGGATTCAAATCTAGTACAAAGGGCTTTGTTCTCTTGGACATCAATTCTAGGGAGATATTTGTTTCACATAATGTTGTTTTCCATGAACATATTTTCCCTTTTGCATCTTTAAAAAATGATTATGTTCCTCTTGTTCGTGAATCTTCCTTACCAGCCTCTGATTTTTCTCCTGTTACACCATCATCTACCTTTTTTACCTTTGGTTAATCAACCTTTTATACCACCTGTACCACGTCAATCTACAAAAGTGTCTAAACCTCCTTCATACTTGGTTGATTATCATTGCCATTCTGCCACTAGTGATCTCCACTCAGGTACTCCTCATCCTTTGTCCTCTGTTTTGTCTTATTCAAACTTATCTCTTTCTCATTTACATTTTATACTTGTTGTCTCTGCTTCCTTTAAACCAAAATCTTATCAACAAGCTATAAAATTTCAATGTTGGCGAGAGGCAATGCAAACTGAAATTAATGCACTTGAGCAAAACAAAACTTGGGTTCTTGTTGATCTTCCTACTAGCAAAACTCCCATCGGATGTAAGTGGGTGCATCGAGTTAAACACAAGGCCGATGGTAGTATTGAGCGCTATAAGGCGCATTTAGTCACCAAAGGATACACACAAACTGAAGGCATCGATTACTTTAATACTTTTTCTCTTGTTGCTAAACTCACCACTGTCAGATTGTTACTCGGCAGCCATACATCAATGGCACCTTAAGCAGCTTGACGTCAACAATGCTTTTCTTCATGGTGATCTCCATGAAGGAAGTTTACATGGTGTTGCCTCCTGGCTTCCATTCTTCTCATTCTCATAAGGTTTGCAAGCTTCAAAAGTCCCATTTACGGGCTTTAAACAAGCTAGCCACCAATGGTTCTCAAAACTCACCTTTGCCTTGCTCGCATTGGGTTATGTTCAATCCTCTTTTGATTATTCTCTTTTCATCAAGCACCATGACAGTTCCATCACTGTCTTGCTGGTCTATGTTGATGATATAATTTTAACAGGCAATAATCTTGGTGAAATTGATCATGTAAAAGGTATTTGGATGTTGCTTTCAAGATAAAGGACTTGGGCGATTTAAAATTTTTCCTTGGCTTAGAAGTCGCTCGTAAAGTTGCTGGTATTGCATTATTTCAACGTAAATATGCTCTTGATATCTTATCTGATGGAGGGTTCTTTGATTCTAAACCTGCCAAGTCTTCGATGGATTGCTCCTAAGCTTAGTCAATCTCATGGTGACACCTTGCCTGATGCTTCTTCCTATCGTCGACTGATTGGCCGTTTACTTTACCTTACTTCTACTTGTCCTGACATCTCTTTTGTCATCCAACAACTGAGCCAATACTTAGACAATCCTACCTCTTAACACCTTCAAGCAACCCATCGAGTTCTTCACTACATCAAAGGTTGTCCAGCTTATGGTCTTTTTTTTCCTGCTAGATCCTCTTTAGCTCTTCAAGCCTTTAGCGATTATGATTGGGCGGGATGCATTGACACAAAGGAGCTCGGTGACCGGTTTCTGTGTCTTTCTCAGATCATCCTTGATCAACTGGAAGGCTAAGAAGCAACCTACTGTATCACATTCCTCTTCAGAAACTGAGTATTGTGCTCTCGCTTCCACAACTTGTGAGTTACAGTGGCTGCGTTAGATGTTTTTACGAAACTACTTGCTGTCGCTCCTTTTCATGCAATTATTTCCAAGTTGGCATAGTAAGCATACATTCTCCAGCTTGTGGGGGGTCTTGGAGCATAATAAGCTTGAAACATCTTCAGTTAATAGTTAGTTAATTAGTTGAAGTTTGTTCATTTTAGCTATGTTAGACTTTTTACAATATGGTCCTACACTTCTCATATAATTACATTTTGGTCCTTGTTGATGTGGACTGATGTGGTCATACGGTTGTGTCTCTTGAGCAGTTGTCTTTGATGGAAAGACAACTGCATATAAGAAAGAGACTTTACAGGTCCCCATTGATGCAGTTTTTATTTTTAGTTTCAAAACCATCACTCCAAAATTGCAGTCAGTGGAAGATCTCGTAATTTATAAAGGAGCAAGAAGAACAAACAACAATTGCTATGGTGGAGGTTTGTCATTTACTTTTGCATATATTCCATGGAGATTTTATATTGAAATTGATTGTATTATCAATGAATATTGGAATATGAATGTGTTTTTATATTTGGTATCAGAGCTTTATTTGAATCTCTGCCTAGCATGAAGTTGTTTGTTGCAAATCTGAAAAATATTGCATAAAATTAGGATTTTTTCCATTAAAACCCATACTGTAAATCAAGCATAACTTTTATTATAAATAGAATATGCTTTTGATTTTGATGTCATTGGAATCCTTGTTGAAAAAGCTTTCCAACGGTATATTATTTGTCAAAAACGGAGTTCTAGATGCAAAGTTATGCTAGTTTAAAGTTTTGGTTAGAAATTATTGTTTGGGTGTTTTCGGAAGCCATTTATGGCATCGATTTAGGACGAAATTGTCATTTGGGATGTCACTGATATATGTTATATGTCCACATTCAAGTTTCCCATCAAAAACGCCGGAAACGGGCTGTTGAAAATCTGAAAAAAAATTGGGTAAAAGGTTGCAGAAAAACGGGTCAAGAAGAACCGACCCAATAGGATAAATGGGTCAAACTAACCCGGTCAAAGTCAAAAGCCAAAACGGGTCAAACGACCCAATCAAAACCCGTTAGTCTTGGCCCGACCGGTCAATAGTCCACCGGTCGAAGCGGTCTAATTGGACAAAGGTCAACCGCAGCAAGCGGGTCAACCCGACCACGTCGAAGACGCACGTGCAGGCGCGTGAAGAGCTTGTGCTTGCGTCAGGCGCGTGAGGGTGTGTGTTTGGGCGCATGTAAGCGCGTGCAGGCGCGTGAAAGGACCGTGGAGGCACGTGAGGGTGCATGAGAGTGTGTGCTGCCTTCTGGCGGTGCGTGGGGGCGCGTCCTTTAGTCACGGTGGCGCGTGGAAGTCGGTGATAGCTTGTATGATGGTTTTTTATGTTATATATTACTTTGTTATGCATAAATAATGTATTATTCTTGTATTGATTTGTGTTATATTATACAATTCATGTTATAAATTATTTGATGTTTTATGATCATATATATTTTTGATTAATTTAGAGTAGCGTCAGCATCTAAATTATGATAATATATGCATTAAGAAATATTAGTTATGATCATATTAAGGTTAATAACATCGTTTTGTAGTTAATCATATTAGTATAATCATTTTACCCACAGGGAATGTTATATTTTTATGATTAATTAGGGATGAAATAGAAATTATTCTTATTTCTTAATTAGCCCACAGATATTATGAAATATTAATAATTTCTAGTTTCATCATTAAAGGATAATGAATCATAATATGTAATGTCTTTACCCACAAGGAGATTTTATGATATGTCGATTCATTTATGATTTATTATTTGTTTTACATTGGTGAACTTATAATTGTTATTGATGGTTTGTGCCTCATAATTTATTTAGTAAGCATGTCTATTGAATTACCTACAGTTGATCAAACTTTGATGATGGTTGAGGATAAGGTTCCTAATTTAAATGGTGATAACTACAAATCCTAGAGAGAGGTTGTCCTCCTTCATTTAGGGTGCATAGATCTTGACTATGCTCTTCGTAAGGAAGAGCCACCAACACCTATAGATACTAGCGCTCAAGCTGAGATTGCTTTGTATGAATGGTGGGAGCGATCCAACCGTTTAAGCATGATGTTTATCAAATCTCACATTACGACTAGTATTCGTGGGTCGATACCGGAGTGTGAAAATGTCAAGGATCTGATGGATGCAATTCATGCACAATTTGAAACATCAGATAAGGCATTAGGTAGCATCCTAATGAGTAGATTAACATCCATGAAGTTGATTGGTATTAAAGGAGTCTGTGAGCATATTATGAAAATGAGGGACATAGCTGCTCAGTTGAAATCCCTTCAGATGGTGATTAATGATGATTTCCTGGTGCATTATGTCCTGAACTCTCTCTCTTCTCATTATACTCCTTTCAAGATATCTTATAACACACAGAAGGATAAATGGTCAATCAATGAGCTTTTGACCATGTGTGTTCAGGAGGAGGAGAGACTGCATCAGGAAGTGAATGAAACTGCACATCTGGTGACAGGAAATGTCAAGTACACTTCAAATAAGAATAAGAAGTGGAAGGGAAAAGGCAAGCTGCACGAAATTGTGAGAAGGTAATAAGGACAATATCAAGTGTTTCCTCTGTAAAAAGACGGGACACGTGAAGAAGGATTGTCCTAAGAGAAAAGCCTGGCTTGATAAGAAAGGTAACCTCTTATCTCTTGTGTGTTATGAATCTAATATGATTTGTGTTTCACATAATGATTGGTGGATTGATTCTGGTTCTACAATCCATGTTTCTAATACCATACAGGGTTTTCTGGATCAAAGGAAGCCATTGGGAAGTGAATGCAGCATCTATTCAGGAAATAGGATGCCTTCACGTGTTGAAGCAGTTGGAACTTTTAGACTTATTTTAAGTACTAATTATGTTTTGGATTTGGAACGAACCTTTTATATTCCTAGTTTTTCTAGGAATTTAATTTCAGTTTCTAAACTTGTACCTTGTGGATACTCTTTCAACTTTTATGGTAGTTCTTTTAATTTAATTAAGAACTCATCTATTGTTGGAAATGGTACTTTGGTTGATGGTTTGTTTAAAATTCATTTAAGTGATACTGTTCCTTATAGTCTTATGACTTCACATGCTAACACTGGTATGAAACGTACTATTATGTATGAAAACTCTTCTTTTTTGTGGCATAGGAGATTAGGACACATCTCCATTGATAGGATTAAAAAGTTGGTAAATGCTGGAGTTCTTAAAACTCTTGACTTTACTGACTTTGATACTTGTGTAGACTGCATTAAGGGAAAGTAGACTAACAAATCCAAGAAGGGTGCCAGGAAGAGTTCTGAACTTTTAGAAATCATACACACAGATATTTGTTGCCCTGACATGAGCTCTAGTGGTCAGAAATATTTCATCACCTTTATTGATGATTACTCACGATATATGTATTTCTATATGTTTTATCACAAGGATGAAGCGTTGGATGCTTTCAAAATATATAAAGCAGAAGTAGAGAAACAATGTGGAAAACAAATTAAGATCGTGAGATCTGGTAGAGGTGGTGAATATTATGGTAGATACACTAGTATAGGACAAGCACTTGGTCCATTTGCTAAATTTCTTCAAGAGCAAGGTATTGTGGCTCAGTACACCTTGCCTGGCACACCATCTCAGAATGGTGTAGCAGAACGGAGAAATAGAACATTAATGGATATGGTACGGAGTATGCTAAGTAACTCCAAACTTCCTCATTCTTTGTGGATTGAAGCTCTCAAAACTGCAACGTATATATTAAACCGAGTTCCAACTAAGGCGGTTCCCAAAACGCCATTCGAATTATGGAAAGGTTGGAAACCAAGTTTAAGTCATTTACGCATCTGGGGTTGCCCAGTTGAGGTTAGAGTTTATAATCCACAAGAACGGAAGTTAGATCCTAGGACTATTAGTGCATATTTTATTAGATATGCAGAAAAATCCAAGGGATATAAGTTTTATTGTCCTAACCATTCCAGTAGAATTGTTGAATCAAGAAATGCCAAATTTCTTGAAAATGATGTGGTCAGTGGGAGTGATCAAATCAGAGACTCAATCTCTAAGAAAATTGATGTTTCAGACAATGCTCCTACATCAAGTAAAAGATTGGTTGTTCATCCAAACAGAGTGAATAATGAGGAACCACTTAATCAAAATCCACATTCTGATGCGATTGTTTTAGAAGATCATTTTGAACAACCTCCAATACAAGTGGAACAACCAGTTGTGCAACAGTCTCAAGACACTGCCGATACAACATTAAGGAGATCTACTAGAACAAAGAAATCAGCAATTCCTACTGATTATGAAGTGTATATGCAAGAGTCTGACTGTGACATAGGTATTGAGGATGATCCAGACACGTTTTTACAAGCTATGAACAGCAGTAAATCTGAATTATGGTATAATGCCATGATTGACGAGATGAATTCTATGGCAGATAATAAAGTTTGGGACCTTGTTGACTTGCCTACTGGAAAGAAACCTATTAGTTGTAAATGGGTATTTAAAACCAAAAAGGATTCATTAGGCAACATTGAGAGATACAAGGCTAGACTTGTTGCCAAGGGGTTCACGCAAAAGGAAGGAATAGATTACAAAGAAACATTTTCTCCAGTTTCTAAAAAGGATTCCTTTCGTATCATAATGGCATTAGTTGCCCATTTCAATTTAGATTTACATCAAATGGATGTTAAAACAGCTTTTCTCAATGGAGATTTGGAGGAAGAGGTTTATATGAAACAGCCTGATGGGTTCATTTCAAGTGATGGTGAGCATTTGTTTTGCAAGCTTAAGAAGTCCATTTATGGACTTAAACAAGCCTCCCGACAGTGGTATTTAAGATTTCACACTGTTATCTCTTCATTTGGTTTTGTAGAGAATGTCATGGATCAGTGTATATACCACAAGGTCAGTGGGAGTAAAATCATCTTTCTTGTGTTATATGTAGATGATATTCTCCTTGCAACCAATGATTTGGGTTTGCTACATGAGGTGAAACAATTTCTCTCTCAACATTTTAGTATGAAGGATATGGGTGAGGCGTCTTATGTCATTGGCATTAAGATTCATAGGGATAGGTCTCGACATGTTTTGGGACTATCTCAGGAAGCTTATATTAATAAAATTCTTGAGAGATTTAGGATGAAAGATTGTTCACCCAGTGTTGCACCCATTGTTAAGGGTGACAGTTCAATCTGAACCAATGTCCTACACTTGAGATTGAAAAAGGAACAAATGAAAACTATTCCTTATGCTTCAGCTGTTGGAAGCCTAATGTATGCTCAAGTCTGTACTAGACCTGACATCACTTTTGCAGTTGGCATGTTAGGAAGATATCAAAGTAATCCAGGTTTGGATCATTGGAGAGCTGCAAAAAAGGTCATGAGGTATCTTCAAGGAACTAAAGGTTTCATGCTTACTTATAAACGTTCCGACATTTTAGAAGTCGTCGGATATTCACTCGACATTATTGGATGCGTTGATTCTCAAAAATCAACATCCGGATATGTTTTTATGCTCACGGAGGTGCTATATCTTGGAGAAGTGCCAAACAATCTTTAGTTGCCACTTCTACCATGGAAGCTGAGTTTGTTTCCTGTTTTGAGGCAACTACACAGGGTATTTGGTTGAGAAGTTTCATTTCTGGGCTTGGAGTTGTTGAGTCTATCTCTAGGCCAATAAAGTTATATTGTGACAATTCAGCTCTTGTATTCTTTGCTAAGAATAATAAGAGTGGAAGTTGAAGTAAACACATCGACATTAAGTACTTAGCAATAAGGGAGCACGTTAAAGCCAAAGAAGTGCTCATTGAACACATACATACTGAGCAGATGATTGCTGATCCTCTAACGAAAGGCATGCCACCAAAGACGTTCAAGGATCATGTTGTTCAAATGGGACTATGTCCCGCTTTGTCACTATGAGAGGTAATACTTTCATTGTCTGAAACTTTGTAATTTAGTTTGTTTTCTCTTTTAAGTTGTATACATTTTGGTTGGAGACAAACAAACATTCTAGAGGACCTAGAACAAACATTTGAGGTTTGTTCATAAAGTGATATTCCACATTTAAGCGTTTATTTAGAAAGAGAAAAATTGCATTGTAATACATGGAAGGTAATACTTGTTTAAAAGGGACTTACCGCTATGATTCATGTAATTTCCCCTTTCTAATTGCACATACCACATATACATCTCTTGTGTTTTGGATTATATTATATAAGTTTGGACCAAGTGGGAGAATGTTAGACTTTTTACAATATGGTCCTACACTTCTCATATAATTACATTTTGGTCCTTGTTGATGTGGACTGATGTGGTCATACGGTTGTGTCTCTTGAGCAGTTGTCTTTGATGGAAAGAAAACTGCATATAAGAAAGAGACTTTACAAGTCCCCATTGATGCAGTTTTTATTTTTAGTTTCAAAACCATCACTCCAAAATTGCAGTCAGTGGAAGATCTCGTAATTTATAAAGGAGCAAGAAGAACAAACAACAATTGCTATGGCCGGAGGTTTGTCATTTACTTCCGCATATATTCCATGGAGATTTTATATTGAAATTGATTGTATTATCAATGAATATTGGAATATGAATGTGTTTTCAAGCTATACATCAAGTTAGTTTTAGTTTGTTAAATTGATGAGCTGGAGTCTAACGGATTTCAATATATAAACCATAACTTCTCTGTTTTTCTCAATAAGTTCGATAAAAGAATTTATCCAAGATCTATTTTTTCTCAAAGAGGGAGAAAGAAAAAAGAGATTTTAGCAAAATAATAATATATTTCATTTTGATGTTCATTTGTGTGTAAGATATTTGTCTGTTTTATTTACTTTGTTATGTTTGACGACATTTTAACTTTTGTATCGATGGACATTTTGATGTTTATGCAAGTTTAAATTTAAATTGTGTTGTCGGTTTTTGTCACATTTTTATATTTAAATGTTTTTTTTTTTTTGCAGTTATTCAATATCTTGTTGTTTTTGCATTGCATCTTGAAATCATTTATGGTTGAAATCAATTGGTTCAATTTGAATTATCAGTTTGTTATTTCTTATGGTCTAAGTTGATGAATTTCTAAATCATGAATTGCAAAGTAAAGAATATTTATGTTAGATTTGTTTATCGAAATTTATGGAAAGTAATATACTGTTATTTTTATTTCTTTATTGATAAAGAACCGTGTACATTGTTGTTGTCTTATTTTTTTGCTCTTAGTTGTTTTTGCATTGTTTCTTGAAATCATTTATGGTTGAAATCAATTGATTCAATTTGAATTATTAGTTTTTTTATTTATTATGGTATGAGTTGATGACTTTCTAAATCATTAATTGCAAAGTAAAGACTATTTATGTTAGATTTGTGTATCGAAATTTATGGAAAGCAATATACTGTTATTTTTATTTCTATATTGATAAAGAACTGTGTACATTGCGGTTGTCTAATCTTTTTGCTGCCAGATTTGGAGTTCAACTTCTTTGGCAACAATCAGAAACTCACGTCGAATTAAATCAAAGATAATATCCATGGTTGAATTAATTATTTCCAACAATTCATGGATAATATCTTTCAATTTTTCACTAGCACCGTTCAGATTGTCCATATTGGTGCTAACATTTTTGAGGATTTCTTTGATCTCCGCCTATGTGTGTGACGTTGTTGCTTCATTTGTAAATAACAGACAGATATGAGAATAGATGTATAGAAAATGAATATACTAGAAATTATTCAATGTTTATTACCATATGTTGTGGTTGTTTTTTATTGTTGTTTGTCGAGATTTTCTTGTCTCTCTGCCATTGCGAAATGAAGATTTGAAAGAAAAACAATATTTTTAATTGTATGATAATTCAAATTATATTTTCTTATCTTTATATAGAAAACAATAGAAACTGAATAGACGTAAAACAAACAGGCAACTTGTCATGAATAAACACAATTATTGAAGATATGTAAAACGACGCTTGGGATAATGAGCAGTGGAAACCGAATAGTTATGAAACATCTAAAATACACACTGTAATTGGTTTGTTTTTCACTAAATATAGATTTCTAATGTGAATATGAAGAGTTTATATATATGTGGATGGTTTTGGATTAAATAAGTTCAAGAAACTTTTGGATTGTCAATAATGTCGAATAATAATTAATATTATAATGTGCAGGATAAATTGAATATCATGATTATATATTTATGTCTATCTATTTTTTACATTTAATTTTTTGTTTGTTTTAGTTTGTTAAAGAATATATATACAACTAGACATGGGGCTCACGCATTGCGCAGGTATGTTTATTCAATGTTTTTAAAATAGATTGTAAACAAATTTGTTCTAACAAAATTAAATTAATTAGATAAAGACATAATAATTGTTAAATTATACAAATTTTAAAGTAAATATAAATTTTATATATATACAAAGTTGTGTTAAGATAAAATTAATAATTGTACCTGTATAATTATTAATATCAATTATAGGTAGATGTCATTAAATCATTTATCTAACTTGAGAAGATCACTTGAATATTATATGGTCTAATTATATTTTCATAATCATCACCTTGTAGAATTGATATTATTTTTGCAGACATATCTTTGATATTCGATGTCAGTATTTTGTAGTGAATCATGTATGATATTTAAGATCACCTAAATATTATCAAGATCAATTATTTAAACTTAAAATTTATACTGACATTCCGCAATTTCTGTAACTTATATTCATTTTCAAGTTGCGTTGCGCAGGTATGTTTATTATATATTTTTTTTTTACATTATTATTGGTTTTTTTTTTTTTTTTGTGTTTTAAATATATATTTTCTATATTGAAGTTCATTTTATATTGAATTGATAATTAAAAAATCAATAAATAAAACATCCACAAATTGAACTCAAAGTCTATATCATCATGGTCCTTCTCATATATGTCACCATTTAAAATCTACAACCAAAGTTTAAAAATTTGTCAAGAAAAGAAAAAAAAATTGCAGGATAAGTCTATAAATCAATCAGAGAAAGAGAAACCTTGATTAAAAGTTGCAAAGCCAAATGAAAAAACTGATTTTGATTGTTGAGAAGAGAAAATGAATTGTTTTTGTTATTATTATTTTAGAAATTAAAAAAAAAAAATTAAGAATGTTGAGCAAAGAACTCACATAGAAGGCAACAACAACTCCAACAGTATAATCTAAAGGCAACTTAATTGAAGCATTAAAGAAGCCATGAAGATAAAGATCCTATGACACAAATCTATTTGCTGCAATTAAAATTGACCACCACCTATAGAGAAAAAAACATTTGATGATAGCATCTTAAAGAAAGACGATAATTATAAAACCCACAAATCAAAGAACAAAATCAATCCTAAAATCAACAAAAAGAGATAGAATAAATACAATTAAAAATACATATCAATATTTGTTTTCCTTTGTCATCACTAAAATTGAATTTGTTTTATGTGTGTGTGATGATAAAATGAATGGTTCGGCAACAGGTCTATAGTTATCCTAATTCATCGTATAATATATCAAATTAAAGCTCTATCTTTCTAGTTTCCAAAGATTTAAACCGCTTATTAATTGGATTTTTATTGAGAAATCAAGAAACAAGAGAAACTAAAATGTATGTGATAATAAAATGAATGGTTCGATAGTGGGGCTAAAATTATCCAAATTAAGCATAAAATATATCAAATTAAAGCTCTATCTATCTAGTTTCTAAAGATTCAAACCTCTCATCCATTGGATTTTTATTAAGCAAGTTATGATCAATTTACTACTGACTGTTTAGTGGAAACCGAAATGTGTATGATGATAAAATAAATAGTTCGGCCATGTGGCTAAAATTATCAAAATTAACTGTATAATAAATGAAAATAAATCTCTATCTGTCTAGTTTCTAAATATTCAAACCTCTCATCAATTGGAGTTTTATTGAGAAAGTTATGGTTAATTTACTACTAACTGTTCAGTAGAAACTAAAATGTGTGTAATGATAAAATCAATTGTTTGATAGTGGGGCTACAGTTATCCAAATTAAGCATATAATATATTAAATTAAAGCCCTTTCTGTCTAGTTTTTAAAGATTCAAACCTCTCATCAATTCGAGTTTTATTGAGCAAGTTATGGTCAATTTACTACTGATTGTTAAGTGAAAACATAATTGTATGTGATGATAAAATGAATGGTTTACTAAAGCTACATGGTTCAGCATTAAACATCAGTTGATATTTGTTAAATAAATGGAAATTAGTTATATTTAGCAACAACCTCTTTTCATGATATATGTATATAACATAAAAATATATCAACAAAAAAAGATAGAATAATTACAATTAAAACTACATATCTATATATGTTTTCCTTTAAGGATAATAATAACGGTTCGGCATATTATAAATGGTTTACTAAAGCTACATGGTTCGACAACAAACATCAGATGATATTTGTGATACAAATAAAAATTTTTATATTTAACAACAACCTTTTTTTTATATATGTATGTAACATAAAAAAAATGTCAACAAAAAGAGATAGAGCAAATAAAATTAAAACTGCATATCAATATTTGTTTTCCTTTGTCATCACTAAAATTGAATTGGTTTTATATGTGTAATGATAAAATGAATGGTTTGGCTGCATGTATATAGTTATCCAAATTCATCGTATAATATATCAAATTAAAGCTCTATCTTTCTAGTTTCCAAAGATTCAAACCGTTCATCAATTGGATTCTTATTGAATAAGTTATAGGCCAATTTATGTATTGATTATTCAATGGAAATCAAGAAACAGGGAAAACCGAAATGTGTATAATGATAAAAGGAATGGTTCGGAAGTGGGGCTAAATTTATCCAAATTAAGCGTATAATAGATCAAATTAAAGATCTATCTGTATAATTTCTAAATATTTAAACCTCACATTAATTAGAGTTTTATTGAGCAAGTTATGATCAATTTATTACTGACTATTCAGTGGAAACTGAAATGTGTGATGATTAAAAGGAATGGTTCGGTAGTGGGGGTAAAGTTATCCGAATTAACCGTATAATATACCAAATTAAAGCCCTGTATGTCTAGTTTCAAAATATTTAAACCTCTCATCAATTAGAGTTTTATTGAGTAAGTTAATGGTCAATTTACTACTCATTGTTCAGTGAAACCAAAATGTGTGTGATGATAAAAAGAATGGTTCAACAGTGGGGCTACAGTTATCCAAATTAAGCATATAATATATCCAATTAAATCCCTATCTATCTAGTTTTCAAATATTCAAACCGCTCATCGATTAGATTTTTATTGAGCAAGCTATGACTAATTTACTACTGACTGTTCAATAGAAATCGAGAAACAAAGAAAATCGAAATGTGTCTAATGATAAAATGAATGGTTTGAAAGTGGGGCTACAGTTTTCCAAATTAAGCGTATAATATACCAAATTAAAGAACTGTCTGTGTAGTTTCAAAAGATTCAATCCTCTCATCAATTTAATTTTTATTGAGCAAGTTATGGTCAATTTACTACTAATTGTTTAGTGGAAACTGAAATGCATTTGTTAAATAAATGAAATTAGTTATATTCAGCAACAACCTCTTTTCATGATATAGTATGTAACATAAAAAGATATAAACAAAAAGAGATAAAACAATTACAATTACAATTAAAATTACATATCAATATTTTTTTTCCTTTAAGGATAATAATAATGGTTCGGCATATTATGAATGGTTTACTAAAGCTACATGGTTCGACAACAAACATCAGATGATATTTGTGATACAAATAAAAAAATTTTATATCCAGCAACAACCTATTTTCGACATATATATGTAACATAAAAAAATATCAACAAAAAGAGATAGGAAAATTACAATTAAGACTACATATCAGCATTTGTTTTCCTTTGTCATCACTAAAATTGAATTGGTTTTATGTGTGTGATGATAAAATGAATGGTTCGACCGCAGGTCTATAGTTATCCAAATTCATTGTATAATATATCAAATTAAAGTTCTATCTTTTAGTTTCCAAAGATTCAAACCGCTCATCAATTGAATTTTTATTGAGTAAGTTATGACCAATTTACTACTGATTGTTCAGTAGAAATCGAGAAGCAAGGGAAACCAAAATGTGTGTGATGATAAAAAGAATAGTTAGGAAGTAGGGCTACAGTTATCCAAATTAAGCATATAATATACCAAATTAAATCTCTGTCGATCTAGTTTCTAAAGATTCAAACCTCTCATCAATTGGAGTTTTATTGAGCAAGTTATGGTCAATTTACTACTGACTATTTAGTGAAAACCGAAATGTGTGTGATGATAAAAGGAATGGTTTGGCAATAGGGTTACAGTGATCCAAATTAAGTGTATAATATATCAAATTAAAGACCTATCTATCTATTTTTCAACAATTTAAACTGCTCATCAATTGGATTTTTATTGAACAAGTTATGACTAATTTACTATTAACTGTTCAGTGAAAATCGAGAAATAGTAAAAACCAAAATGTGTGTGATGATAAAAGGAATGGTTCAGAAGTGGGGCTAAAGTTATCCAAATTAAGCGTATAATATATCAATTTAAATCCCAAACTGTCTAGTTTCTAAAAATGCAAACCTTCTGATCAATTGGATTTGTATTGAGAAAGTTATGGTCAATTTACTATTAACTATTCAATAGAAGCTAAAATGTGTGTAATGGTGAAAGGAATGGTTTGGCGGTGGGGCTATAGTTATCCAAATTAGGCGTATAATAAATCAAATCAAAGCACTGTCTGTCCAGTTTCTAAAGATTCAATCCACCCATCAATTGGATTTTTATTAAGCAAGTTATGATCAATTTACTACTGATTGTTTAGTAAAAACCGAAATGCATGTGATGATAAAACGAATGGTTTACTTGACCCAAATTTAAGGGATTATCATATTAGGACTGGTAAGAAATATTTTAATTAACACCTATTAATTGGAAAACAGAATTAGCCAAAATTCATTCTTTTAACGTATATACTCGCACATCAGTAGGACATAAACAATTAATCATTCATATAACAAATTAAAATACACGAATGTTTTTACAAAAAACATATTCAACACAAATGAACTGTTTCTACTAATATAGATATGCCACATACTCATAATTCGGCTGATAATAAGATCATTCTTGATTTGATCTTAGTAAAGTATATGAACATTTCCTTGAAAACAAACATAACAAAATTTAATCGGTCTTTATGCTAAGATTGTTAAGGAACAATTATTCGTTCATATAACAACTGTTACCTGAAAACGAAATCAACAAAAGTTGATTAATCTTCATATTAAAATTGTTAAGGAATACACTTACCGTTCGGTAGGACTAACACAATTAATCATTCAAATATATTGACCGAACAAAAACGATCATTCAACCAAATAATACCATTAAAATAGTTAGGAGATATACTTACAATTTCGTATTAAAATAGTTAGAGGATATACTTACAGTTTAGAAGAACGAATCAAAATAACAACTCATTTGACAATGTCAATCGAACATCCTTCCTTTATTCCATGCTAATTCATGAATCTTTGACCTGTAAACAACAACAAAAACATAAATAAATAAAAAATCATCAATTAACAAAATCATGAAAAACAGACGTATTATTGGCACAAACTAACATGACCTATAAACAATTAATAAAAGACCAGACGTATTGTTGACACCAACTAACATATTATGATAATACACAACTGAACATATGCCCCTTTTATAACCCCTTATTTAGACCTTTCGAATGTCAACACAATTAAATACAAATTGAATAAGAAGAAAGGTTTGCAATGTCAATACAATGCACCTATATAATTATTAATAGATAGGTATGCTTTTACTACCAATGCAATGCACCTATTTAATCCAATCTTTATGTCTATTTATTTAGACTTTGGAATACCAATGTACAATTAATATTGTCTACATCATCACCAATAAAATTCAACCACATGGCAATCACAAATCCAAGGTGTTATTATGGTTAGACCTTTAGAATGTCAATACAATTCATCTATATAATTAGTATTATTATTAATTATTAATACAACCAATGCAATGCACCTATGCAATCAAATCTTTATGTCTATTATTTAGACTTTGGAATACCAATGCAGCAATTAATATTGTCTACATCATCACCAATAAAATTTAACAACATGAAAATCACAAATCCAATGGATCATTATGGTTAAACCTTTAGAATACTAATGCAATACATATGTATATTATTATTATTATTATTATTAATACAGATCTCATTTTTTTAATTAATTAATAATTATAAATAGAGCAATAAATACCAACATAACGTGTCAAGATAGAGCAATTTGATTGGCTTGTGAATCCAATGTGTCAAAATGGAGCAATTCTAAAGCTTCCAAAATGTGCCACGTGACGATCAACCCATATGAAGTATTCAGTTATATATATATATGGGAAATATATTTAATTATATATGATTTTTATTATTTATGATATGTTAAATATTAACGTTACATAATAGAAATTATAAAGAAATAAATGTGATAAATTGATTGATTTGACAAATGTTTAATGAACAATGTTGTATTATTGAAAAGCATTATTCTGTTTCATGTGCCAGACATTATTGTTATATTTTTGGTGAACAATGTAACTTTTATGAAACTAAGAAGCCCAACGATTTTTTTTTTGTTATGTTGTATTATTTTTTTAATTTTATTTAAATATTTTATTGGGGAATTTTTTTTTTTTTTCCAACTACACTTTGTTAGACTTGCTTTTTGAATAAACAGTTGTATTTTAAATGATAGTTTGTTTTAGACATTGTAATAATTTTAGGTTTGGTTTGTAATTCAGTGTTATACTAATTAATTTCTTAATATATAATATTAGTAGGGTCTGTTTTTTATATTGATGTTACAATTGAACGAAATAAAGAAGCAATAGGAACAAAAATAATAATAGTAAAACAAAACAAACAGTAAACAAAGAAAGTAATACGCGCGATTTACCCTGGTTCACTTAATGTGGGTTACGTCCAGCTGAGTCAATACTATTGAAATATGCCTCACCTCTCTCGTTTACAATGAATGAATTGCTCTCACACATATAACAAGAGAAAAGTATGTTTATATACTAGGTTTAAGAGATTAAACCTAGGTTTACAAGAATTCCTATTCCTAAACCCAACCCTAAAAAGGAATTAATAACCTAAAAGGAATCCTACAGCGGTTATACATGGAAAAGCCCAAAACCGCCTACGGGCTCGGGGGCGCTGCCCCAGCGACCCTTGCCCGCTCACCGGGAGCGAGGACCGACTGCCTCGCCGACAGGCAGCATGGAACCCCTCGAGCGCTCCGTTACCCATTAATGCTGAAGTAGTCGACAACTCCAACAACAATTAAAACAAATATTTCAAACATTAGTCAGTTATGATAATTTACAGGCTGAACAATAATATTTTTGATTGTTTAATATATTATGTTTGTAAGTTCTTTAAAAATTCTTTAATTCCTGTTGTTGCATTAACTTTTCCTTTGGTATGTTTATTGATCGTACTTTAGGTATTCAGTTTTTGCCATATAATATTTAACAGTTATTTTACGTTGTCAATTGTAGAGTAAAGAATAATCATATTACTGTGTCGTATTGTAATTCATGGAAAGCAATATATTGTGAATATTTTATATATTTTATTCATAATAAAATGTGTACATGGAGGTTTTTTATTTTTGTCCGACGGATATCGAACTCCGTTTCCTTGGCAGCAATCAGAAATTCTCGTCGAGTTAAATCTGAGATAATATTCATGATTGAATACGCTATTTCAAACAAACCATTCATAGTATCTTTATTTTTTTCTCTAGCAGCGGTCAGTTTTTCTAAGTTGGTTTTAACTTTTTCTAGAATATATTTGAGTTCAACTTGTCTATCCAACATTGCCGCTTCAACTGAGGAAAACAAACAATGAAATCGTATTAATTTATTAAAGTTTTGCATATATAGATATCAGAGTAGATGTATAGAAGAAATATAAGAGAAATTGTTCAACGTTAATTACCGTATGTTCTTGCTTTCTTTGCTTTTGGATTATCAATAGTTAATTTTTTGTCTGCCATTGTTTTAAAGATATGTGAATAAAACAAAAAAAACAAAAAAAATTTAAACGACTTGTTGAATGTATCACAAATTCTATTTGGTTGTTCTTTTATATATATATATATATAAATATTATTGAACAACTTTTCATAAACAAAGAGTGTGAACAATCAAAATACGAACAGGCAATTGCTCATTAAAGAACACACTGATTGTTGATGTTTAAAACAACTCTTCAGATAATGTGTAGCGGAATTTGAATAGCTATTTATTTAATACAAAAGTTAAAAATAACTTCAAAACTACATTTGGTAACCATTGTGTTTTTAAGTATAAACAGATATTTAATGTGAATATGACTTTTGGTTTCTCAATAATATATAGTCAGTAATTAATATCATAATTACATATTTATGTCTATGTATTTATCTATATTTAATTTTTACTTTTTTCTAGTTTTTAAAAGAATATATGTACAAAATTTATGCAATATAGTTAGTCATAGATAACTTCTTATTAATAATGAATTAGAAATAAACGTTATAAAATCTATATTATAAAAAAAATTATAATAACTTGATTTATTTAACAATTGTTCAATATTTCAGAAAAAAATTGTAACAATTCGTTGCACAATGCCATATTATGGTAAAGTATTATTCTATCTCATTTTTTAATTATTATATTGTTATAAACTTGTTGAACAGTGTAATGTTTATGCCACCAAGAAGCATAACCATTTCATATTGTTATTTTTTATTTTATTTGTAGTTTTGGTTCGGTAACATTTTTATTTCAATTAAACATTGTTGTGCATACGTTCTAAACGATCAATAGCAAATTAATTGGTAGTTTATATTTTTTGCAATATTATAGTAAATAAGTAAATAATGTAGTAAGTTCATGGGTTTTTACGCTGTCAGTATGGTTTGGCATTCGGCAAGTGTCTATAGTAACCTTTGAGCAAAATTGTTCGCCACACATTTTTTTTTTTTTTTATGTCAGCAGTTGACAAATAATTTGTTCGGCATGCTGATCAATATCATTGCAAAATGAATATCATTGAATGACGTTTCATAAACAAAGGATTTGAACGGACAAAATATGCACAGACAACTATTCATTAAAGAACACATTGATTATTGATGTTTAAAACAACTCTTCAGATAATGTGCAGCAGATTTGGAAGAGTTATTTATTTAATACAAAAGTTAAAAATAACTTCAAAACTAAATTTTGTAACCATCGTGTTTTTAAGTAGAAATAGATATTTAGTGTGAATATGACTTTTGGAATTCTCAATAATATTAGAGTCAATAATTAATGTCATAATTATATATTTATGTCTATGTATTTATCTATATTTAATTTTTTTTTAAGTTTTTGAAAGAATATGTATACTAAACACATATAAAGATTGGTCTCTAGCAAAGCATCATAGCCACCCAATAAATTCGGATTCAGTAAAATAACTTACCTATCAACGATATGGTTATCGTGCAATACAATCATTTCATCATCCATTATCTCATCAAGGCCAAGGTACAAAAGTAGTGTCAACCTCAGATATCATTGATATCTCAGTATTCAATTATTGGACCAATGACCAGAATTAGATTGGATTTAGCTACAACTCAATCCCACTGTGGCCACAGATTTAGTGTCATTGTCATTTACCGAATTGTTTAGTGAGATAATTTCTCCGTACCCAGGAGTGATGAATCATTTGTCAATCCACCATAGTCTTGATACACTTCTCCATGTAGCCAATCACTACTGTTTTGATAGCTCTGAATAGAACTACGTTGGGCTAGTGTCAAACTGCACCAATTAGTGCTCAAGGAGCTCCGTTGATCTCAAGTCTAAGGATCACATGCATCACCATTCGTTAAAGGATCTATTCCATAGACACTATGGTTATCATCTATGTGGAATCCTCTGGTGGGTTTGTCTAGTGAACTCGCCTATGACAAGCACCCATATGTTGCACCAGATTGTCGACAAACAACCTTGACAAGTGAAATCAGTCACTGTCTTTCGACAGGGTCGTTCAATACTATGATAACATTACCGTATTATATGTGTCCTTATTCAAAATAATATCGGGGCTACGAACGTTTTTAGAAAAACCACCATATGTGATCATAGGGTCCTCACTATCGATTTTTGAAACACTCGATACCCTCGCATGTTTCTATCATTCTAAGGACATACAATATAACATACATTAAATATGAATTACATAATGTAGAAAATGTTTTTTTATTAATTATAAACATTATTACAAGAGTCAATATTACAAAATGCATTGGCTCTAGAGCACCTACTCTAAAGGGCATTACTACTTATGATGAGTTAGTTCAAGCGTTCCTTAAGAAGTATTTTCCAACTTGTTAAGTCTACCTAGATGAGAAGTGACATCACAATTTTTTTTCTAGCAACATATGGAGTCACTTTATGAGGCTTGGGAAAGATAAAAAGAGCTTTTACGGAAGTGTCCACACCATGGATTGCCTATGTGGTTGCTAGTGCAAACGATTTACAATGGTTTGCTTCTAAATATGCAAGTTATGATAGATGTAGTGAGTGGGGGTTCTTTGAACAATAAAACACCTAAGGAAGCCTACAACTTGATTGAGGTGATGGCTAGCAATAACTATATAAGGCCTTCACAGAGAAATTTAACAAGGAAAGTAGCGGGAGTGCATGAAGTCGATGGCTACACAGCATTAGCCACTCAACTTTTAGCCATTCAAAAGCAATTAAGTGTAGCTCTCAAAGTTAATGCTATTGACTCTTCTTATCTAACTTGTGAATTTTGTGCAAGAAATCACTTGTCAAGAGATCGTCAAGTAGGGAGTCTGTTTGCTCAACCCGAACAAGTGAATTATGTTAATAATTTTCAAAAAGGGCAAGGGGATCGATACTCCAACATGGCAAAAATCATCCTAACTTTTTTTGGAATAATAACAATGATCCTAGGCCACCTCCCAGTTTCCAAGTTCAAGAGGAGGAATCTAATTTAAAGAGTGTGCTCAGTAAATTCATGGAGGAGTTGGGCAAGAGATTTGACAAGAATGAAACTCGGCTCCAAAAGTTTGAAGTGTTGTTGCAAAATCAGTCCGCATCCATATGAAAAATTGAGACTCAAATGGGGTAAATTCATAATATTTTATCAAGGAAAGTTCAAGGATCCTTGCCAAGTGATATGGAGAAGAATCCTAAGGAGCAAGTCAATGCCATTATTTTGAGAAGTGGTAAACATTTAGAGGAACCAAGGGATGAGAGCCAAATCAAAGTAGAAGAAGCAAAACAGGAAAGTGCAGAAAATGACTCACGCCACAACGATGCAGTGCATGAAAAATTTCACGACAAAGACTCGATCAATGACGATCGCCGCAGTGATAAAAATTGTTGTCGTGGCAAGCGTGAATTTGCAAAGAATTCATCCAATGACTCTCATGTCAATGGAAAAAGTCAAGCTACCCTTCCGTACCCACACCAATTGAAGAATCAAAAGCTGGACAAACAATTTGGTAAGTTTATTGACATGTTTAGGAACTTACAAATTAATATTCCTTTTGTAGACATGTTGGAACAAATGCCAAAATACACAAAGTTTCTAAAGGAGATCTTCACCCACAAAAGGAAGTTTGAAGAACATGAGAAGGTCATGCTCCTTGAGAAATATAGTGTGTTGCTACAAAAGAAACTACCACCTCAACTAAAAGATCCAAAGAGTTTTACTATTCCTTGCATTATTGGTAGTTGCTATATTGATAAAGTTTTATGTGATTTAAGAGCAAGCATTAACTTGATGTCTTACTCAATTTACAGGAAACCTGGCATAGGAGAAGTGAAGTCAACCACAGTTTCTCTCCAATTGGCAGATAGGTATATTACATACCCTAGGGAAGTAGTGGAAGACATCTTAATTAAGGTAGATAAATTGATTTTCCTAGTAGACTTTATATTATTAGACATGGAGGAAGATCGAGAAAAACCTTTAATCCTAGGACAACCTTTTCTAGGAACAAGTAGAGCATTGATAGATGTTCATCGAGAGAAACTAATCTTAAGAGTTGAAGATAAGTGAGTAGAATTTAATGTTTTTGACGTCATGAAGCACCCATTTGAATTAGACACATGCTTTGAGATTAGTGTTCTTGATAACATAGTGGCTAAAAATTTAGAAGAAAACAACCTTAGTCCACCCCTAGAAATTTTTTTAGTTAACTCTAGGACTATAGAGGCCAAAATTGAAAATGAGAGGGTGAATGATCAACAATTGAAGCCTTATGAAGATGGCGAAATAGAAGATGAGCGGGTTGTGATTCTCCTTGACAATCCGGACTGAAGATAAAGAAAATTCAAGCTTACGACTCTAATTAAATGCTTCTTGGGAGGCAACCTAAGCTATTTACTTTGATTTTGATTTTTTTTATTTTGAATTTGTGTTGGTTTGTACTTGAGTCATTCTTATTTTCTACATTTTTTTTAGTTTGACTAACAGTGATGTTGTGTGAGTTTCTCTAAATTCATGAATTTTAACTAGTGATGTGTATTGCCGATAAGGTACACCGAAAGTCTCTTTGTTTTGCAAGAATTTGATTTCATTGATGGTATGAAACAAGAAAGGTGGTTAAACTTTCACGCTTATTTGCACTTCACTATTGCAAAAGGGGGTAACTTTTATTTTTCTCTTTTTCCTTTTGTATACATTTGTACATTGGGGGCAATGTAGATTTTAGGTTGGAGGTAAGGGAAGTCTCTTCCAAAAATTTCGGAATTTATGGATCTAAGAGGAAATTTTTTGTGTTTTGTTATGAATTTTGTTTAGTTTCATGGACTAACTTGCATGTCAATGATAGTATTGTAATTGCAATAATATGTAACATGTAGAAGACATTGGTTTTTGCCTTTGCTTAAGGATGGTTGCGAATGTTAGTTACGTATAGTTTGAGACCCTAGCGATTTGTGGTTTGAAAGTGGTTAGTCTATTTACTTAGAGAAGTTTTATGTGTGAATTTTTCATTAGATATTTTTGCGATCTCAACAAACTCTAGAACTTGCTTGAGAACCACTTGAGGCAAAATCCTAGGACTCACATTACTTAGGAAATGATTTAGGCTATTTTTGGATCGATTGAGCCTTTCAAGCCAACCATTTATTAAATTACACTTAGTTAACCCTTTGAGCCGTTTGTAAACACATTTGAGCTTTTTTTTTTCTTTCATAAAACTTATTATTACCTACATTGATTATGAGCCTAAAACACATCCTTACCCGTCTTATTTTAAAAGACTTGATTTGAATACGGAGGATGGTGAGAATTTTGATAAAAGGTGGAAAGATGTGAAAGTATGTACCACAACAAGGATATAATGCAAAGAAATAGGTTGGAGTTGTGGAGTGCTTGTAAGATCAAGGTGGGGCTGTTTGTTGCTGTCTACTTTCTTCCTATGAAACCAAAAAAGAAAAAAGTTAAAAAAAGAAAAAAAATTGAAAGAAAAAGGAAGAAAAGAAAAGTGAGGAAGAAGTGAGCATTGAGAAACATTGCAAAAATGTGAAAATATGCAAATGGATTTGTATTAGTGTGGAAAAGAAAGAGCTCAATAAAGGTTGGGAAGATGTTGAGTGAAAAGGGGAGGTATATGCATGTTTGTGTGATAATGATGAGAAGGAATGAGGATTTAAGTCTCTTAATTTTTGTTGAATTTCATTTATGTTCCTTTCATGAACCCATACTCTGGCCTAACGTTACAACCTTTACAAAAACCTATTGGTCCAAGGTAGTGTGAAATTCTACATTAGTGAAGAGTGGTTTGAAGAGTGAGCCTATGGAGTTTGATTCCATGATTCATGTTTAAGTCATAAACCAAATATAGAGATCAAAATTTTGTCTATGAATGTTATGCATAAAATCATTTAGGTTTTTAGACTAATAGGTTTGAGGTTTTATGGATGTTCTAGGGTCAATAACGAAAATGGAATTGATGTTTGCATTGTTTGTGGGTTTAGGTGATTTTTAATTATTCTATTTTGTTATGTGTATATGCGATTTTTGAGACAACTTTATAATTGATCCAAGAATTTTTGTTAGTCTTTGTTTTTATTTTTGGAGTCTATGTTAGGTTTAGTGTGGATGTTTGTGGATATCATCACCGGAAACCCTAACGAGACTAACTCATCCAACTAAGGGTCATCTAGGGGTTTAAAGGCTTATTGCATATGCTAAATGCAACCGTGACAATCTACATAAATGATTTAGGATAGTTTAGATATAGGTTTTAGTTTATTTATTTTTATTTTTATTTTCAAGCTAAAAGACTTGTTTTATCGCTTAGCTTACTAAGGACTAGCAAGAAGCTGGTTGGGGGTTGTGATAGGAGCTTGAAAATACATGATTATTTAGTGATTTATTGAGATTATTTGTGGGAAAATTAGTTTAAATTATCCTGGTCCGAATCTCCATCGCTGCAGCAACAAAAATGGTCACTATGGCAATCGTTCTTCCCATTCAATGAGCCCTATATCTTTAGAATTTGATGAAGTCATCAACACAAAAATTTTAGCGCTCCATAAGAGTCATCCAATTCTGAGGTCTACAACTCAAGTTATGATTAAAACATTGAAGTATATTCATCCTTAAAGAAATTTCAGGATCCAATTCCCATCTTCAACAGACCATAACTTTCGCATTTCAACTCCAATTCATGCATCGTTCATTTCTACTCGTCACAAATCCCATCAACATCATTCTTCTTTATTCGAATATCCTTTTCAACCATTTTCAACTGAAAACACTCAAAACACCCAATGATCCCATAAAAGATATTTATGAAATAATTAACTCAAATTTCATAATTTAAATTAGTTTTCCCACAAATAATTTTAATAAATCACTAAATAATCATGTATTTCAAGCTCTTATCAACACGACTGCCTACAAAACGTGACCACAAGTCAAGAGGATGTGAACACATCTGAACCTCAAGCACCAAAAGCTCACAAAAATGTGCCAACATATTCATCAGATGTGAACATAACTAGAGCTCAACTAGAAGTAGAGCTGAATTCTGAATGTTTTCACACAATGAAGGGATTAGACTATTGAAACCGAAAACCAAACACGTCACAAGTAAAGTATAAAATAAAAACATAACACAATGATGTACTATGGTTCGTTCTAATTAAGGAACTACATCTAGCATTCAAACAAATAATTTTTATTGAGTATCAGAACTCTGCAACAATTACAATGGCAGCTCACTCTTCTCTCTATTTTTTCACACTTAGGTTTTTCACTATTATAGAAAATACTTAATAGAAACCTAACCCCATTTGGACTTATCCAAATTTAACACGACCCAAGCCTAAATATTAGTAAACTAATTCTAAACCTAGTTAGACATTGGGCTTACTGTGAAGGGGAACCCGAAATGAGTCATCGCAAGCAAACAATTCATCAAGGTTAAGAGAAGTATACACCATATCCAACAATCTCCCACTTGGTGAATACTTCAAAATCAATGCACTAGCCTTGTTACCTTCACTCTTCATCAAACCACCTTAGTTGTACACCACTTGAATTTTGATGCACTTACCACTTTGGTTAATAAGTCTGCTCTGTTGGTTGTTGTGCCAACTTTTTCCATGCAAAAAATACTTTTCATCAATCTTCTCTCTGATGGAGTGAAATAGAATATCAATTTGCTTGGTACATGAATGGAATGCCAGATTTTTAGCCAAAAATATGGCACTTTAACTATCACATCTTAACGTTACTGCTCCTTGCATAAGACCAAGCTCTTGGAACAATCTTTGAAGCCAAATTGTTTCCTTTTCCGCATGTGTGAGAGCCATATACTCTTCTTCCATAGATGATAAAGCAACTGTACTCTAATGCTTACTCACCCAACTTACAACACCACCAAACAAAGAATAGACAAATCCACCTATGGATCTCCTATTTTGAGTATTTTCAATGTCTCCAGCCCAGTCAGCATCTACTACACCTTTAAGATCAAGAACTTTATTATTTTTAAAGTTCTCTTTTCCCTCATAGCACAACTGAAAATTTGAAGTACCATGCAAGTAACGTAGTACTCTTTTGGTTGTTGTCCAATGCTCTTTCCCAAGATTAGACATATACCTACTCATAACTCCCACTGCTTAGGCAATATCAGGTCTGATGCATACCATTGCATACATAAGACTCCCTACTACATTAGCATGAGGCACACATTTAATCTCTTCATCTTCCTCTTCACCTTTGGGACACTAATCTATAGATAATTTTGAACCTAGAGACATAGGAACTCTCACAAGCTTATAATTAGAGATATTGAATTTTCTCAATATATTCCCTCTAACTCAACCACAATTTTCATTTCTCACGATCCCTCTTTATTTGTATCCCTAAAATAAAATTTGCTGGCCCTAAATCTTTCATGTCAAACTGTTTTGCCAATAATTGTTTCACAATGCTAATCATCTTCCTACTATTTCCAATTAATAGCACATCATCAACATATAAAGTCATAAATATAAATTCATTTCCTAACCTTTTTATGTAAATAAAGTGATCAACATTGCAATGTTGAAATCCAATCTAAAGAGCATATGTGTCAAACTTCTAATACCACATCTATGGATACTTTTTGAGCCCATACAAAGATTTCTTTAATTTACACAAATAGTCTCCCTTACCTTTGGCTTCAAACCCCTCAAGTTGCTTCATGAATATTTCTTCCTCTGGATCTCCATGCAGAAATGTTGTCTTCACATCTAGTTGATTAATTCTAAATCATAGGCAACAACAATAAACAACACACATCTGATGGAATTTAATTTAGCAACAGAAGAAAAAACCTCACCATAGTCAACCTGCTCTATCTGTGAGTATCCATTCACAACCAATCATGGCTTATATTTCTCCACCTTTCCATTGGCATTAAATTTCTTCTTAATTATCAACTTACGCCCAATTGTCTTTCTATCCTTAGGCAATTTTACCAAATCCCGTATTTTATTCCAATGTAAAGAATTCATTTCCTCCTTTAGTGCTCTCCCACTCAATTGTATCATCCCGACTTCTTGCCTCCTTAATGGTACTAGGATCATCACTAACTAAATTTTCAGAACATGCAGAGAGTGTGTATCTCTCAGGTGGCCTCCTAGTTCTAGTGGATCTTCTTAGAACTGGTTCAAGTGGGGTATCATCTTCAGAATTAGACCTTTTCACTAAATTCATAGCATCTTCGTCAAATTGTTGAGCTTCAACTTCATCATTGTTAGAATCAAAATCCGACTCTTCCTCAGTTGCAGTCTAAATGGACTTTGATAACTCAAACTAAATTGTCTCTGGTTGATCAAGCTCATGAACTTCCTTCTCTTACTAAATTCTCTAAATACCACATATTTGCTATACCCACTATCTTGGTTTTTGGATTCCACAACTTGTACCCTTTGACTCCATCCTTATATCCAATGAAGACACACTTTGTAATTTTACTATGAAGCTTGCTTCTCTTTTCTTTTGGTATGTGGACATATGATCACGTACAAAAACTTTGACATGGGACAAACTCAATTTTTTTCTAAACAAAACCTCAAAAGGTGTCTGATTTTGTAATGCTGATGAGGGAGACCTATTCTTTAAATAACACATAGTAGCAACTGCTTCAACCTAGAAATCAATTAATAAACCAACACCACTCAGCATACTCCTTGCCTTTTCCATGAGTGAACTACTTAAATGTTTTGCCACTCCAATCTATTGTGGGGTATAGGGAGTAGTCTTCTATTCTGCAATACCATTATCAACACAAAATTTGTCAAACTTCTCTGAGCAAAATTCTCCACCATTGTTTGTCCTAAAAACTTTAATTTTTCTCTCTTTGATTCTCTAACAAAGCCTTAAACTCTCTAAATTTTTCAAACACTTCAGCTTTACTCTACATGAAAAATATCCACAAATATCTCAAACAATCGTTAGTAAAAGAAACATAATAAAAAGATTTTCCAAGAGACTTAACTGTTGATGCCACAACATTGAGGATTCATCTTCACTATTGACTTTTTCCATTACAAGATTCCTGCTCCTTTTACCTGGTATTGTACTTCCTTTAACCAGAACGAACACCTCGAGCTATTACAATTGAACCCTGAGTTAACTTGCAAATTTTTTTATCACAACTGAAGTTAACACCAGCATTTGCCATTGCACTCACTGATATCAAGTTTCTCTTTAAATCTGAAATATGCTTCACGTCAGGAAGCATCTTGATTGTTCCATCATGCATCATTAGTTTCGTCTTTTCACGACGAACAATCCGAACTACCAAATCATCTCCTAATAGAACATTTCCACCATTGAAGCTTTCATACTCATATAGCTAGTCTATGTTAGGTGTCATGTGAAAGGAAGCACCAATGTTGAGGATCCAAGCATCCTAATCAATCTCTTCAAGACAAGCCATGAAATACAAATCTCTTGTATCACTGTCATCTTCTCTATTTTTCTAGTCAGAGGATGACGCTTCAGAATTTCTTTTTCTAGTATTACTCGACTTGCTCCAACAATCAGCCTTCAAATGCCCAGTCTTACCACACTTCTAGCACTTTACTGCAAACTTGTCTCTACTCTTAGATCTTCCTTTCGATTTTCCCTATCACCAATTCTCTTATGTCTATCAGTAGATTGCCCTCTAACAACAAGAGCTTTTTTGGATGAACTGTCCATAGATTGTCGTCTAATTTCCTTAATTAACAAAGTGGTAACAACATCTTCAAATGACATAGAACTATTTCCATTACCAACAGCAACAATCAGATTATCCCAGAGTCTAGTATTGAACACAACAGTGTAATGGCTTTATCTTCATCACTTAAAATTTATACCCACTGATTGCAACTAACCCATTAGCATGTTAAACACATTCAGATGTGCAGAAAAATTATCTCCTTCTCTCATACACAAACTATACAGTTTCTTTCGTAAAAATAATTTGTTGATGAGAGACTTACTTTGATAAAGTGCTCCCACTCTGTTCCAGAGATCTTTTACTGTTTGTTGACTTGAAACACTCACCAACACATAATCCGCTAGACACATTCTAATCGTGCTTCGTGCCCTCTGATCTTGTCGATCCCATTTTGTTGGCTTTGACCTCCTTTAACTTGGACTCCTCTGCAGCTTTCAAAGTTTCTTCTACCATTGGTTTCGGATCTTCAATGACATGCCACAAATCTCTATCAATGAGCAAACCCTCCATATTTAATTTCCATAACTCAAAATTATGTCCATTAAACTTCTCAACTTCCAAATGCGCTTGACTTATCGACATCCCTCCAGAAAACGATGAATTCGTCTTCAATCAAGGAAAAAACCCCTACCACGAATCGTCAGCTCTGACACCAAATGTTGAAACCGAAAACCAAACATGTCACAAGTAAAGTATAAAATAAAGACATAACACAAGGATTTACCCTGGTTCGTTCCAATTAAAGAACTACGTCAAACATTCAAACCTACAATTTTTATTGAGTATCAAAACTCTATATCAATTACAACGGCAGTTCACTATTCTCTCTATTTTTTCACACTTAGGTTTTTCACTATTATAGAACATACATAGTAGAAACCTAGCCCCATTTGAGTTTACCTGAATCTAACTTAACCAGGACTCAAATATTAGTAAATTAATTCTGAACTCAATTAGACATTGGGCTTACCGTGAAGAGGACCCCGAATGAGTCGCTCTTGGTAGACAATTTGTCAAGGCTAAGAGAAGTATACATCATATCTAACATGAACTAATTGTTGATCTAATTGATGAATTTACCTAGAAAAAAGACTTCAAGCACAAAAGGACCACCCATCTTGATCAAGAAGGCTCATCCATCATCAATTGTGATTGGAAATCCCAATGAGGTAATGGTTACAAGAAGGAAAATATTGAGTGAAATTAATCATTTATGCTATGTTTCTCTTGCAGAGCCCAAGAATGTCAAACAAGCTCTTGAAAATGATTGTTGGATTGCTGCCATGCACGAGAAGCTTGAACAATTTGATAGAAATGACGTATGAAATTTAGTTCCGAGACCCGAGGATATCAATGTCATTGGAACCAAGTGGATCTTAAAAAACAAGTTTGATGAATTTGGAAATGTTGTAAGGAACAAGGCTAGACTTGTAACTCAAGGATATACTCAAGTAGAAAGTGTTAATGTTGACGAGACATTTGCACCAATTGCAAGACTTGAGTCAATCATATTGTTAATGCCAGTTGCCTACTGCTTGAAAATAAAGTTGTTTCAAATGGATGTGAAGAACGCTTTTGCTAAATTGGAGTGCTGAAGGAAAAATTTATATGGAGAAACCTATTGGATTTCAAGATCTGTATAAACTTGATCATGTATACAAGCTGAAGAAAGCCCTTTTATGGTTTGAAATAGGCCCCACGTACTTGGTATGAAAGACTTACCTCATTTCTTCTTGATCATGACTACAAAAGAGGTACTACTAATAAAACTCTTTTCATTAAACATTTTGATGATGGTGTATTGTGTGCACAAATCTATGTAGATGATATTATTTTTGGTGCCGCATCCCACACACAGTCTCAAGAATTTGTTTCCTTGATGAAAAATGAGTTTGAAATGATTATGGTTGGGGGATTAAGCATGTTTTTAGGACTTCAGGTTAAACAACTTGAAGATGGGATGTTTCATTCTCAAACAAAATATGTTAAAAACATGTTGAAAAGATTTGGTCTTGAAAATGCTAAGCATGCTAAAACTCCAATGACCATTACCTTGAAATTAACTTGATGAGCATGGTAAGAAATGAAGTAGATACAAAGTTGTATAAGAGCATGATAGGAAGTCTCTTGTATCTCACTGCTAGTAGACCTGATATCTGTATACACCTGAAAACTGGAAAGAAAAGCACCCCTGAAGAGCAAGATGGCCTAAGTAGTGAGTACGTTGATCGGATTGGGATTTTATTTGAAGAGTTAGAAGCGGAAATGGAATTGGAATTGGGGTTTTAGGGACTTTGTTTTAAAGTGAACCGGTTTATCCACCAATCTAGTTGGACTAGCGGTCCATCACTATTACGCTGGTCCAACAGCAATCCAAAGCAGTTCATTGCATAAAACCGAGTTTATGTTGCTTTTGGCTTGGAGTTGGCCACAAAACCCAGTCGACCAATTGGACCAGCCGATCTGGCTTTCAAAACACTGCTAGGTAGTTTCACATGCCTTTCTAATTAAATGATTGAGGTGGAGTGAACTTCATGGGCCATGGCGAAGGTTGAGTTGTTTTTCTGGCGTGGCACTAGATTTTGCTTTACTGGCTGCCCGAGATTAAGCCTTATAAAATTGGGCTAATGGTCTAAAGCAATCTACTGTTAGTTAGGTCCAGCTTCATTGGTTAATACATTTTTTATTCATCCTATTTTCTTAAGCCGTTGCTAGTTTTGTCCAATGAGTTTAGAGTTGTTACAATATTATATTTTATCATACTTTATTTGACTTTTTAAACTGACTGAATTTGTTGTTTTACTTTATGTTTATGGCTTTAATTAAACGGGCATGTATTCATGTTATGTTCTAAAACATTTTTATTAACAGTAAATGACTTAGAATTTGTGATCATATATAAGTAGGACAGTGTTGATTAAGAGTTGCCTTTCTGACTGGTAAGAATAGATAACAGAAGTTGAATTCGCTATAGTTAATTCTGTGATTCGGAACCATAGAAAACTATTTTATATTATTTTATTTTATTTCATTAATTAGTGATAATCAAATTTTAAAACTCAAACCTAATATTTTGATTGAATGACTAAGTGTGAAATGTGTAGCTAATAGTACGAGTTGTTAATTGGTGCATATTTCTGGTTACTTGAATGTAAACCCTTTTTCTTTTAAATCTCTTACACTGTATTTTCTGATTTCTTAGTAAACAAGAGAAGCTAAAATTCAGTTTTAGCACTAATACTTTGTTGGTGCAGAAAATAATCACCTAATTGAGCTTGCCAATAGACCTTGGTTACAGATCACAATATCATGGTTGTAGCTTAAGCTACCTTGAAGTTCGTTCAAACTCACTCATTCTAGCTATCCAACATTATGATATTAATTGAAGTTTTAACAATAAAAACATAGAGGATGATTTAGAAGACAGTCATGAATCTATCTATGTCACAAATACAGATGCCTCCAACTGGTGATCATTTAGATGGTTCATCAAGGACAATGAGAAAATATGCAGTGTTCAGAGAAAAAAGGGGAATGGATGAGAGATCTTCTCGTTGGGTTCTACTTAGTGACTTAAATTTGTTATGTTTGATTAGAAATATTTGATGAAATGCAACTTTTTGGTTGTTTTTACAACGAATTAGCAACCTGTTTTTCTTTTAATTTCAAAGGGAGAAACCTGAAGATTTTAACAATATACTGAATCGTCTAGTCTTAGAATTATTGGATATTTGTTTATGCTTTAACAGAATAGTGAAATATGTAATTAGAGAAACATGTAATTAGTTGCTTTCATGATTATCACGTTGAGTTCATGTTTAGGAAATTCGGTCTTACTTTTTTTATTTTGCGGCACACTTAATTTCATCTTAAGGGACTTTTGGTCCTTTTCTTGTGTTCATGATTTGTTCCTAGCGTTGCTTCAGTGTAGATTTGGAACATTTATAAATATCATTTGAGAAGTTCTTAAAAGTCTACTTATTTTATAAGAAATCACTATATCTTTATCATATATAGTATAACATATATATTTTTTATTTAACAAATTAAGTTCTTTTAAGTCCATATTTAACATGAAATAGTTGTTTGTCATGAAAAGTAATTAACTCTTTATACTTTTTTTTTAAATGATTGAGAGATGTGAGTATCTCAAAACACACTATATAATCTCACTTTAAAAAAGAAATAAAGTAGGACAGTTCTTTTTAAATGAAGTATCAATGAAAATATACCACTCTCGTGCTCGAGACCTAGCCATTGTATATATTGAAATAATAATTCAAAATTAATTTAGGGAAACTATGGAATTATAAATCAAAATAATAATATCGAAAAAAAATTCTGGAAATATAACTTTTCTTTCATAAGTCGTCAATATGTTTTGATGTATAAAGGAGGTAGAAAGAACACAAAAGTCTTAGAAAGATTCTACTTTTCCATACTTTTCAACAACAGCTTTTGGACAGCACTCAAATTAAAATTAGGAAAGCAAAACCCAAAAAGAAAAAAAAAAAAAGCTGCCTTCCACTAAGGGGTCTACACTCTAAAAAACTCACCCCACCAAACCAAAATCTTACTCTTATTTGTTGCTTTTTTTATTTGTTTTACACCATCTTAGATTCCATGCGCATAATTTGTTCATAGCCCCAAAACACAAACAGAAATTAACACAACCAACTCTCTTTTTCCTACTCTCTAAACACTAAAATATGGCAACCGGAAACAATATTCAAGTGTTTCTTCAAATCTCTTTCTTTTATCGATCACTTTGCAAACATCCTACTCAAACCTGCCTATCCATCCTCTACTTCTTTTCCAATTAGAATTGCCCTCTCAATAGAGTTATATATATGATTCGTCATGATCACCCTTGGTTTCATACTTTTATTTGGTTTTGGTTATCCATACAAGAGTTACAAGTGTAACAAATATATTATATTTCCTTTTAGGATGAGGATCCTAACCTGATTTGAACTCACCTAAGCTTTTAAGGATCTCATAACACCTGTGCATTATTGTTCATGTAACTATCAATTATAAACTTTTAAAATGTCAGATCAGAAGAGAATTGAATTCTTCATTTTAACTACTATAATTTATGATTAAAACAAAAGAGGTAACTCAAACCAATCCATAATGGATGATAATGGATTAAAATAGAAAGAATTAGTTTTTATTTAAAAAAATATATATATATCTTTTGTTATTAAGATGTTTGACATGTCTTACATATTATTAATAAAGGGGGATTATAATATTATCTTTTCTTTCTTAAATGTATGATTGGGTTAGTATATCATTGGAAACCTACTACAGATTCTTACATGCACGTCTTTATAGAAACTACAAGTCCACTTTTTTCTATTTTAATTAAAGATTTATTACCTACTCTCGATATAAATTCAATCCTTTTCATGGGTTGGTTTTCACTTTCCAGAGATGTTTTTTTAAAGACCCTTTTGTTGAATATAGAAGATCAAGAAAATCAAATGAGGTTAAGCACAAAACCTCCATCAACGGATGATGACAATAATCAATTCAATATTGAGGTACTAAATTTGGGCCTACTTTAGCTGGCTGCCGTAAAGAAAAAAGTTAATATTCATAGTATCAATCTCTACTTGCTGTACTAATTTCCACTAATTGATTCCCGACAAGCTTCGAACATTTTCAATGTGTGAAATTAATTTGACTGGTGGTTGATTACAAACTAATTTGCAATAGAAAAAGGTACTTGTTTAACTAATTAAAGCTTCGCTTTGATTTGCCTATCTTTAATTAGGTCAAGGGTGTTTCATTGGTTTTTGCTTTTAGTTGCCGATTTTGAATTTTTTGATGATAGAATTTAAGGTGAGTCTGACTCGTCACTCAATAAGACTTTATTGAATGAGAATATTATCTTTACTTATAAACCAGTAAACTTGAACGTGCTTAGTTGGTGTGAGACTGTAACATTTTATATATATATATATTGAATGAGAATATTATCTTTATGTATATATATATATATATATATATATATATATATATATATATGATACATTTTTTGCAGTGAATATTTAGAAAACCTTTTAGGAAAATGAAAAATGTTGTTCTCTGTTTTCTGCAAGTCCTAAAGTACTATGTCATTTCTTTTTTCTTTTTCTTGTTTTCATAAAATTTTACAAAAGAAATAGTTTTTTTCCTAAATATCTTTCAAATAATAATATAACGTAGGCTGCCTTTTTCTGCTCATATAATCATATTACTAGTTTCAAAAAAGTGATACTAGATATATTATAGATCCTAAAAACGCCAAATCCATTATGAAGAGGTTCTACTTTTCAGTTCCTTAATCAAAAAGACATTAAATAATTAAAATGAGAAGCCACATGCAGTGTAACTATCTTAAATTAAAGTTTGGATCTTCTTGGAAGCAATACAGCATCATGTGAATTCGATTAATTGAAAAGCATCACATCAATTACAAGTTAAAAAAAAAAAAAAAAATTCTGATCCTTCCTCATTATATGTGTTAAAACTCAAGCTGGAACAAAAGACCAATTACTGTGAGCAATTTCAGAAAGATGAGAAAAGATTGGATAATTCGTGAGCTAGCCCCACACATTTTCATCAAATTCATCAGCATAAATTGCTTTATGAAGTGAATGTGATGTGTTCAGAGCTTAACTGCAAAAGTTTTAGGGTTTTGGGCAGTACCATATTCTTCCGGGAAATAAATCATTATGTGTGGACAGGCAGGCATTTTCTAGTTTTTTATTTTTTTATTTTTTTTCAAGGTTTAAATCATCACTTTAAATTAAAGAGAAAGTGTGGTTTACAAGTTGTGCGTTCTTATCAAAGATTTATATTCTAAGAAATTATGACAATCTGAAAACCAAATATATTATGTACTGGTATTTTTGTAAGTCAGCGACATCAATAAATATGTCCCATACTTATTTCATCATCTGGCTAAAGTCTTCTCTCCAATCTCCATACCTCAATTTATTATATAGTTTTTTCAGCTCTTATCCTCTACTGTACTTTTTTTTTTTTTTTTTTTGGGTATAAATTTAGAGCAATTGTGTTTGTATACATGTGTAGATCGAAGATCTTGATCCAGAGCAACCATTTTCTGAAATAAAAACATTAATTATTACTACTTGGTTTCTTTTCTGATGACTTGCCTGCATTTTTTTATGACAATAGGGGAAAGAGAGTGTACAGTGGATCATATAGCTATTGATTTTAAAATTTAACAATCAGAGACATGCCATGCAATGCATTTTAGGCATCATTGCAAAGAAGGGGAAACTTAAGTAAATCAGCTAAATTACCTCTATGGGGTTTAACTTAGCCAATTATAAGAGAAGATATATAGTTCGATTTTCAAAATTGGCAGAAAACCTTTTTTGCGGAAGATTTTCTGATAAATTGTATTACAAAAGGTTTGCCTCTATGGTACATGTTATATATATATATATATATATATATGGAGGGTCTAGATCTCTATTAATTTTAAGGTGGGTTTATGATAATTTTTTAAATTCTGGAAGAGGTTTGAATCATGAATTTCAAAAGCAATACCATGTACTTGTATTTTAGCTAGCTTACTCTCAACAGGGGAGTTAATTTTCCCATAGTGAAAAAGGGAGACAAAACGGAGCATGACTATATTCTCCCAAAACAATGAAAGTATTGGATTAACCTGTGCTGAAAAAGATATTACATTATTTCCTGTTATTAATCATTGAAGCCTTGATTAAGAAACGAAAAAAACTGTGTGTGATAAAATTCATTTAAGATAAGATTAGTGATTGAAAGAAAAGGTTGATTCATTAAATCAGTGGTACAAATTAAAATTTGTATTATTTTGAATAATAATGTTCAAATTAAGATCATCAGTACGTAAGGACAAAGGAGCTAGCTATAGCTTTCTGTGAAAGTGTCTTCCTGGATACGCAGCAATTCGATTTTTGAACTTTTTTTAAGGACTACTGCAAGTTCCCACATGCACACAACTCATCAGTAACCCTTTGTGTGGGGTTTCCTGAAACTTAAGAACCTGAAAGAATCCAACTCACACGTGTTGTTGTCATCGAAAAATAGTATTGTGGGACAATGCTACACTTGCATATAGCATATATTTGAGGCAACAAATTCATCACAGTGGAGGTGTGGTGGGCTCTTATTTCTGCTCTCCATACCATGTTACAGCTAAAATCCCACTTGACACAGCTTGGGAACTGGGAAATTGAATTTGCCTATATGCCTTTACATTGTCTCCGGACTTTCTAGAGAGACTATTACAAAAGAAAAAAAATAAAGTGTATAAAGCTAGCTAGCATAGTATGTATAAATTGACCATACATATCATATACAAGAGCTTGCTATGATAGCAACTCATGGATTCCTGTTCACCACAAGGTGCTTCCCGAATGGATCGATTTTATCTGTTGGAACTTTATGGTGAAATTGTTGTGGGCCTCAAGGGAACTACGCATAATATGTTAAGTATTCGATATAATTAGGTTACGTTGTCATACTGGTTTAATGTTTTTTACCTTTTTTTTCTTTTTTTTTTCTCCTCGAGACTCAAATTATGTTAATTAATAGAATTGCAAACGATCGAGATATATCATATATCGTTGAGTAGATAGGCCAATATTTTGTCATGATAGAGGTCAAGGGATTGTGTCACCTCAAACTATGGGTGCAAGACAAATAATTTAAGGAAATAAGATTGTGTCTGTACTAATAGTTATAACTTTTTAGCTTAGTGTAATAAGTGTTTGATCCTGACAAGTAATGTATATCAGAATCTAGTTATAGATTATATGATGTCATTTGAAAACGTCAATACACATTTCAGGCTACTAATATGTCGAATCAAACAAGCCCAAGATCTATTCGTTATATATACTACAGGTTATGTTATTATTCTGATAAACATTATCCGTTACATGTTTATAATATCAAAGACTTTTTCTATAAAACACTATCATAATTTCCCATCCGTAACATATTTTAGCTCTTGGCATGGTTTCAGTAGCTATGTATATGCAAAAGGAACAGCGTCATGATTAGGTTCTTGGTGGTGGTGGACCTGGTGGTGTTGTGAATCATCTATTATAGCAAAGAATTGAACCTTTCTCAGTGTATAATATCAATATACATGAAAGAATAATAATAATTTCCACCTGTAGATATAATAAATAAGTAATAAAATATGGTCACGAGGAGAAGCAAACACAAAAAGAGCTAGCGAGTTGAGATTCTATATGTTCCTTTTTGTTTCAACTCAGCTGAAAGAGTTGAAACAATCTATGTACAAAAAAATATTCATGTGAATAACCAGGGAAACTTTTTTGCTTTTTATTTTCTTTGTCCATCTCTCACACTACATTTAATATTGGGATGTATTGAGAATATTAATGGCAATTATATTGATTGCTTTAAGGTATATTTAAAATGCTTTTTGCTTCCCTGTATATGTATTTACCAGTAGTACTTTCACTTATTCTGTTAGTAGCTAGCTAGCTAACTACAATCCGGACAAGTATTCAGACCTTTCCAACCATAAACACCAAATTAATGCAAGTTCCACACCAAATTACTGTAATATTTGATATATTTTACTATTACATTTCTAATCCATTGTGCCAAATATTACACCAAAAAAAATATTTCTTAGAATATTCCCTTTCTTTTTCTTTCTATTAATAATCAACAATTAATCTATTTTACTAATTCTTTTTGTATATATTAATTAAATATTGAGAATGATATTTTTATTGAATAATAATTACTTTAAAAATTATATTAATTTAATAAAATTAAGCATTTATTTAATCAAATAAATATTGCATTTAATATAAAAAAATATTACATCTAATATAAAATGTCCACCAAAAAAAAAAAAATAGTTGTAATTCTTTCCAATATTTTGATGATCTTAGAGGATCTAGAACTAATATACCGGAATACTAAATTATTATTTTAGTTTATGTTGTATTTTCTTTTAATTTTAGTGTTTTTAAATTAGTATTAATTTTTATTTTGAGTTATTGTAGTTTAATATTTGCATTGAATCAAGTTTTGTTTTTAATTTTTCATCATTTTTTTAATTATATAATTATTATGAATTAATTAATTATAAATAATAATCAAATTAATATAAATACAAATAACAAAAATTAAAAATAAGAAAATAAAATATATTTTATAGTAGATTAATAGTGCCACACCAAATTGGTGTGGATGAATAGTATTACACCAAATTTGGCTGTCTATTTACACCTAATTTGGTGTAATTTTTGGTGTTGGATTGGAGTACATTTTTCCACACCATTTACACCAAAATGGGGTTAGGTTGGAGATGCCATAACAACAACACAAGAAAACAAGGAGGAATGAACTTATTTCATCCTGTTTATAAAGGACAGAACCTTAGAGCAATAAGAACACATATACAAAACGGAAATATATAGAGAAATAATAAGAAGAAACTGTAGGTGATCAATACAAACTCGCTAATTTTCTATTCAACTGTGTATGATGTTTAATTAACTAACTGCAATATGTAATATATAAGTACAAAATAACAAAAATCTGAACAGAATGCATCTTCACAATCAAGAAAACAGACACTGTTGTAAATCTCAATGTAATATCTTTCTAACTCCAAACTTTTGAAGTCAAAGTAGGCTGCGGGGTTGTGCAATTGGTACAGTGACGATTGATGAAGCTTAAATCTTGTATCATATATTTTCTATATATTGTCACACATTCAAACATACGGATAAATTTTATTTTTGATATTAAATGTAAAAAATGTTATTGATCTACAAAAGGTGTTTGTTGTGTTTTAACGTACACCATTTATGCTAACTTAGAAATTGGTTGTTGACAAATTTCACAATCACATGCCCCACTAATTTGTAACGCCAATAAATCCCTTTATCAAAAAAAAAAAAAAAAAATGTTAATCAAACAATATATTGAAATATATAATACGAACATAAATATAACATAAAGGAAGGGTAATTAACATTAAACAACACAATGAAACAAACAATCATAACAAGAGACAAACGACGACCTTTTAATTGGTGGCACTATTTTCACAAGACAATATATAAAATTAAGAAATTAAGAAATAAAGGATATATTTGTTTACTAATTTTCTCACATACTATACCTTAATAATTAATTTGTGTATCTACTATTATAATATAGTTTGGAAGATCAAAAATTACTTTTTAATAAGAAATTACTCATCTTAAATATAGACTGTACATTAAGGAACCAGAAATTTAGGAAATCTTCAAAACATTTAAGCCAATTTTGCTCCAAAAACTTAATCATAGGAACCCGAACTCCCATCACCACATAGAAAACCGAGGTTCATGCTTGCTTCATAGTAAAAAGAAAAAAGAATCTAAAATTTGGAGGTAATTCGATATGTAACAGATCGAGCAACCGCCAAACCAGATCATACAAGTTGATTTAACAGATTTTATACCATAATTTGTATGAAAATGTAAATGATACAGTTTGTATAGTTATAAATGTTTCTTAATTCATAAGCATGCTTGCTGGAGATCTTTTATCTTATTGCTTATAGCTATTAAATGATAATACTCTAATTAATATGGTATTAATACTTGGGATCCAAAGTTGAGATTTTAACTTTATGGACATAATTGTGAAAAAAAAGCTTTAATGAGAATATTTGAGAAATTGTTACAAAATTTGTTCTTGAATACTATAAATACAAAACAAAATTTTTATACAACAGTGAAGAACACAGATTGCTAAATTATCAAAGTTTGAATATTTTTAAGTTTTATTATAATGTTTAATTATAAATATGTGTTTCCACAATCTAAGGAGATTTATCAATTAATTTCATTTTCATTTGCCAAGTTTGCAGAAACTACACATTTTTTAATCAATCAACCGCTTAGATCTAAGAAAATCATCAAATATTTGCTAAGACCAGTAGGTGAAATGACTACTTTACCTCCATAATTAACCTCTTGAAGGATTATAATAACATATGAAATAAGATAAGTGATTTCATTTTTTTAACTTAAGGAGTGCTTGGTGTTTGTCTTATTTTATATATAGCAAATATTAATTATGTAGATAAAATATATAGTTTATTTCACTCCCAAATTTAACAAAACTGTATCAATTTAAAGAATAAATAAAAGAAAAACATATGTAGTAATTGATAAAAGCCATAAATATGTTATCAAGAATATTTTTTCTATCATATGTTTCATTCTTTAAAATTTAAAATATTTTTATTGTTTTAAATTTACTTTATGAAAATAATTTCGTAAAATGTTACCAAATTCACCTTAAAAAATATTTATTAAATCGGCGATTAATCGCACCGACCAGGGCGTTGTGACAGGCATGATATGGTGACGCCAGCAAAATTTCTTGAGCTTTAGCGGAGCCGAGCCGTAAGAGCCCTTACCAATTTCTTGGTTCAACGTTCATATCGCACAGTCTCGTCTCATGGTGACTGGGTACAGCCGGTAATCAAAAAAAATTGCATTTGAATTGAATTTTGGGGTAATTTCATTTGGGCAAACAAACTGCAGTGTACCTAACCCCAGTCAGATTCTAACCCTAAACCTGACCCAAGTTGTTTTATTTAAAGAGAGAGCAAGGCCAAGGCCAGCTGTGTTGTGAAACTGGTTCATCAATCTCTCTTCTCCTCTTAATATTTCTCTCTTATTTATTTTTGTTTGTAGATAAACAGTCTATAGACTATTGAATTGAGTAATGATGTGAATAGAGAAATAGTGGGTTTACTTCTCTTGTGGGTTTGGATTTGATTTTATTGTTTTCTTTGTGTGTGTTTTGGGTTTTGTTAAATAAATAGTTTTGATTTTTGCATGGGTTCAGAGGGAGAAGAGGTTGTGAAAAAGGAGAAGAAGTATGGGGAAGCTAAGAGAGAGTTGTTGTTGTGGTACAATTCTAGTATACAAAACAACTGTAAAAGGTGGTCTAGTTTTAAACATGTCAGTTGTTTGTATAAGTGAAAAAGAAAATCTTGCTCTAAACACTGCTTGAGCTCTTAAAGATCCACTGAAAAATTCTAAACACACACACAAACAACACTAAACAAAGACCTAAAAGAGGTTTTGATCCATCTGTTGAACAGTTTTTGTTTCACTACTTCAGTCATGAAGAGATCACTTGGCAGCTCAGATTCCTTGGGTGCTTTGATGTCAATCTGCCCAACAACAGGTTGTTATAGAGAATCCCATTAACTTAACTTTAATTTATTCAATTCTAATTCATATTTATTCATTTCAAAGATTCAGATATATGTATATATATTTTTACTTTGATGATCAATCACTTTAAAATATTCTTCTCTAACAATAACTTTTGAGAAGTGGACTCAAAAGTAATCAGTTTTCCTTTCTCGGTTCTTTTTCTATTTCAAGATTGATTGATCCAGTAGTAGTACTGATTCTTTCATGTTTGTTTGTTTTCATTGGTTCAGATGACCACAGTCCAAGAACCAATCATGTTTACAGCAGAGAATTTCAGTCCATGTTGGATGGTTTAGATGAAGAAGGTTGCATAGACGAAGGCGGGGTTCACATCACAGAGAAGAAGAGAAGATTAAGCGTAGATCAAGTTAAGGCCTTGGAGAAAAATTTCGAGGTTGAAAACAAGCTTGAACCTGAAAGAAAAGTTAAACTTGCTCAAGAACTTGGGTTGCAACCGAGACAAGTTGCTGTTTGGTTCCAAAACCGTCGAGCTCGCTGGAAAACAAAGCAATTAGAACGAGATTATGGCGTTCTTAAAGCCAACTATGATGCTGTTAAGCTCAATTATGATGCTCTCCAACACGACAATGAAGCTTTACTCAAAGAGGTAAAATCTGTACTTAATAAATCATTGGTCAATGTGCCCAAGTTTCTACCTAGCTAGAGAAGAGTTCTTTTTCATCTTTCTGAGTTTATATTTATATGTATGTTGCAGATAAGAGAACTGAAATCAAAGCTGAATGAAGAAAACAGTGAAAGCAATAATCTTTCTGTGAAAGAAGAAATAATTGTGCCTGAAACTGAAAACAAAACACTTGTTGAAGAAAGTAAGCCACCGCCTCCGGTGATAACTTCTTCACTGGCTGTGTCTGAGACTGATCAAGAAGTTCTCAAATATGGAGGAGTGGCTTCAATTTTCCCGGACTTCAAAGACGGGTCATCAGACAGTGACTCAAGTGCAATCTTGAACGAAGATAATAGCCCAAACGCGGCCATTTCCTCATCTGGGATCCTTCAAAACCAGCAGCACAGTCTCTTGATGTCTCCGGCATCTTCATCATTAAAATCACTATCTTGCTTCCAGTTTTCAAAAGCACCAACTTATCAAACTCAGTTTGTGAAAATGGAAGAGCACAATTTCTTTGCAGAGGACGCCTGTAATTTCTTCTGCGATGACCAACCTCCAACTCTTCAATGGTGCTGTACTGAGCTAGACATATAAAGCTAGAATAGAAGTATAAAAAAAAAAGTATGTATGATTTGAATGATCTAAGAAAAGAAGGTAAGAAGGTATTGCATAAGTGGAAAAAGGAATGAAGGAGGATGATGAATATTATTATGAAGAAGAAGAGACAAAAGAGAAGAGAGGTGATGATGAGGAAGATGAAGATGAAGAAGGGGAAGAAGGTTCACGTGGGAGATGGATGAGAGGATTATTCAGAGAGGAGTGTGGGAATGATTAGGTCGTAATTGAAAGGGGCTCTTTTGTTGTAAAAAAAAAAAAAAAAGAAGATGAAAAAGATTGAAAATATTTTCAAACCCAGACCGGGTTAATGGAGAAATAATCATTTTCTAGTTACTTTCCTCTTTTGTTTCATGCATCTATGTTTCTCAGCTTCTTTTTCTTTTGCTAAACCTGGGTTATCACTTATGATGGACAACATTTTTATTTTCCCTTTTCAAGCTCGGCAAAAATGAATTCCTAACAAAAATTCAAATTGTTTTCAAGTTTATATATTTTAATTAAGAAAACGCTAATAAATTTTGGGAGACATTTATATATTTTAATTAAGAAAAAGCCAATAAATGTTCCATTTTTTAAATTCATAAGTTATAAGAGAAGGTAAATGAAAATTTTTAGGTTTACGCGGCCATGGTTGCTGTGAAACAGGATTAGTGCTTTAAACTATCAAAACACTTCAATTAACCAAAAAAAAATCAGGTTTAAGTTATATAATTAAAATAAATAAATAAAAAATCTTTGATGACTTTTAGGCAAAATATATGATAAAAAGGATTTACAATTGAATGTAAATTAATGCTGTATATGAGTTTAAATATCACATATGGTTGAGTATGCATATTTCAATTTTTCTAAGGGGTATATGTTTACATAAAGTTAAAAGATTAAAAATTAAATTTAAAAAAAAAAAAAAAAACATGTCAACATTGACATTTAAGTTGGCCTTATCCTAAATATATCAATCACAAAAATAATCTATTTTGTTTGCTATTATATAGTAGTGATAGCCTACCAAATTGAAAATGGATGTTAATGTTTAATTTTAAATGTCAAATCATAATTCATATTTTGATATATACAATTAATACACTGTCCATAGTTGTTTGGAAATGCTATTGGTCCTCATATTCCTCTTTACCTCGGAAATTGTTATTATATTTCTTAATATTTAAAAAAAAATTCATATTAAAATTTAGTACTTAAAACTAATAATAAGTTTATATTCATTTTAATGGTAAAAACCAATGAAATAAAAGAATTTCTTTTTTTAAATTTCACTTATTACACTTACTAATGAAATAAAATCATATTTATTTATCTATTATTCATTATTGTTATTATCTATTATAACTAGTTTATAATCATTGTATTGAAATGATATTTAAAGATGAGTTTAATGGTATTTAAACATAGTCATGACAAAATTAAGGTATTTATGTTAAAAATTAAAGTTTTAAGATATTTAAAAATTTTATCTTCTCAAAAAGATGTCTATGATTTGTAAAAGCAAGTTTGATAATATTTTATAATACAACGTTTATAAGAAATCAAAAACCATCAATTAATCACAAACGTTTCAATCAATCTAGTTATTAATCATATTAATTGTCAGAAATATAACAAATGCCTTTTTAATCTCCAATTTTTTTTTTTCAAGTAGTGTATAAAACTTTGGAATTAAGCATTATTTAGACAACATGTCTGAAATTTAGATATTTAAAAAAAAAAATTGAGTTAATGTGATGATGAATTTGAAAAAGAAAACAGTAAGTTTGAAAAATAAGATGAGTTGATTAAGAAAAGGTGAATCGAAATGATTGAATTTCCAAAGACATTTGCTTTCCGTGAAAAGAAATGTTTTGTTTTGGAATAATCTTTTTGTGGTTTAAATAAATAATATTTCCAAACAAATTAAAAATATTTCAAAAAACTTATAAATATATTTTAGTAAATAATAATTTGATTTCATGTAACAAATTTCGATGAAATGCCGAAAAGAAAAAGACAAGAGAAAAGACGATTAAAGGAGTATCTAAAAAGACACGCCACATGATTGGATACCAAAATATACACGTGTCTGTTTGGAGCCGCAGCTTTCATCTTTCACTTTATTAATTACTACTAATTACAATTAAACCCCAAAAGGGAAGACTATTTCATCATGTGAACCTGCTCCCACGTACTCCGAATTCCATTAAATCGCTTCTTCAAAAAGCAAATCAGCTTTTTTTTTTTTATATTTTTTTTTATTTAAATAAATGTATGGTTTTGGCAATAAGCGGAAAAACCGCTTATACCGATGGGAAATACAGGAGGGCACATGGGCCTAGTTTTTATTGATCATCGTCTGACGTATTTTTTTATTGTGCCTTCGTACTCTGTTCACTTTATAATCACCACGTGTACGGTGATGGGGCCTCTGTCCCTCGATCCCCTGCAAATATGTATCATCATATCTCACTACTCTGTTCACCTCTTTTTACATCATCAAATCTCTCTCCTTTTATCCTTTTAATTAATTATTTCAATTACATAGTAATTTAGGGTTTCTTTTATATATTTTTGTAGGGTCGTTTAATCTTAAGTACATCTAAAGTCTTCGAAAACTATTATAAATCCTTTTACAATTGTTGAAAGCACCTGGGAGGATTTTTAATAATCTAAGTATAAAATAATAATTTTTGTTGTGTGTCAAAAGCTCGTAAATCTCAGAAGTTCGCAGAGTTGTAGTTTGATCCCAAAATCAAGTACGATCTAAAACAAGCTTGACCCAAAATTTGTACAATCTAAAGTAAGTTTGATCCAATTGAAGTTTGTCGCAACAACTAATCCTAACAGTTGTTCATAGATCAAAAATAAGCTTCAATCTCGAGTATTTTAAAAGAGATAAGGTCAATACCATTGGCAGTGCAATCTCAAAGCTCAATCATAAAGATCATGGGATTGCATACCAAATCTGATCGTAATCCCAAACTTATCTCTCTTTTCTTTTACTAAAACTTATATAAACACCCCTCCCTCAAACTATGAGAGATGAGTTAACAATTTGTTTAAGGCATTCAATTTATTTCTCTTGTAAGCTCTTCCAAAAGCAATAAGAGAACGGTGGACGTAAGTTTAAGTTCTAACTTGTCAAACTCCTTTAAAATTTTATTTGTTTTATTAACTTTACCGTATATTTACATTGCATTGTTAGTTTACAATAAAGGTTCTGATTTTGTCAAGGTCAATCGGATCTCTTTGGTTAGTATGAGCTTTCTTATCAACAATAATCACAAAAAAATTATTTTTTATAATTTTCGAAAAGCTTGAATCTGCTTATATTAAATAGTTCCATAAAAATTATATGAAATAAGTCCTTATTATTTTTTTATTTTTTAAACAGCAACTTTCAAAATCATTTATTGGAAAATGATTACAACAAATTAAGTTAAAATATATGAATAACATTTATGTAGTCATAAAAAAATTATAATCTCAATTTGTAATAGTTATAAATAAGAATAAACTCCACATTATGTAAGTTATAATTTTTTTAATTCTCGTCTTAAGAAAGTTGTCTTTATATAGTAATAATTATATATATATTACATTAAAAGTTTAAGATTAAATAAAATATTTATTTAAAACATGAATTATAAAATAAAAAATATAGTAATATTAAAAGTAAATAAGAAACATTTATTAACTTATAATCTTCTTATAGTAATAAATTAGTTTGATTCTACCATTATAATTATAAAAAGATTTTACTGCCAATTCAATTTTTGAAAAAAAAAAAAAAAGTTGAAAAAAGGTCAAGCATTGGATATTTGTAGAGTGGGGTAGTAACAACCATGCTAATTACACGAAACTATGGTAATTGTGGGCTATATGTCACGTGCATAATCTTTTAATTACACAAATACGTTTAAAGAAATAATGTTCATGCTTTGTTATTAAGTTAATTCAAATTGAAATTTAACAAGTGTGGAAGATGGCTGATTTTAAATTAGGTTCTAGAAACAATGAGGTACTACTTTTTATATAAGGTGGTTCACTTTTCAATTTCCTAGTTCAATAGTTCAAGTAAAGGAGAACAATGGAGAAATGGTCCCTCCCCTCTTCGCTATTCAACCAATCTAGTCTAGCCTCTCTTCTAGGGAGCACAGTATAATGACCGTCTATTTGTTTTCTTTTTTTCCCTTTTTTAAAGAGCGTGGATATATCTAACACGTTATCATTCTGTGAATGTAGATTATCTTTTTAAAATTTAAAATAATAATTTATTTATTATTTTAGGTACGATTCAAACAAAAATTTAAGGTGAATAGTTATTATGAAATAAAATTTAGATTAATTTATTAAATAACGCTATAATAAAATATTAAAAATTAATAAAAACATATTCATCCATCCAATAATTTTTTTATCAATTTCTAAACTTTAAAAAAAAATTTGAGTTGGATGAGAGTGTTTTTATTAATTTTTAAACCTTTTTTTATTGGAGTGTTTAGTTAAACTAACAAATCTAAAAAGTCTAAAAATAATTAAATAAAATAAATAAGTAATTTGGATAAGATTTCAAAAATCTTACCCAAAATAAAGAAACAAACACACCCGACACTGTTTCAACAATTGAGAAGAATAATGTTATCAAAGTCTTTCTTCTAAATATTATTACGAAAATATAAAAATTATTTTATTTCAATATTTTAAAGAAATATTTTTTAATTTAAGGTGAACACACGTCAATACTACTTTATTAGTAGAGAGTAGAAAATAGAGAATCATAGCTGTTGTACCACCAAAAGTAGTGGTCCCCACATCTTAGAGTGGGGCCCATTTAAATTTCTCTTTTTGTGCAAGTTATTGGTGGAGGCATGTGAGGTAGGTCCCTTGATGCATCAAAGAAGTCGCTTTCACGAAGGTCACAATCACATCAAAATTTGCAGCAAAGCTGGACGATTGGAATGTCTATACCTTGCTTCTTTGTCAACAGCCCATTGGTGAAACCCTATCTCCTTTACTTTTATCCCAAAATAGAATAATTTAAATTTAAATTAATGGAATTATATAACATAAATTTATATGAAATAACCCTTTTGGGTCTCAACCTAACTTTGTTTTAAAATTTCAGTATTTATTGAATAAAAATATCTTTTTTTTCTTAAAACCAAAACCCAATTTATCGATAACCAATCAATAAGTATTTATTGGTTAATCGATAAAAACCAATAACCATTTATCGATAAATACCTTATTAATTGGTTCCAGTAAGAATTTTTGGTTAAAAAAGAGTATTTTAGTCCAATTAGTGCTAAAATTTTAAAATAATTTTTTTTTGTAAAAACATTTACAAACGAGCTATATCTCAACTCACACTAAAAAAAGGGTTTTATCAAACAAATTTCTTAATTTTTAGATTAATATTTTTTTTCTAGAGCTTTGCAACATAAATTAAAAAGAAATTGGAAATAGGGAATCTCTTTGATGGCGCTTTATGGGTTCAGGTGCTTCACGTTAACTTATTTTAATACACCTCTCTACCTCCACTCTTTAGTTTTAAAATTCGAAATAAATTAAACAAATTCCAACTTTAATTAGATGAATAATAAATTAATGATGATTTAATTATTGATAACTTACTTTAGATACTTTAATTAGCATATTTGAAGGCAGCTAACACATAGGGTGGCATGCTCCACTTTGTTCACACAACAAATACTACGTCTGACATCTTTAGGCATAACAAAAGCACTTATGTTTTGGTGTTTTGCTTTTGCTTTTCATTTGCTTTTTAATTTTAAATTCAACGATATCCATTACGTTTTGATTATGATTATACAATATCCATGCATAATTTATCATTAATCTCTTAATGGAAAAAAAAAAACCTACAATTAGGTAGCTCGAGTGCTTTTCCTCTTTTATATATATATATATAATTGATCTTATTCGGTTTTGGATGTATTTGTTTTCGATTTCAAAAGTGAAAATTGGAGTCCTCGCCAACTCCATAATATCTGAAAAATGAGAAACAATAGTATTAGGCTATATAGGCGCCCATGAGAAGGTTCGAACCCTAAATCTTGTGAGAACAAACCAACAATGTGATCATCAAGATATAATATAAGCCTAGAAGATCTAATGATTGAGAGAAAAAATAATAATGAAGAAATTAATAATTAATAATACCCAATTGAGAAGATAAGATTATACATGATGTATACATAGGAGATGAAGTCAAAACCAGGTTGATGGATGCGTGAAATGGAATGATTTAAGAAACTCCTTATCTTAATAAGTGGGGGATGAAATGAATTGTAGTTTGAATTTTGAGATTGAAAAGTTGGTGAAGTTTGATGTCATAAGGGAGAGGTTGGAATCTTCTTGTAAAATATAATCATGTCAGTTATTAATTTTTTCGGCTGCAGTCGTGATATGATTTGAAGCATAGCTTAGCTGGTATGATGTAATTCCCATATTACTTCTCTTTTAATATTTGATTTTATATTTAATGTATCTATGTTACTTGTAAAAGTTAAACTCATGTAAGAATTTGATCAAGGATAGAAGCAACAGCTTTATGGCCACGCCATTTATCTTCATTGATACCTTGATTTTGCATCGAAATATAAGGACTAGTGTGACAACGAAATATGTTTTTTTTTTTTTTTCCTGTATCAATTGAAATAAGCTTTTTGGGACATTAAATTTGTACCAAGAAAACTGTTCAATGACAAACCTTAAAAACGACGGATTAACGAAACAATTTTCATATTGTAATTGATATAGAGTGATGTGTTGATCATTCATTGCGATGCTTTCTTTGTGTGTGAAATTCATCCACGTAGAATGAGTTATAATTTGTAGATTATTAAAATAGTCCATAATTTCTTAAATTTGATCATATACACATGATTCATATGTACTTTATCTCTCAATGGCTTTCATTATCTTTATTTCGCACTAAAGAATCATTATATATGTATAAAAAGTCGATGTGATAAGTTAATATTCAATAAATTATTTTAACTTGTTAAATTGATAAGTCATTGATGGTCCTTATTAAGGAAGATGTAAACGCAGAGAAAAAATATGAACCCAAATTAAAACCTCGCACATGAAGAGAAGAAGATGAGGTGTTGTCGTTTTCTAAGCAAGAAAAATATTAAGGAATTGATGTTGTGGTTAACAGGAATTGTGGGCATATATCCTATTCCTACCCCTACCCCCCAAGATATGCTCTGAAAACAATAAGGAAGCATAGCTTAAGGGTTGATCTCTTGAGGCTAATATCGATCCACGTATATCTTCTAGATCAAATCCAAACACAAGAGAACATTTCAAAATAATTTACAAGATCGACAATCTTGCTTGAGGTTTTATTTTATTATGAATGAAGCATTGCTTTTAAATTAAACCTTCGATTACGACTCCATAGACCATCAAAATCAAAGTGATTAGAATTATAATTCAATTTCCGAAATTTATTGGCCCATTACTTGCGCAATGGTCAAGTTTTCTTAATTGATTTAACAGTTTGTTTGTTTTCTTCTATTACTGATTAATTTTATATTTAGGAACTTTCAACCATTCTAACTTCCTATTGTTATATCAAACTTCATTAACAGTTAAGCAGAATAAATAAGGATTGGTTTCGATTTCATTTAGAAATGTCATAGCTCCATACTTCAAAACAAAACTCTTCGTCAAATAAGATCCTACCAATAATACATTCATATTTTCTCTCATTTATGTGATTTTGGCCCCCACAAAATTTGTGTTGAGCTCCTGATTAATGTGTCCCGATTAAAATCTGTAACCATTTACCAATTAATTTGTGTTTAAAAAATATATTAGATGTTTAATTTGGTTATTTGAAAGGATGAGTTGTTGAATAGAATAATTTTGGCATCTAATTTCTTTTCTTTAAAAAAAAAAATTAATTAATTTTACTATTTCATACTTGAACTTAATATTAAAAGAAATTTGATTTCAGATTTCTTTTAATGAAATATCGAATGTATTTTGAAATATAAAAAATTCCCCAAAGGTTTTTTTTTTCTCTTTTCATTGAACTAATTAAGGTTTGCAATTATAAACTTTTCTCCTATCATACCTTATTCTGAAGTGAAAGGCTATGTTATATTTGTACAAAATAAATCTTTTTGGTTTTTTATCTATTTATTATAGCATTTGAGAATTATTTTCAAATTACTAATCAGACATATTAATATTTCTTCACTTGCATATATTTAATATATTTAATGTTGTGATGTGGCATTCTGATGACACACATGGAAGTCAACTTGGAGTTTGGCTGGTCAAATGTAAATTGTTAAGGCTTGAGGGGCAGTTCAGTCTTTTGCTATCTTCGAACGACCTTAATCTGTTTTAGGTCTTGTGCGCAGCTCACTTCTCTCGATTCTCTCTTGGTTAACAGAGAGAGAAATCAGTTAGAGATGCTGTGTTGGAAATCCAAGGTTAGTCCATGGAATCAACGGTGATGGTAGGTGTGAGCTGTCCTTATTGTTTAGTCTTTCTTATACTGTATAAATATGTACTGATTTCTGCCTATTTGATATGTATGAGTGGTGAGAGCATCTGGGTATACGGGTGTAAAATTAGGAGGGTTTTGTATTGGGGTGATGCCTTGTGTAAAGGGGTGAGCCGATTCTTCTGTAAGGTTTCTCAAATTCATAGTGAAATCCTTTTTCTGGTTGCTCTGAAGAGTGGATGTAGATAATCTTTAAGATTACCGAACCACTATAAATCTGGTGTTATTTCTCTTTCCTTTTTCATTTCTTGCTTAATTGTTATTTACGTGCTTGTTGCAGGTGGATGTAATCTTTAAGATTACCAAACCACTATAAATCTGCTGTTATTTCTCTTTCCTTTTTCATTTTGCTACTTAATTGTTATTTCTGTACTTGTTCTGGGTGGATGAATGTTTTTGGGTTATTGCATTTTTGTTTATACTGTTTTGGATTACATTTTATAACAATTGGAATCAGAGCTTTGTTTTCGAACACCTAGGTTCCATTATTCTAGGTTGTGAGATCCAATTTTATGAATCTGCAGTAATCTAGGGTTTGACTGTTTCTACAGTTCTGTTTGTTACTTAGGGTTTTCGGCTGGTCTCTAGAAATTGGGGCTTTTGGGTTCTAAGTAACTAGGAAGGTTAGAAACCTAGAAATTTCTAAGTATGAACTTGAGAAGTTTACAGGAGATAACGATTATGGGTTATGGAAGATGAAGATGAGGGCTGTTTTAGTTAAGGATGGTTTGTTTGCTACCTTAGAGGGTGAGGATGGTTTACCAAAGACTTTGTTTGAAAAGGAAAAGCAAGAACTTCTAGAAAAGGCTTTCAGTTCTCTAATTCTAGGGTTAGGAGATAAAGTCCTAAGAGAGGTTAAGAAGATGAAAACACCAGCAGAGATTTGGGAAAAGTTAGACTCCTTGTACCTATCAAAGTCTTCACCTAATAGGTTAGTTTTAAAACAGAAGTTTTTCAGTTTTAAGATGGATGAAAACAAAGTTTTAGGTGACAACATAAATGACTTTAGGAAACTTGTACAGGACTTAGAAGGTCTCAGTGTTACCATTGAGGATGAAGATCCAGCTGTGATACTTCTAAATTCTCTTTCCAAAAGTTTTTCGAACTTTGTTGATACTCTTAAGTATGGTAGACAAACTCTTAAGCTAGATGAAGTTGTAGTAGCCATTTCTACTAAGGATGCTGAGTTTAGAAAGGAGGGGAACTTAGATGGAGAGGGACTGAATGTCAGGGGTAGATCTGAGAAAAAGTGGTCAAAGAAAGGTCATTTTAGAAATAGATCTAAGTCCAAATCAAAATTTGTCAGGAAATGTTTCCATTGTCATAAAAAATGGACACTTTAAGAGGGATTGTCCAGATAGGAAGAAGAGGTCAGGGAAGAAAGAGGTTAGTGGCAGTGTTGATATAGTCTCAGATGGGTATGAAAGCTCTGATGTTCTTGTAGCTTCCGTAGGGAATCTGAATCTAAGTGGATTTTGGACTCTGGTTGCACTTTCCATATGACTCCAAATAGGAGTTCACTGATGAACTTTAAGAAGATAGAATCTAGCAAGGTTCTAATGGGGAATAAAGCAGTGTGTAGTGTATTAGGCATTGGGGATGTCAGATTAAGTCTTCATGATGGCAGCTTTAGAATCCTTTCAAAAGTTGGGTAAATAACTAAGTTGAAAAGGAACCTGATTTCCCTAGGCAGTTTAGACTCAAATGGGTTTAATTACAAGGCTCAAGGTGGAATACTTAAGGTTAAAAAAGGTCATTAGTGGTTATGAAAAGGAGAGAAAAAGAATGGCTTATATGTCTTAAATGGTTCCACAGTTGTTGGAACAACAGAAGTAACATCTCAGAAACTTAACAAGAGTTCTATTTGGCACAAAAGGTTGGGACACATTAGTGAGAGAGGTCTAATTGAGTTAAGTAAGCATAATGTCTTAGGAGGGGATAAAATAGAGAAGCTAGGGTTCTATGATCATTGTGTTTATGGGAAGATGAGCAGAATCAGGTTTAGTGTGGAAAAACCACGTTCTAAAGGCATTTTATACTACATTCATTTTGATGTATGGGGGCCAACCAAACATCCATCTTTGGGAGGATGTAGGTATTTCATTAGCATCATAGATGATTTTTCTAGGAGGGTTTGGATCTATTTTTTGAAAACTAAGGGAGAAGCCTTTAGGAAATTCAAGGATTGGAAAATTATGATAGAAAACCAATCTGGAAAGAAGATTAGGAAACTAAGGATAGATAATGGGCTAGAATTCATCAATGAGGATTTTGATAACTTATGTAGGGAGAGTAGAATTCTGAGGCATAGAATAGTGAGACACACACCCCAACAAAATGGTTTAGCAGAAAGGATGAATAGAACCACCCTTGAGAAATTTAGAAGCTTGTTATCTTGTTCTAGGTTACCCACCAGATTTTGGGTAGAGGCTGCTCATACAGCAGTTTACCTGATTAATAGGATTCCATCCTCAGCTCTTAGTTTTAGAACACCCATGGAAAAATGGTCTGAGTATCTTGCAGATTATAGCAATCTTAGGGTGTTTGGATGCACTGTTTTTGTTCATGAGAAAACTAACAGACTAAAACCAAGGGCCATTAGATGTGTCTTCTTAGGGTACCCTGATGGTATAAAAGGTTATAGGTGCTGGGATATTGTATGACAAAAATACACAATCAATAGAGATGTTAGGTTTAATGAGGATGAGGTGATTGGCCTAAATCAAAATGGGTTGAGTGAGAGTGAAAATGCAGTTAAGGCAGAGACAATAAACCTAGATTTAGGTGGAGATAACTCAAACCTGGACAATACTGAACCGGACCCCAATATTGATGATCAAACCCTAGAAGATGAACCTAGCCTAGAGGATAGTGATGATAATGATAGAGTTGAAAATGAGCTTCAAAATTATTAACTAGCTAGGGATAGAGAAAGAAGGGAAATCAGATTGCCTAATAGGTATTCACATGCTGATATAGTTGCTTTTGCTCTTCAAGTTGTTGAAGAGATTAATGAGGAACCTAGGACTGTTAGGGAAGCCATTAGTTGTGGAGAATCTAGGCAGTGGAAACTGGCTATGCAAGAGGAATTTGATTCTTTAATTAAAAACCAAACCTGGATTTTGATTGACAAACCTAAGGGCAGTAGGGTAGTTAAATGCAAATGGGTTTTTAAAAGGAAGGAGGGCATACCAGGGGTAGAAGCACCTAGGTTTAAAGTAAGATTAGTGGCCAAAGGGTTTACACATGTTGAAGGGGTGGATTACAATGAAATTTTCTCACCTGTGGTGAGACATACAACCATTAGGATACTATTATCTTTGGTAGCTCAGTTTGGTTTAGAACTAGAGCAGCTGGACATTAAAACAGCTTTCTTAAATAGGTGATTTAGAGGAGAAGATTCTGATAGAACAACCTGAATTTTTTGAAAAGGGATCTAAGAATCAGGTATGTCTGTTGAAAAAATCCTTGTATGGCTTGAAGCAGTCCCCTAGGCAGTGGTATAGGAAATTTGATTTTTTTCATATTGAATGCTGGTTTCATCCGAAGTAGTTTTGATGGTTGTTTCTATTTCAAATGTTTATATGGAGAATGCTATATATATTTGTCACAATATGTAGATGATATGCTGCTTGCTTGTAAGGATTTCTCTAAAATTGATAAACTTAAAAGAGAAATGAGTAAACATTTTGAGATGAAAGATTTAGGACAAGCTAGGAAGATTTTGGGTATGACCATTGAGAGAAATAGGAAAATTGGAAGTCTCATACTATCACAGAAAGAATATGCTGAAAAACTAATCAAGAAGTTTAATATGATTAACTCTAAGCCTGTCAAAACACCTTTAGGTCAACATTTTAAGCTTAGTGTAACCCAGTGTCCAGACACTGAAGAAGATAACAAAGAAATGGCATGTATACCATATGTCAATGCCATAGGGAGTCTGATGTACTTAATGGTCTGTACCAGACCAAATTTGGCTTTTGCTGTTAGTTCAGTTAGTAGGTATATGAGTAATCCGAGAAAAACTCATTGGGAAGCAATGAAATGGGTCCTTAGATACGTGAAGGTACTCTCTCCACTAGAATAGTTTACAGTAGAGGGAAAAATCAAGAAAATCCCATCATGAGATGTGTAGATGCTGATTATGTTGGAAACATTGATAATAGGAAGTCCATGATTGGTTTTTGTTTTACCATTTGGAATAACCTGGTTTGCTGGAAAGCTAATCTGCAGGCTATTGTAACTCTGTCCACTACGGAACCAGAGTATGTTGCAATTACAGAAGCAGTCAAGGAGGCTATGTGGCTTTGGGCAATGCTTATTGAGATGGGACTGGTTCAGCAATAAGTTCCTATTAAAAGTGACAGTTAGAGTGCCATCTTTCTATATAAAAATCAGGTATTTCATGAGAGGTCGAAACACATAGATGTTAGACTTCATTTTATAAGAAACCTGATAGAAGACAAAGTTATCAAGGTGGAGAAAATTCCTGGTAGAGAACCCAGCAGACATGTTCACCAAGTCAGTAACCTTAAACAAGTTAAGGCTCTTTAAGAGCCTTTTGCATGTTGAAGAGAATTAAGAAGATTTTTCCAGGGCAATAAGGAAGGGAGAAGATCAAATGCCAAGGTGGAGATTTGTTGTGATGTGGCATTCTGATGACACACGTGGAAGTCAACTTGGAGTTTGGCTGGTCAAATGTAAATTGTTAAGGCTTGAGGGGCAGTTCAGTCTTTTGCTATCTTCGAACGACCTAATCTATTTTAGGTCTTGTGCGCAACTCACTTCTCTCGATTCTCTCTTGGTTAACAGAGAGAGAAATCAGTTAGAGGTGTTGTGCTGGAAATCCAAGGTTCGTCCATGGAATCAACGGTGATGGTAGGTGTGAGCTGTCCTTATTGTTTAGTCTTTCTTATATTGTATAAATATGTACTTATTTCTGCCTATTTGATATGTATGAGTGGTGAGAGCATCTGGGTATATGGGTGTAAAATCAAGAGGGTCTTGTATCGGGGTGATGCCTTAGGTAAAGGGGTGAGCCGATTCTTCTGTAAGGTTTCTCAAACTCATAGTGAAATCCTTTTTCTGGTTGCTCTGAAGAGTGGATGTAGGTAATCTTTAAGATTACCGAACCACTATAAATCTGGTGTTATTTCTCTTTCCTTTTTCATTTTGCTGCTTAATTGTTATTTCTGTACTTATTCTGGGTGGATGAATGTTTTGGGTTATTGCATGTTTATACTGCTTTGGATTACATTTAAGAATATTGTATTTAATGTCCTTAATTTAGATTTCAAACCAACAGACCATGACTCAAACAATGATATAATTCATATCACAATCACAATTAATGTCATAAATTTTTAAAATAACAACAATCTTATTGTTCTAAGTCTCAAAACTTATACTATTATAAATTAATAAAAACTTATTGAGTTATGTTGACGCTTGATTTTGGACGCCAACGACTCGCACGTGAAAAGCACTAAGTGGACTTAGGAATCACATGTGATGGATCCATGAGATTTAAATATGGAGCTAAGATTATATATGTTGCAGAAAACATAAATAAAAGATTGGCAAGAGGGGTTTTTATAGTGGTTCGGATGCTCAACAAGCGACTCCTACATCCACTGTTATTTTATTGATCTCTGACTATTTCTATGATTTTGCCCATAAGGTATGCAAAGATGAAGAAATACAGTGTTTACAGAGAGAGAATGAAATGAAGCTCAAATCTCAGCCCAGCCTCCTTCTTCGGGAAGAGGAGTGCCCATTTATACACCTAAATACTCAATGTAATGAGTGTTTTGCAAGTTGCCTTGACATATGGAAGGCTCTCGTCCATTCATCTCTTTGAAATGAGATAAAGTTTGGTGTGAATATCTTTGAGGAGATATGGGCTTGCCAGAACATTTATTAGGCTGACATAAGCGTGACTTTTGAGGCATAATAGAAGCCCCCTAGTTTTTGAAGTGTGTAATCGCGCTTTAGAAATTCAAGTCTTTGATCTGAATGGCTGCAGTCTCGAACTGAAGAGCTTGACCTGAAATTTGTTAGGAGCACGACCTGAAATCTGTTGGGAGCACGACCTCAAATCAGTTAGGAGCTCGACCTAAAATTTGAACAAGCTCAATCTAAGCAAAACGAGCTCAATTTGAGCAAAAAGAGCTTAACTTGAGAGCAAAATGACCTCGACTTGAGAGGTCAAAACGAGCTCAATGAGAAAAACGGCCTCAATCTGAGAGGTCAAAACGACCTCAACCTGAGAGGTCAAAACCACCTCAATGAGCAAAACGACCTCAACTTGATAGGTCAAAACGAGCTCGACCTAAGAGGTCAAAACGACCTTGACCTGAGAGATCAAAAGCAGCTCGATAGAAAAAGCGATCTCAAGAGGTCAAGCGACCAGATCAGCTCAATGACTCTGAGAGGTCAAAGCGACCTCGACAGAGGTCAAAAGCGACTGAGCAAAAGCGACCTCAACAGAGGTCAAAGCGAGCTCGACGAAAAGGTCATAACGAGCTTTACCTAAGAGCACAAGAGATCAGCGATCTCAGCGTGTGATCAGCGATCCGAACACGCGATTTGAAGCTAAAGATCAATGATCTGAAGCCGAGGATCAGGACGGCATGGGCGTCGTCTGCGATCCGCCCACGCGATCGGAGAACTCGGATGCGTGCACGCGTGGAGAGTCGATGCGTGCGATCTGTGATCGGAGAACTACGATGCGTGTACATGTTGGAGAATACATGTGATACGTATCAGCCGCGTGATCGGATAATTCTAACATGTGCGATCTATGATCTGGCCACGCGATTGGAGAACTCTGATGCGTGTGATCTGACCACGTGATTGGAGAATTCTAATGTGTGCGATCTATGATCTGGCCACACGATTGGAGAATTCTAACTCAGGTTTGAGATTTGAGCACGCCATCTGGGAACTTGGACGCATGCTTGAGAATCGGACCTGCATGGGCCACCAAACTGTTGACACTTGATTTTGGACGCCAACGACTCACACGTGAGAAGCGCTAAACGAACTTAGGAATCACACGTGATGGATCCATGAGATTTGAATATGGAGTTGAGATTATATATGTTGCAGAAAATATAAATAAAAAATTGGCAAGAGAGGGGTTTTTATAGTGGTTCGGATGCTCAACAAGTGACTCCTACATCCACTGTTATTTTATTGATCTCTGACTATTTCTATGATTTTTCCCGTAAGACATACAAAGATGAAGAAATACAATGTTTACAGAGAGAGAATGAAATAAAGCTCAAATCTCACCTAGTCTCCTTCTTTGGGAAGGGGAGTGTCTATTTATATACCTAAATACTCAATGTAATGAGTGTTTTGCAAGTTGTCTTGACACATGGAAAACTCTCGTCCATTCATCTCTTTAAAATGAGATAAAGTTGGTGTGAATATCTTTGAGGAAATATAGGCTTGACAGCACATTTATTAGATTGACATAAACGTGACTTTTGAGACATAACAAGTTAATATTATTGTTTATTTGAATATCTAAAGATCAAATAGTTATAATTTTTTTCATAAAGCTTATAGAAAATTTTTATTATTTAATCACATTTTTGGAGAATTAAATCGTTAACTATTACCTCGAAAGATAATTTTACAAAATATTACATCGTCGTAAAAAGACGAAGATAAAAATGTGGTAGAAACAATAATGATGATACTATGCGTGATACTCGTGATAGGGCAATCGAAAAGGACAAATAAGAGTGGACGGTGAGCTTTCAGCCACAGAGGCGTGGAAGAGGGTACAACGTTGGATAGTGACAGTATAATTGATAGATTCACAAAAGTTGAGTAAGACGTCGCCGTTCAAGACAAATCACACTGTTCCTGGATCAACTCTTCTTTATACCATCACCATCATTTCCTGCGGGGCCTTTATATTTTTAATCAGTAAGCTTCATTTTTTTCACCACTCTTTCTTCGCCACGTGCTCTATGGTACCTTTTTTTGATTTCTACTCCCATTGACTTCGGGTAACTCCTGTCTGTTGCCCAACTTTTTTTTAATATATAAATTATATTATTGTATCTTAAACAATTTAATTACTTAAATCAAATTAATTCTACCAAACTCCAATCAATTTCAGAAGGAACTTAATCTCCTTATATTGTGACTTTTTTAAGTCCTATCCTTGTTTAACAGAAACTGTTATTTACGTATATCATACAAATAATCAATCAATGAGATTATGTCATATAAACATAAAAAAAATATAAAATATTTCATAATTAATTAATTAGACGTGTATAAAAATTTCTTCTCCTAATCTCCATTGGTTAAAGAGACTTAGGTATTATAGAGAAAACAAGATAGAGAAGTCTCAAAGTGGTAGTCACTCATGATGTAGTTGAAATTTTCCGAAATCACGTTGGAAATTTAAACTAATTTACATTTGATAGCCCTATTAATTATAAAAATTTCCTTGCAAATATGAATTGGCTTATTATAATTGATATTAATATAAAAAGTAGAAGAAGGTTTCGCGTCGCCCATTTATTTTTGTGCTAGGTACAAGCATAAAACTTTACACACACTTAGTATATCATTGAATTCATTAAGAAAATGATTCATATTTGTTATGTCTAAAAAGTCACGCCTATATCAGCTCATTTAATATCTTCTTTTTGTACCATCTGTCAAACCCATATCTCCAAAGATATTCTCACAAACTCTATCTCATTTCAAAAAATGAATGGACGAGAGCCTTCTATGTGTCAATGCAACTTGCAAAACACTCATTACATTGAGTGCAAAGGTGTATAAATAGATACTTCTCTTTTCGAAAAAGGAGGCTGGGCTGAGATTTGAGCTTCATTTCATTCTCTCTCTGTAAACATTGTATTTCTTCATCTTTGTATGCCTTATGGACAAAATCATAGAAATAGTCAAAGATCAATAAAATAATAGTGGATGTAGGAGTTGCTTGTTGCATCCGAACCACTATAAAAACCATTCTTGCCAATATTTTATTTATATTTTTCTACAATATATATAACCTCAGCTCCATATTCAAATCTCATGAAATCCATCACGTGTGATTCCTAAGTCCACTTAACGCTTCTCACGTGCGAGTCGTTGGCGTCCAAAATCAAGCATCAACAATATTATATTCTAGAAGCTAGAACACGTTAAAATTAACATCTTATAATAGGCAGGTTATAATCCAAACCATCCATAGAATTCATCAAATTAAAAGTTGTCACCACTCCCTCAACCAACCTTTGTCCAATTAACAATGAATCTCTCTATCAGTTGATTTAATTTGTCCTTCATATATAACTTCACAAATTCGGACCCTGGTTCCTCAATTGAATTCCCACTGCTCCATCACATGGCACCTCTATGCCAAATCAATACCTACAGCTCGATTAAGACGTTTGAAACATTTTCACGAGGTCTTAATTTATTGTTTGTACTAAAATATTGGGTGTTCCAACTTCCAAAAGCATCAAAATTGTGTTGTTTGATTTTTTTCAAAATCTCTTTTTAAAATACTTGTTATTAAGCACGTTTTCAGTTGTTTTTGTATTGCAAATGAAAAAGTTATTACCTCTCATTCTCACCCACTTAAAAAGTAATTACCTTCAGTAATTTATAGTAAAACTCTTTTAGAAAAGAATTCGTTTGCATTAATAACGTTGGCTAATAATTTTATAAATCAAACTGATGTACGATTGAGGTTAATTAAACTGAGAATTATTTAATTTCCCTGTTTGGGATTCGACTATATAAAATTTAAAAGTTAACATATGTGCAGTGGGGACATGAAATTGAAAAGTTAGAAGAACAAATTTTAATTTAATTTAAAAAACGATTAGAGAAAGCAACACTAAGGTCTCCATCAAATGTGTCATCGTCAGAGATCAACTAAGCCATGAGCTAATCTAATTAAGCTCGGCTTAGCTTATAATTGAATTTTAGAACATTGGTTGCATGCACCGTTCGGCATCTCAACTATGTCTCCTTTTATTTATTTTTCAGAAATTAAATTTCTACGCTGAATTCTTAACAATTGCAGAAAAAAAAAAAAAAAAACACAAGAAAGAAAATTAGTTTATGGAACCTTCCAATTTGTTTTTTTTTCTTTGATTTTAAAGAGAATGAGTCAACTAAATTTGAAATTATAAGCATTTCTTAAATTTTTGTAGATTATTTGGTTGCATTTCAAAAGTGTTTAAATAAACTATTTTACAACTTATGCGGTAATTTAATTTGAGAATCTCCCATCAATTCTTTTTGAGCTTATATAAAGTATTGAAATTTCAAAAGATCTCTATCTTATTTTATAAATTTGACTTAATTTATTTTTATGTATTAAAATGTTTTTTTAGTAAATTAAAACCAGAAAACTCTTTCATATTCTCCTAACTAGACAATAACAAAATCTTCACAAAAGTTATATTTTCATAAGTTCTATTCATATAAGCTATTGTTTTATAACCTTAACTTGAATAAGCATGATAAACGAACCCTAAACTATATAACAAAAATTAAATTATATTCCAAGGATATCTTGCATGGGTTTTTCAATATTTTTGCTAATAATTAAATATTAGAAATTGTTGAGAACCTCTTTATAATCTATCAAGTTATTATCATAAATAGCATACAAAATTATGAGCTCTTAGTCACATAGTACAAGTTAATAAAAGGATATTATCTGTTAAGTTGGCAATTAAAAAAAAAAGAGTGACATGACAATACACACAACTCCCCTTTTCAGGTCGTTCACACTTTAACTTCAAGATTCATTATTATTGATAGAGAAATATTTATAACACTGCCAAAAAACAAAAAACACTATGTGGTGTTCACTTTTTCTGTAGTCTACATACTTGTAATGTTGGTTGGCAATGGCAGCATCTGATTTGATTGCCAATGTGATATGTCCCTTCATTTTTCTTTATTTTTTGTGATTTGATTTAGTATTCATTATTATATATACTTGCTTAAGATCGTGTCTATTTCTCTTTTAGAATTACTAAGGTTCTTCAATTAAGCTTAATTAATGGACCTTTTAACCAGCTTCACATCTATAAATATATAATACCATTTATATTGCTAAACTCTCCACATTTAATAATTGGCCAAATTTGGTAAATCCATTTTCAGAGTTTAGACAATTTTTGAGAATCTCTTTCTAATTAAATTCTAGTTAAAGCTTATATAACAGAAAATAGTATATAGTTGAATACAAAGAAAAGGAATATATAGATTAAAAAAAAAAATCATATATTTTGTTTTTTAAATTTTCTTCTAAATGCTTGTTAATAGGCTATATTCTATACCATGTTTAATCGGTCTATATCCTAGATTAATATAGTTGAAAGTATAATTTTTTTTCTTAAAATTTTAAAGTAAGAAATTAACTTACAAATATCCATCATCCTGACCTACTTTAAATATTTTTGATACATCAGTTTAAGTTATAAATGCCATTTAATATGAGTATGGCCAGATGTCAACAGGATTCAGATTTTTGTACTACCTTTACGAAATATTCATTTAATTTAATCTTAGTACAACTTCAGACTTCACCCCACTCTAATTAAATAATCAGAGCTCCCTCCTTGAAGCTGTGATATCAGAAAAAAAATATTTATATATAATATAAATCATAAAATGAAAATTTTATAATAATATTATATAACTAGGATTACCATAATATAATCTGAAACTTAGGGGTGTTTGTCTGAGCTTATGAAAATTAGCTTATAAACAATAAGTGTTTATAAGCTAATTTTAGCTTATAAGCATTTGAAATTTTAAGTAATTACGTGTTTGGTTAAAATACTTATAAGTGACTGATAAGTAATTAACGTGTTTGGTAAAATGTAGCTTATAAGTACATTTTATTATAAAAATGACTAAAAAGGGTATTACATTAAATAAGGGTATACTATGAAATTTTAAAATTAAATAAGGATAATGTGGTAATATACTTGGTCAAACTAACTTATAAGCAGAGTGCTTATAAGCCAAAAAAAAAAAGTATCTCCCTCCCAACTTATTTTTTTTTTCTTATAAACTCAAAAAGGATTATAAACAAACAAGTCAATTTAATTTTAGAGCTTATAAACTAGTTTGATCAGTTTATAAGTTTAGATAAATACCCCCTTAAATAGTTATTGTCATAGGAAGTGGACAATTTGGTTGGTAAATTAATAATAACAATTCCGGTTGTTAAGCTAATCAAATTTGACATTTTGGAGAGATGCACATGTTAAAATTCCTATAAACGTTAAATCTTTGTGTAATGTGAACCAAATGTCTCGCATTTTAATTAATTAATTACTTCAAATATTGATGCTTGCATGCTGCCGACCTACGTACCAAACTAAACATGTGCACCCATTCCTACTTGTCGGTGAATTGTTTTCATATTTGCTTATAAATCAAATCATATTTGTATAGGATAATATAAGGGAATTTAATAATTTATAATATGTTTATCCATTTCATTTTCAGAAAATGATAACGTTACTGGCAATTCTCAAGTATATAATATGATAGTATAAGCTTGGAGGATCTATTTAGAAAGCATAAAATCTTTTGCTTTGTCTTGGATTTGTTGTTAAATTGATATTTAATTGGAAGAGTAAAAAAATTTTAATAGCTAATATTCTCTGACAAATACATCTTAGTGTTATGTAGCAGCCGATCCCAGGTTTATTCTCTGGAATTTTCAAACATATACACCCATGTGAAGGCCGATTTAATTAAAACCCAATTCCATTTTAAAAATAATATATTAACAATAATTAATTAGTTTAAGCATTTGTTAATATAATTTAATGAGTTAAGGCGGTAGGTTCTCTCTTTAAAAATTTTGACAATATTTTAGGCAGAGAAGACAAGTATAACATAACAAGGGTCTTTTCTTTCCACCATAGCTTAAATAAAATAAAATAAAATGAAAATTTGACTTTTGTGTCACCGAATCTTCACGGGTATATATGAAATTAATTTTAATTGCTAACTCCAGATTAAAATATTAATGGCCAAGCAAGTGGTAAGTTGCCTGAAAATATCACAAAGCTTACTAAAATATGAATAAGTTAAATATGAAGATAAATTACTCAAATAAGGACCAGTAAATTTACTATATATGGTATTGGTACCCAAAAGTGATGGTTTAGGTTCACTTTTGAATTTTATTACTTTAATCATCTTAATTAATTAAGATGATAGATAAAATAATTATTGTCGTTAATGTTTAACCATATTTACCTGTCACATGGTTTGAGATAAAATAAAAATAATATTCTTTGTAAATTTTCTCTTAAATCTGCATCATCTTTCATTTCTATACAGCCCTATGGTTTCCATAACTATTTAAGTGTTGATTTTGAAAAATTTAAACTAGTGTAGTGGTGACAGGACGAAGAAGAATTATGGGGTTGGGCCAGTCAGAGACTTTACTCATTTTTAGAAAGGGTACTTTTACTGTGGGCCCGATATGGGCCCCAACCTGCCACGGCGCCCAAGAAGCCCGGACAAAAGGGCCCAAATGAAAGCTATTGCTGACGCCTCCTGCTTGCCCTCCAATCCAGATAGCAATGAGTAGCGCGTGAGTTAAAAAAAGGAATAGAGTTGATGGAGAAATTGAGAACAGGCGCGTGAGGATGAAATGGTTGGTGGGAAGTAGAGCCCACAATCCACATATGATAGTGACATTGAAGATGAAGATGAAGAGGATATTGGCTTTTGAATCACCCAACATCAACTCTTTTTTTTCTAATTTGTTTGCATTCGCCTACTTCTTTTTCATCTCCCTTAAGTTTTATATATACTCTAATTATATCAAAATTGAAGATATTTGTTTCCTATTTATTTAAATTATATGTAAAAAAACAATGGTTTCATATGACATTAAATTGTTAGAGCAAAAAAATGTGATTAATTTATAACACATTTTCCATAACATGAATCAATATATTTATTACATGATACCCCGTAATTGTAATACAAGTCGTAAAATGGAAAATCAATTAGAAGACAAGACAGAGTGGGAGGGGAGGGGACCCATGAAAAATATAGAGTAATAATCTTATCTTGTAAAGAGTCACACATGTTTGACTCATACATAAGCTATCATTTTCTACAGCACAGATCCCAATACCCATCTGGAGCTGCCCCTTGATTTTTGTGCCCACTGTTTCCTTTTTTTTGGCTGGCTTCATTTCATAAGCCAACCCACCCAGCTCCTTTTTCTTTTTCTTTTTATATCCTTGTTCAAAGTTTAGGTTTAGCTAAACCACACGCATTTTAAACACCTGGTCCATTCTCCCTTATATTATAATATATATATATATATATATATATATATATATATATATATATATCAAATTAAAGATAATTTTAGCTTTATATACAATTATATTATGCATTATATACCAACTATAAAATATGAAATACCTCAATTCAATTGCATACATCATTATATTCACACCTATTACCATTATAAATAGATTGTCACATTACGATATTCTTTTAAATTCTCAAAACTTTTATCGTTCCTTTCCCATATAGGAAGAGAGTCTGTGACTTTCTTGTTGTACTGACAAATTTTTTAGAGAAATAGAAGTAGGAGAATACTCATCTCCAGGCTTGCTTACCTACCATTTAGATGTATCAAATTAAATATAAAAGTTAAATTGTAATGATTTGCTATCCTTTATAAAACTCGAATAATGTTTTTATTGATAATTAAAACAATATTCTTTTGAAATTCAGTTTTATTGACAATTTTTTTTCTCACTTTAAATTGTAGATCTGAAATCCTAATTTATATTGGTGAAGCAACACTTAAAAGCTCAATACTCTACTCAAAACATAAACCAAAGTTCTGTGTTCCAAGTAGCTGAAAAGGATTAAACAACTTCAAAATATGCATAAAATCTAGTCCATTTAAATAATAACTTAGGAGAATTGCAGCACACTTTAACTAGGGTGAATGAAACAATGATCCCAACACGGAAATTGAAATTGAAAAAGCGAAGGTAATCCAGAGTACATGTATATTTGAAAATCATTTGGGTTGGCCTACTTTGACAAATAAGTACAAACTGAAATTGCTTTCCAAATGGTGAAAGCTTCATCAAACTTTGTCCATTTGTTGAACTGATTATGAATATTATAATTCCAATATTGGATGGAATGGACCAAAAGCTGAAAGCTCCCTTACAAGATAACTGGTAGGCCAACCATTAAACTTAAACTTATCCCAGTAGGGGCATCACTAATTCACCATTTCTTCTGATTTCAACCCATTAGCTACCTCATTTTTTGGTATCATAACAGTCAATCTGAATTTAAACCCTTATTCATATTGGATCAATTACCTTATTCAATGATTTTCAAGTTTTCATTATTGTAAAATCAATATGGTAAACTTTATTTTATCTAACATTAGCGAAGTGATTAAAAACCCTCAACTTTATTTATAGTAAAGAAAATATACAAACCAAATAAAAAAGCCCTTTTCCCCCACAGAAAAAGCTTCACTATGTAAAGGTTTCTGTAGGGACTTTTTCGTTTTGTAATATATATATATATATTGAGAATAAAATTATTTCTTATTGGAATGTCATTGACGACAAGGTTTTTTAAAGTAATGTCCCTGTTGATGAATTGATGTGAATAACGGGGACAATTGCATAAAAAATTGTTATTATACCAAGAATCGACGGACATAAGTCTACAATGTTTGAAAATCTTTAAGCCTGTAAAGATTGGGCTACTTATGAGTTTTATAACTTTTAAACTTGGGCCTTTTAAGGTTGGGCTTATTCAGTTTGTACACTTTCATTTGAAATTCCGAATGGCGACACTTTCAAGTTTGTGCACCTTTCATTTGAAACTCCGAATAGTGATACTAAATGAATACTTCTAAATTTGCCTAGTCGTGTAATGTTAGACTTGGGCCTAAATAGTCTTCCTGCTTTTTGAGAAATGTGAATAGCCGATTTGTCATTAGAAGTAATTTTATTCAAAGGAGAATTCCACAAGCTAACCCTTAGGTTTCATAATCAAGTTTATGGAACTTGTATACGAAATAGTCAACAACCACCCTTCAGCTCTAATGTCGATAGAGACTATTAGACTAAAATTTAAATAAGAAAAAAAAAAGAAAAAGAAAAAAGAACCATCTCTAGAACTCCATCCTAGAGTTCATCAAACATAGTTTTGCTTTTCATTCCTGGATGTTCTCACTTCCTCACCCATATTTACATCACCAAATTCCAATACTACTATCAACACTAGCCTCGTCGTACTCAACCCTATGAATAATACCACAAAATCAATCTCTTTCTCCTTTATTTTATCCCTACACCAACAATAAAGAAATAAGAGAAGAAAGAACTTAGTGAGGTTTTGGAGGAGTAGTGGCGCTATAGAAGGTCTTAGGAACTTAGCGAGGGCTTGAAACTCTCATGAGTCTCTAGAATTCTAAATCTACATGTTTCCCATGCTTTCAATAGAAAAAGAACTTTTATACCAGTTTCCTACCTCCAATGAAATTCTAATGCTGCTGATTTTGATTCGTGCATTAACTGGTACTTTGGTTGAGTGAGTAGGGTGCAATGTGACAACTGAAGAAATGATGGACTTTACATGCGATGTGGAGATTAGAAATTGTTGATGCTTGATTTTGACACTAACGACTCACACATGCAAAGTGGTAAGAGGGTTTTAGAAATTACACGTGATATGAAAATATGCAATGAGAGAATAAATAAGAAGTGGTTTTTAAAGTGGTTCGGATGCTCAAAAGCGAATCCTACATTCCACTGTGATTGTATTAATAGATGGTTACAGTCAGGTCCCGTATAGCGAGCTGAATTACAATCTAGAGAGAACTTATATATATATAAGAGAGAGAGAGAGAGAGAGAGAGAGAGAGAGAGAGAGTATGCTTTTGAAGACTAAAGATGAGCCAATCTCGTAAATGAGAGAGGAGCCCTCTATTTATAGTTGGGGGATTCAAGGTAATAATCATGATTCTGCAATCGGGCACGTGTGATACAATTCCTAACCCGCTTCCCATTGGTTGTCTACACGGGAGACATCCTTAAATCGCGTAGGGCTTGGGCCATGTGGACAATTTCTAACCAATTCACAAGCCTAGCATTCACCTGCCACACTGATGATAGCCTTACCTCTTCCATCCTTGCGCGACGTGGCAATGTTTAGATGGCACTAAACCTTCCTGAAATCTTATTGGCCCTTGCTAGCGTGAGCTTACGTCAGCCCTGATTTTTTAGGCATAACAGAAGCCCCCAATTTTTAAGGTTTAAGGATTGAACCTTGAGAACTTCATGATTATGTCGTGACTTACTTATCCCGAATGACACTTGATCGAGCTGTATGAGACAAACAATTAAGATAATGTGAAACTAGCGATTTAACACGACCATCAAGTAAGGTGGACATGAGGTCGCAAGTCATATCTAGCATAAGCGACACAGTGGCTTTCCCCATGATTAGTGACACAGGTCGGACCCTACCTCGATCTATACCAACCTGCTTTGAGTTTCATCCGTAGCTTACGACTTGAAAATACTTAGCACATTTTTACCAAAAGTAAGGAGTCACATTGTCTTGAAATCGATACATGGCAAAGAGTGCTTTAATTGAACGACCTCTCCAGATGTTATCCGTTGTGCTTGACAGCTAGTCTGGTCAATAAAATAATATTTATTTTGATAGACGTGTCTATTGCTCAATAAGTGCCAGCCATGCATATTAAATGCAAGTCATGCTGAAACGACATTTCCTTTCAGAGCATTAAATGCGGATGAGGGCGTATTTAATGTGGAGGAGGTAACCACGCGGACGCTTGGTTGCTCCAATGGAGGGAAACATTGATTGGCATCAACGAAGCATGAAGGTTACTCTTCTTGCAGATTAATGACACGTGGTCATAATCAATGGCGAGAAACGTATCCTGCCCAAGCGTCGCTTGCTTAGGGAAACCAATCGTCGTTTCCCCTCCTATAAAACCCCAGGTTCGCCTCAAGTTTTATCACATAACTCACATTTTCAGAGAGAAAAACAAAACTCTTGCACTCGCAAAATCATTCCATTCTTCTTCTAGTTGATACGCACTCTCCGTTACGACATGAAGTTCGTTCCCAAAGTCAAGAGGTAAGGAGGACTTCTAGCTTGACTTTATGGTAATGGTGGCTATGAATTTCCTGGTAAGCTTACATGGTGAGTATTTTTGGACAGTGGTAAGAAGTGAACTTTTTTCTTTATAAAAACTGAGAACTTAGGGCACGAATCCTTGGGGATTCATTACCAAGGGTTTTTCTAGGGGTTAAGGAAAGTAAATTAGGGTTTCTTTTTCTTTTCCACGTCATCATACGAACACTATATAAAGACTAAGTTATCTCTGCATGTCGCCCCTTTTTAAGACTTTAGGAGCAATGGATACTTTAGCGACCAGAGTAGCCGAGAGGACGAGCTCACAAGCACCGAGGGTGCTCCAGCAGGTCCCGTCAAGAGGCCTTATCAGTGGCTACCCAGGACGAGATACAGAAAGTGGTGGACCAGTTCGCAATTAGCGTGGATGTCTACCAGCATATGATGTACATAGCTTGGAATCCCTTAGAGGGAATGGCTGCGATCTCCGAGGCGATCTTTAAATGTGGGGCGTTGATACCTTTTCACCCCTTCATTAGATCGAGCCTCGACCACTTCGAGGTCGCGCCATTACAATTGATGCCTAATGCTTATATGATAGCGATTGCTATATACGTGTGGCGAAAATGGTCTTTGCGAGTTGACAGCGCTGGAGCTTGCATGCACTTATTATTTGAAGAAGAGCAAAGATAAAGATTTTTTTTACCTCTTGAAGCAATCCACGATCGAAGGAGGAATATTTGGTTACCCCATAACGTCGGGGCTTATGAGACCAAATTTTTCCTTTTTAAATATGATGGCGTTTGCCAATTTAAGGAGCCAAGTAGGTTTTCTTTTCCTTCAATTTACGAACTATTCCTTTTTCTTCAGCTCTTGTATTTAACGAATTTTTTTGTCTCTTTGCAGGAAATAAGACGGCCAGATTGACGGCTTTGATAGATTTTAACCGAATTGTGACATTTAGTCGTCTACCCAAATAGAGTCGCGACGTGAGACTGCTCGTGACTACTGCCAACTTAAGAAAGTACGATTTTTTCAATCCGAAAGCATTTTTGAAACACTTAGCTCGTAAGTATCTTCACACTTAGAACTCTTTTCGTTTGCCTTAGGTGACCTTTTTGCTAACATGCTTTCATGGCGTGTAGCGACCATGCCACCCTAGGTTCCAAGGCCGTCAACGAGGACTAGGGGTTCATATTTCCCCGGGTTGCCTTGGCTGAGTTAGTTGAGGCAATCCCGACGATATCCCTACATGAGGGATCAGATTGGCACCGAAAGGCGACCCCACCCCCATAGAGCGATATGGGGAAGCTTCTCGCCTACAGCTACTCGTGTCGCTAAGTAGAAAACTATGGGCCAGAAAACCAATAAGAGGAAGTAGCTGCTTGTTGAGGAGGAATCGGAGTCCGAGCCGGAGGGCTTTAGGGGTGCCGCCGAGGGGATCGTAACCTTACCAAGTTTTCCGCTCGGGGGTGCCCCCGAGGAGCGCTGACACTTCGACGGTTGCTGAGAGCTCACGCAGAGGAGAAAGGGAGGTGGCAGTCGACAAGATGCCTAGTTCCCCTAGGGTCAGACACGCTTGTGTTGGATTCCATGGGGCAACTCCCGGAGCACCTATAGCCGGTGGTGTATACTCTGTTGGAGTGCCAACTAGCTGCGGCCTTCGAGGACTTTGTGGCTTCCCGACCTGCGGACCTGGTAGCTACTGCGCTTCAGTTACAAAGCCGGGTAAAACAGCTCGTTCTTGCCGAGGATTTTCTAACTTTTATGATTTTCGAAAAAATGGAGGTTAACTTTTATTTCTTTTCTCATGCAGTCCCTACTCGCCTTGCATATGGCCTAACAAAAGATCGATATGGACTCTGTTGGAGGGTTCCACAAGTTGAGGGAAGAGAATACCAAGCTGAAACAGGACTTCACAGCTCTGGACACAGAGGTGAAGGCGATCCATATTCAGGCGAATCAGTACTTGGTGGAGAGAAACTCTACCCTTTGCATAATGGATAAGGGGTGAGCACAGGTAGCGGGTAGAACCGGAACCGAAACCTACTCAAAATCGGTATTGTGCGGGTAGGTCTCGGTTCCATTTTATTGGAACTGACACTATGCGGTTTTGGTTTCGGTTCTTAGGTGTGCGAGAACTGGAACCTCCAGGCCAGAACTGGAAAAAGTACCTGAAACGTGTACCCGACTTGGAACCTGTAGCGGGTACCCGATTTAGGAACCTGTTTGGAAACGATTTTTAGAACCTATTTTGGAATTTGTTTTGGAACCTGGGCTCCAATGAAATATTTGTGAATAATGGGGGGTTTCATTATTTTACATATAAAAAATTTAAATTAGAAAAAGTTAAAATTTTAGAATAACCTAATTAAATAAATATACAATGATACTTATTACATATAAACTACACCATATTAAAAACTTTAATATATTATAATATATTAAAATTAAAGTTTTGATTAATTAAGTGTATAATTGGAATTATGATCCAATTAAAAGTGTTTTAATGTTATTAAGAGAATCATTTTTGAATAAAATAGTATATTTGATTGAATAATAATATATTTAGTTATTTATTTCAATTATCAAGTTTTACGTATATCTATAGTAAATTAGCAATGAATTAATTATATATGATAAATTGATAAACATTAATAAATTTAATTACTAGTTAAATATCATACTTAATCAATTATAATATTATATTATAGTTAAATGATTACTTAATTAATTATAATTTTATAACATTACTTAGGGGGTGTATGTCTAAGCTTATAAGTTGGTCAAACTAGTTTATAAGCTCTAAAATTAACATAACCTATTTTTTTATAACTTTTTTGAGCTTCATAAGTATATATATATATAGATATATATATATATATATATATATATATATCATATATATATATATATATAAGCTAGTTTGACAAAATATATTACCACATTATCCTTATTTAATTTTAAAATTTCATAGTATACCCTTGTTTAATGTAGTACTCTTTTTAGTTATTTTATAATAAAATGTACTTATAAGCCACATTTTACCAAACACGTCAACTACTTATCAGTCACTTATAAGTACTTTAACTAAACACGTAATTGCTTAAAATTTCAAATACTTATAAGCTAAAATGCACTTGTTGCTTATAAACTAATTTTCACAAGTTCAAACAAACATCTTCTTAATTGATTTATAGTATAATTAATTATAGCATTACATTAATTGACTTATAACATTTAGTATATTACTTAATTAAATAATTAGAAATTTAATTAATTATAGCATTACATTATAGATTTATAGTATAATTAGTTAATTACTTAATTAATTATAACATTTTATTACAAATATTAGTACAATACTTAATTAAATGATTAAAAAATTAATTAATTATAATATTACATTAAAGATTTATAGTATGATTACTTAATTCACTATAACATTACATTATAGTACGATCACATAATTAATTATAATATTACATAATTAAATGATTACTTAATTGATTATGATATTATATTATAAATATTAGTAATTACTAATTTACTACATAAACATTAGCACAATACTTAATTAAATGATTAGATATTTAATTAATTATAACATTACATTATAAATTTATAGTACGATTACTTTATTAATTGTAAAATTAATTAAATAATTACTTAATTAATTATAACATGCTATTATAAACAAATCAATTATAATATTATATTAAAGATTTATAGTATGATTACTTAATTTATTGTAACATTTTATTATAGCATGATCACATAATTAATTATAACATTATATAATTAGGTGGTTATTTAATTGATTATGACATTATATTATAAACATTAATTATAATATTACATTATAAACAAATGATTACTTAATTAAATGATTATAAATTTAATTAATTAAGCATTACATTATAGTTAAATAATTACTTAATTAAATTATAACATTATTACATTACATTATATTATGATCACTTAATTAATTATAGCATTACATAGTTAAATGATTACTTAATTAGTTATAAACTTATAACATTACATTATAAACATTAGTAATTTACTATATTATTACATTACTTAATTAAATGATTAAAAATTTAATTAATTATAATATTACATTAAAGATTTATAGTATAATTACTTAATTCACTATAACATTACATTATAGTATGATCACATAATTAATCATAACATTACATAATTAAATAATTACTTAATTGATTATGAACATTATATTATAAACATTAGTAATTACTAATTTACTACATAAACATTAGCACAATACTTAATTAAATGATTAGAAATTTAATTAATTATAAATTTATATTATAAATTTATAGTATGATTACTTAATTAATTGTAACATTACATTATAATTAAATAATTATTTAATTAATTATAACATTCTATTATAAACAAATTAATTATAATATTATATTAAAGATTTATGGTATGATTACTTAATTCATTATAGTATAATTACATAATTAATTATAACATTATGTAATTACATGATTATTTAATTGATTATGATATTATATTATAAACATTAATCATAACATTACATTATAAACAAATGATTATTTAATTAAATGATTAGAAATTTAATTAATTAAGTATTATATTATAGTTAAATAATTACTTAATTAAATTATAACATTATTACATTACATTATATTATGTTCACTTAATTAATTATAACATTATATAGTTAAATGATTACTTAATTAGTTATGAATTTATAATATTACATTATAAACATTAGTAATTTACTACATTATTACATTACTTAATTAAATAATTAAAAATTTAATTAATTATAACATTACATTATAGAATTATATTATGATTATTTAATCAATTATAACATTCCATTATTGATTTATAGTATGATTACTTAATGAATTATAACATTCCATTATAAACATTAGTATATTAATTAAATGATTAGAAATTTAATTACTTATAACATATTAACATTGCATTATAAATTTATAGTACGATTACTTAATTAATTGTAACATTACATTATAAACAAATGATTACTTAATTAATTATAACATTATTATATTATATTATATTATGATCATTTAATTAATTATAGTATTGCATAGTTAAATGATTACTTAATTAATTATAAATTTATAACATTACATTATAAACATTATTAATTTACTACATTAGTCATTAGTAAATTACTTAATTAAATAGTTAAAAAATCTAATTAGTTGTAACATTACATTATAAATTTATAATATAATTACTTAATTAATTATAACATTACACTATAAACATTAGTACAATATTTAATTAAATAATTAGAAATTTAATTAATTATAACATTATATTATACATGTATAGTATGATTACTTAATTAATTATAACATTACATTATAATTAAATAATTACTTAATTAATTATAATATTATTATATTACATTATAAACATTAACAATTTATAACATTAAATTAACAATTTATAGATGAATAATTGTTTGTGTTTTGGTTTTGATTGAGAAATTTTATGTGAATTGTGATGAATTGATTGAATTCAAGTGTTGCCTAGAGATTAGAGGATTTATGAGTTATATTGGACACAAATAAATGAGTAATCAAAATTTTTTAGGGGTGTATTTGTAAACTTTTAAGGTATTTTTAGTCATTTTTAAACTAATAGGGGGTAATTTTTTTTACAGGGCACCCAGGAAAGGAACCAGAACCTGAATTTTAGGTTCCGGTTCCTTGAATTTAAGAACCTATACTGTGCGGTTCTGGGAACTCGTATGCAGGTTCCGATTTCTAGAAAAATGCAAAGTACCCGGAACCGCTCACCCCTAACAGTGGACTTCCAGAAGGCTGAGCTCGAGAAGGGAGGCGAGGAGAACAAGGAGCTCCAAAGGACAGTGGCCAGACTCACCAAAGAGTGTGGCGAGAAAGAGAAAGAGCTAAAGGCAAACTCTGAGTGTGCCATGAAGGCGGAGGAAGACAGAGCTCGATCGTGGGAAAACCCTAAGAAGTAGAAGAGAGCTCTAGAGGTAGATCTCGAGTTCTCCCAAGGGCGAGTCGCGTCATTAACTGATCAGATGAAGTGACAAAATATTGAACTTGAGAGGAAGGCCGTTGACTGGGCAATACATGTCATCTACAGCTTGCGACCGAGGAATCCGATGATGGACCTCTTCGACCTTCCAATGAATATTAGGACATATTTGCTTCCATGGCCCAAGCTGATGATGTCGATGAGGAAGAGGGACAAAAGCCTCCTCTGGAGCATGACCAGCCGGAGGCATACGTCCCTAAGGGCCCAACAACTAATCGGATGGTCGACGACCAACCAGGGGATACAAGAGGTCGTGCCCGCAGAGCTTGGAAGCGGGGACCAGTGATCGCCTCTTATGCTTTTGCACAACTTTCCTTTTGACTCTTCCTCTTCCTCTTTTTCTTTTTATCTTTTCTACTACCTACTGTACTAATCTTAATCATATATAAAATGAATATTTTCAGCCATTTGTGATAGTATAATTTGAGCACTTCACAAGACTAATGTTATACATCTGATCTGGAAACTTGTAAAAATATCGTAACGAACAAGATCATTCAAAAGAACATGACATATATATTTCTTTAAGATAAAGCAGAACGATCTTATTCATAAAGATTACAAGGAAAACTTTAAAAGTAAAAGAAATGAATAAGATTAAGAGCGAGTTCGGATTTACGAGTAATAGGGCGAAGATGCTCAATATTCCAAGCTCGTGGTACTTTGGAACCATTAAGGCTTTGAGGTGATACGTTCTAGGTTGTATTATAGGGGTGGGATAATCTGGTTAACTAACAAGATTAGGAAAATCGGAAACCAAACCGGTTATTCGGTTTATACAAAATGCAAATTGAAACTAGACCGGTTTCGGTTATAAACCGAACCGAATATTCGGTTCGGTTAACCGGTTTTCAAATTAACCCCTAAAATTCTTCAATTTTTACATTTAAGTCCCTAAATTCAAATATTTATTATTTTATATATAATTTCATGCTATTTTTCTCTTTTATTTTGGTATTATTGTTATATTCTTTGTATGAAAAATACATTAAATTACCTATTAGCAGATACTGAATCCAGAATATGAAATAAAAACATAAAGAATTCAATTACACATTACTCAATAGTCAATACTCATTAATAAACTCAAAAATATAACATAAATTTAATTTGGCAATGTTAAACTAAACATAACATAAAATTACAAATTAAAAAAACTTAACATAACATAAATCATCTTCATCCCACAATGTTGGTGTTAGTGGAGTCTCTTGATTCCGCACTCCCTAGATTAGTTAATGGCACACGAAGAAGATCATCATCTACAATTAACAACTATAAATATTAATAAATGAAAATAATAAAACATATGAAATATTATCATAATAAGTCCTTAAGAAGACAAATCAGCTTGACAAAACCTATTTATTTATAAAAATATTGCATCACAATTAATACTAGAAATTCTAGTATTAATGAAAAAGACTTAATAAAAAAGAAGCGACCCCATGTGCTATTTGCATGGAAAATTCATATTGTAATTCATACAGAGCAGATATGCATCATCATTGGGAGCTTGCTATCACTGCCGTAGTGACATATTAAGGAAATACTGTAACAGAGAAGGCTATCTCTTAATTGTTAAATCTTTATTCATTCATCAATATCTCATAGGATAACCATTAGCCTCACTAGAAAGTAGAGATATTTTCTAAATGAATGATAGTCCAAGTCTCATTCACGAAGAGTTCCAATAAAGCAACCAATGCACAAACCTTTGATGCAAGCAATTGAACAACAAATACTGCCTAGATAAATCTAATGACAATGAATTGAAAAAACTCTATAAGATGAAGCAATGATTAAAACAGAGCACAGGCAAGCAAAGCAAGGAGAGTGTATTAACAATTGAGGCATCTAATAACAGGTACCCCATCAATGTTGAATGCCTTGGTCGGCTTAATTACTTCCTTAATGTGGTTATAGAGAGGTGACATAAATTAAGCATATCATGTGATAACTTTAATGTATAATTCAATTACACATTAGTCAATAGTTAATACTCATTAATAAACTTATAGCTAGCAACTCTCCAAAAAATTAAAACAAATAAACAATACAATCATCAAGATGAGTTACACAACTTTCCACTTTCGAACATAACCAACTATTGAAAATCAGTTCACAACAATTGTCAAACAACCAGGACAAAATTGCCAAAAACCCAATAGCCTAGAGAAGAACCTACAGCAGGCAAGATCACCCAAAAAACCCACTATACCAACAAACAACATGGGGCAAGGACAACAGCCAAAAAAAGCCGAATTCAAAATTACCACAACACTCAAAATGGAGTGCTCACTGTGACTATTCCTAAAGTAGAGGTTAAGAAACCTGATGTCAAGGCCTCTGAAATTTCAAGTTAAATTATTGATGGTCGTCTTGATCAACTTCAAAATGTTGTTTGTGTTTGTATAAAACTTCCTTATGTCTTGATCAACTAATTTTCATTCCAAGGGCTTCTCCATCGCAGTTGCTCACACCCAATTCAGTTTTTTGATGCTTCAAATCATCCTTAATTTATCTTCATACCGTTATCAGAAGGCTCATTGCACACTAGTAAATTCCCTGATAATATTTTAGCTTTTATGTTTGATTTTAACTTAAACTCTAGAACTCCACTCCAGGAAGTACTGATTCGAATAACTGAAAAACAGGACTAGTATGACAAGTTTCCCTACGTCATTTATGACGGACTCATATACTTTGCAGAAGCAGTGTAAGCGGTATACTATGCAACATTTTTTGGTGATTTCTCTACTTTCACTTACAAGAAGGAGATGAGAAAGACCAAAGCAGATAATCTAAACATAATAGATGTAAAGATTTTGAAACTAAACTTGTTTGTTAAAATGAGTGCCTTCGATAGATTACTGTTGTGAGTGCCTGACTGTGAGATGGGTGTTAACTAAGAGTGAGTGAGTGACTGACTGTGAGATGAGTGTTAAAGAGACAAGAGTGAATGTGAGTTATGAAACAGGGGATGTGATTAAAGGGTCTAAAAGATAAACATACCTTGGATAAGCAAGGCGTGGAGTTGCATTTGTGGCTCTGAGATTGGAGATACGACGACGGTGGAGACTGTTGGGTGAGTGGGTGCTAGGTGGTTGTTGTGGAGACTGCTGGCAGCGTGGCCCTGTTGGGTGCTGGCAAAGTGTGACGATCGAAGACTGCTGGTAACGTGGCCTTGTTGGGTGCCGGCAAAGTGTGACGATCGAAGGCTATTGGCATCGTGGCCTTGCTTAGTTGGTGTAGAGTGTGGGCTGTGAAGATCGGAGCTTGGAGAGTGGAGTCTACTCACGGTGTCGATAGTGGAGTGATTGGAGAGTGAAGTCTGCTGGGTGCTGGTGAACATGCGAAGAAACGAAGAATGAAGATGGAGTGGACATTGGTGACTAGACAATGGAGTGACTGAAGAATGATGGGTGGTTGTTGTGGAAACTGCTGGCGGCATGGCCCTGCTCAGTTGGTGTGGAGTGTGGACTGTGAAGATCAGAGCTTGGAGAGTGGAGTCTGCTCACGGTGTGGGCAGTGGAGTGACGTTGCAGAAGTGTGGGGATCAGAGCTTGGAGGCGGAAAAGAGAAGTAGAGATGTGAGGTGAAAAATATTTTTTGCTTATATACTTAGGGTAAAACTAGTTTAAAACTGGTTTCGTTAATCGGTTTGGAAAATATTCCAAATCGAACCGGGTTTTCGGTTTTTTAAATTTTGCAAATCGAAAACCGAATCGGTTTGCAAAAAAACCTAATTTTTGGTTCGGTTCGGTTTCTAGATTATTTATCCCACGCTTAGCGATGCGGTATGGACCCTCCCAGTTAGGTTATAATACCCCCGCACTTGGTTCCCTTGTACCAAGAAAGCTTCTTTCATGACCAGTCGCCGACCTGAAAGTCTCTTCTCCTACCTTAGAGTCGAAGCTTTTTGCATGCTGCTGGTAGGATGTTATCCCTAACCGAGCATTGTCGTGGTGTTCTTCAACTAGGTCCAAACTTGCCCATAGAAGTGCTTCATTGTCTGTTTCATTGAATAGGTCTTTCCAGAGTGAACAAGTCCCTACTTCCACTGGAATCATAGCCTCGCAAGCATATGCTAGCGAGAAGGGCGTTTTTTAAGTAGAGATTTTCAGAGTTGTTCTATATGCCCATAGAACTTCTGGGAGGTCATCGGCCCAATTGCCCTTGGCAGTGCCAAGCTTGGCCTTCAGTGTGTGCTTAATGGTTTTGTTGACAGCTTCAACTTGACCATTGGCTTGCGGTCTTACGACGAGGTGAACTTTTTATGGATTCCGTAGCTCATTGCAAAATTGCTTGAATTCCTCATTGTTAAACTGCTTCCCATTATCAGAGATGAGTGTATGAGGAATCCCGTAACAACACACTATATTCTTGAAGGCGAAGTCTTTGAGCTTTTGGTAGTGATCGTGGCCTCGGCCTATTTGGTGAAGTAATCTACCATGACTACAACATGCTTAATGCCCCCTTTTCCGGTTGGCATGGGCTTGATGAGATCAATTCCCCACATAGAGAATGGCCAGGGGCTGGTCATTGTTGTTAATTGGTGGGAAGGGGCTTGCGGGATGTTCGCGAACCGTTGGCATTTGTCATATTTTTTCACAAAATTGAAAGTGTCTTCCTGAAGTAGAGGCCAATAGTATCCTTGGCGAACAATCTTATTGACGAGGGATTGTGCGGCGGTGTGATTATCGTAGATCCCTTCATGTATCTCTCTCATAATGTAGTCTACTTCTTCATCGGTCACACATTGGAGGAGAGGGGCGCTAAACCCTCACTTGTATAACTGATCTTCGACGAGCGTGTAAAAAGCAGCTCTGTACGTAGGATTTTTGCCTCAGTCTTGTCAGCTGGACAGAGTCTCATCTTGGAGATACTGAATGATTGGAGTTATCCAAGAGATAGATTCTGTTGTAGCTACGGTCTGCTCAGGCGAGATGATACTAGGGATCTCTATGTACCAAGCTAGAATACTTTCCGGCACATCTGAGTTTAGCGATGAGGCTATTCTTGCCAAGGCGTCCGTAAGAGATTCAGTCTCTCGGTATTTGCTTGATCGTGAAGTACTTGAAAGGCTCGAGCGACCTTAGCTTTCTTCAGATAGTTGATCATGTTCTCTTCCTTGGCTTGATATTCTCCCAAGATCTAATTAACAACCAGTTGGGAGTCGCTGTGAATACTGATCCCGTCCGATCCCATTTCCCTCACTAGTTGTAGACGCAGCGGCTTCGTATTTGGCCTCATTATTCGTAGCTTAGAACCCAAATCGAAGAATTCCAAGAATGCGAGTCTTTTCGAGACTGAAGAAGAGAAGACCTGCCTCGGCTTTTTTCCTGTTCGAGGAAACCATCGACATAGAGGTTCTAAGTCGATAAGTTCTAAAGGGTTTCCAGATGACTTCACTGGCTGGCTGCTTGGATTCTTAATTTGGCTAGTACGAGAATTCTGAAATGAAATCGGCAACAACCTTTTCTTTGATGGTTGCCTTCAGTCTATAATGCAGATCGAAATAACTCAATTCCATTGCCCATTTGAGTAACTTACCCGAAGCTTCCAGCTTTTAAAGAACTTGCCTAGTGGGTAGTTGGTCAAAACATGGATTATGTAGGCATGAAAATAAGGTCACAGAACTTCCTGGAGGCGATTAATAGGACATAAGTTAATCACTCCATTTCTGGTTATTGCATTTCGGCGTCCAACAGCATCACTTGCTCGCATAATACATTGGCCACCGAACTTTACCTTCTTCCCGAATGAGATTGCGTTGATCGTATACTGAGAGATGGACAGGTATAGGAATAGAATTTCCTTTGGAAGAGGGTTAGATAGAAGAGGCGGCTTTCCGAGATATTCTTTTATACTCTAGAAAGATTGCTCGCACTCTGAGTCCACTCGAACTTCTTGTTGGCCCTAAGTATATTAAAAAAATGGCAAGCAATGATTTATTGCTCTTGATATGAAGTGACTGAGAGCCGCTATCCTTCCATTTAGGCTCTGAACCTGTCTTATGTTAGTCGGGCTTTCATATCAAGGAGAGGGCTTGGATCTTCTTGGGGTTGATTTTGATTCCCCTTTGGTTAACCATATACCCTAGAAACTTTCTTGAAGATACCTCAAATGAGTACTTAAGAGGGTTGAGCTTCATCCATACTTTGAGTACGTCGAACATCTCAGCGAGATGCGTTATGTGATCTAAGTGACATGCGATTTGATCAGCATGTCATCAACATAAACTTCCATCGAATTTTTGATATGTTTGGAAAACATACGGTTAACCAGCCACTGGTAAGTTGCCCTAGCGTTTTTTAGGCCAAAAGGCATAACCTTGTAACAATACAGTCTTCGATCTATAACAAACGAGGTATGCTCTTCGTCAGGTGCATACATTAGGATCTGATTGTACCTCGAGTAGGCATCCATAAAGCTCAATAACTTGTGCCCAGAGGTGGCATCAACGACATGGTTGATCTTTGGCAAGGGAAAACTGTCCTTCGGATAAGCTTTGTTGAGGTCGGTGAAGTCAACATAGGTTTGCCATTTGCCATTGGGCTTCTTTACTAAGACTAGATTGGCAACCCAGCTCAAGTAAAGCACCTCTCGAATAGACCCGTTTAAAAGGAGCTTATCTACCTCAATTTTCAAGACAACATAGCGCTTAAAGTCCATGACTCTTCTCTTTTGGCGAACAAGCTTGACTGCACTGTCAATGTTGAGTGCATGACATATAACATTCGGGCTGATCTCGATAATATCAACATGAGTCCATGCAAAAACATCGACATTGTCTCTAAGGAAGCTTGTCAAGTTTTTGGCGAGATGGGGGTTGAGATTACTCCTGATTCTCAACACTCGGGTTGACTCATTTTGATCGACCGATACCTCAGATAAGTCCTCAACTGACCCACTATGGGGGTACTCCTGGATGCGAGGATCCATGTTGTCCTCTACTGAGTCGGGATGTGGCTCGATCCTGTTGATTGCTATAGCCTGTTCGGGGATGCCTATTGTCATTCCCTTTCCCTTGCACGCCATCTACACTGCTCTTATATAATAGTCGTGAGATTCACGTTGAGATCTTTTTAATTCCCCAATCCTCGTTGGAGTGGGGAATTTTGTAGTAGAGGTCGTCCCAAAATACCATTAAAGGCAGATGGACAGTCTACCACCAAAAACTCCGTCATTTTGGTCATTTCATTGGTCTCACCCAATGTGATAGGAAGTGCAATCGTTTCTCTAGGAATCAGATGATCCCCAGTAAAACCGTAAAGAGTGATGGAGGCAGGCTTCAGGTCTACCTCGTTTAATTACATTTTTTCGAAGGCTTGCTGAAATAGGATATTCATAGCGTTTCCATTGTCCACCAACATTATGTGGACTCGCATCAACCTATTTCAGGCATGATGATGAGTGCATCCTCATGAGGATGATGTAATCGCATTGCGTCTTTCTCAGAGAAGGTAATCTCTTTTTCCTTGCAAACGTTAGCAGGTCACGGTGCTGTGCTTATCACACTCACGAGGTCATGATGAGCTTCCTAAACATACCTCTCATGGGCACCTCGAGATTTCTCCGCGAGGTGTGGTCCTCTAAAGATGATCCCTACACAATAGAAACCTTTGCGACCATGACGTTTCTTCCCTTGTTCCTCTTGATCATTTTTTCCGAATGGGAGTCAGACCATTAACATACTCTTTAAAGTGCCCTAGCTTGATAAGGTCTTTAATTGCTTGCTTGAGAGCCCGACACTCATCCGTGTGATGCCCATTATCCCGATGATAGCGACAATACTTTTTACTGTTCCTGGTTAAGGGGGGATTCTTCATGGACTTTGGCTCTCCAAGTAGGCTGGCCTCTTCTAACTTATCCAGAATAGCTGACTCTGAGGCATTCAAATGAGTGTATTGACTTTTGTTGCGATCGCAACGAGGAACTTGGGCATAAGATTTTTTGGGCTCAAATCGTTGCTTCTTTCCTTTTCGCTAATCGTCATTAGCCCATCTGTGATTAGCCTTTCTAGTATTCTCCCCTCGGTCGAGAGCACTGGTTGAAGGATCGGGGTTGTGGCGATTAAGGGCAAACATAGAATTTTTGATTCGGAGATACTTCTCAATGAGGTTGTAGAAGCGAGTAAGGGAAACATCGTCCGAGATTGCAATTCCTTCCATAAGTCAGTTTCGGGTGAACCCCTCCTACGATAATGAGAGTTTGAACGGACACTTCGAGAGTGTGAGCCACTTTGTGGAGTTCCATGTGGAATCTATCTATGTAAGACTGGAGGGATTCATTCATCTCCTACCGTATGTTGCTTAGATAACTCAACGGCATTGAGAACTTTCTATTCGCCTAGAAGTGTCTCAAGAATGATGAGCTCATTTGTTGCCACGAGCTGATTGATCTTGCAGGAAGTGATCTGAACCAGTGCTTGGCATGGGCAGTTAGAGTTACTGCTAAACAACGACATTTGGCCAAGTCGGAGACTTGATGGAGTTTCATGAGGTCGTTAAACTCGTAAAGGTGACCCTGCGGATAAGAATTCCCATCAAACACCCGCATGTCGAGCATTTTGAATCTCGATAGGAGAGGTGCAACTAACTCTGTTAGAAAAAGGGAGACGCCTCAACGACCTTCCCACACTCATTCTACTAAGCCTTAAGCTGATCAAAAGCTTCTATAATTCCTCAATCTGAGGTAGTGGAGTTACCTAGGAATCACTTTCTGCAACGTGGGTTCAACCTTCATGGTTGCGGTTGAGAAAAGACTTCAAATCGGACTCTTTCTCAACTCAGTCGGAAGCTCCAGTGAACCTTGACACACGTTAGTTACGACTGTGTGAAGGCATTGAATGGCTTGGGAAGTTTTCTCGACCTCTGCGGTGGTTAGAACCAACCTGCGGATGGTGGGGGTTTCCCGCATGATGACGATCGATGACGGCCCATGCTGCGACATGTCACCTAGTCGCAATGCCATAGGTATTCTACCTACGTGACCGATGTTCGCTAGTCCGTCGGAGCCCTTTGGTCCACTGCTCACCGCTTGCTTTCCCTTACTTTTATGCATTGTAGTACACGCAGTACGGGCTTTTGCCCTCTTCTACGCTTTCGCGACTTGCAGGCGCCTTTAGCTGTGACATCGCCTCATTGGACTCTGGTGGTACAACCCAATTCAAACGGTTTAACATTTGGCTAACCGTTTGGAGAGTATTGTTGAACCTCTTCCAAGTAATTCATCACGGTTGGGTCGAGTTGTGAGCTCGAACGAATACCCACCATGATACTCTATTGGACTGGCGGCACTTCGGGAGAAGTGTCATCCTGTACCCAGGGATTTCCTCATTGTCGAGGTTGGTTCGCTCAATTTCAAAACCACGATCCATTTGCTGATGGATAGGACCACCGGTCAAAGGTTTCTGATCAAGAGCGGATACTAAATCAGTGCCCTCCTTCTAGCACTAAACTGTTGATGCTTGATTTTGACACCAACGACTCACACGTGCAAAGTGCTAAGAGGGTCTTAGAAATTACTCATGATATGAAAATATGCAATGAGAGAATAAATAAGAAGCGGTTTTTAAAGTGGTTCGGATGCTCAAAAACGAATCCTACGTCCTCTGTGGTTGTATTAATAGATGGTTACATTCAAGTCACCTATAGCGAGCTGAATTACAATCTAGAGAGAACTTAATATATATATATATATATATATATATATATATATATATATATATATATATATAGAGAGAGAGAGAGAGAGAGAGAGAGAGAGAGAGAGAGAGAGAGTATGCTTCTCTAAGACTAAAGATGAGCCAATCTTGTAAATGAGAGAGGAGCCATTTATAGTTGGGGGATTTAAGATAGTAATCATGATTCTCTAGTCGGACAGGTATGGTACAATTCCTAAATCGCTTCCCATTGGTTGTCTACACGGGAGACATCCTTAAATCGCATAGGGCTTGGGTAGGTGGACAATTCCTAGCCACTCACAAGCCTGACATTCACCTGCCACAATGACGATAGCCTTACCTCTTCCGTCTTTGCACGCGTGGTAGCGTTTAGATGGCACAAAGTCTTCTTGAACTCTGATTGGCCCTTGTGGCATGAGCTTATGTCAACCCTTGATTTTTTAGGCATAACAGAGATGATAAGAGAACCCAACATGTTAGGTACCCGCAAGTTTTCACTCGAATAGATCGAAGATAACCTGACTTATATAAACTCAAAACGGGTAGATATATGTTATACCAGTAACTAACCGAATAGGTTGGATCGCATTATAGGTATATCCAACAACCATGGTCACATTCAACAAAAACTTTGCATGATCACATCTATGGGTCTTCTCTTCGACTTTCTTTTTGACATGTCTTTCTCTATCTTTATGTTCTCAAGCGTTATAAAAGCCATGGGCAGAGCCACGCTTTGGCCTGGGGTGGCCAAGCCTAGGAGAAATATTATATAAAATACTACATATTTTGAATATAGAATAATTAATTTAAACCCCTCGAGGTTTCCTCAACGTACTTAACCCCCTACCGTATCAAGAATAACCCTAAACCCCCTACCATTACCTAAATTTTGATGATATTGATAGCAAAGGTAGTAAATTCTAATATTGCCCTTATCTAGTGACTTTGTTATCTAAAATTAAATTATAAATTTAATACATAATTGTAATTGTAAACATTAAAAAAAATTTTAATAAAATAAAAAATGAAAATCTTAAATTCATCCCTCTCTAACTCCTTGCTGATTTGTAAGAGTCTCACACTAACTAGGCATGCTCAAGCTTACTGGTTTATAAGAAGGGGTAATCTTTCCCATTCAACAAGGTCCTTATTGGGTGAGGAGTCAGACCCACCTCAAATTCTATCATAGTATCAGAGTTAGGCCTAGTTGAGCTGAGTGCTTGATCAACGGGTGAGGAGTTAGAGCCAGCAACTACCTCCATCAACAAGCATATATGACCCAACATATGGGCTTGACCGTGAAGTAGAGTGTTGGAGTCACACACCAACTAGGCACGTTCAAACCTAATGGTTTAAGAGGGGATAATCCTCTTATTCAACAAGACCTTATTAGGTAAGGAGTCAGTCCCACCTCAAATTCTATCACGATTCACCAAGATTTAAGAACCAAGCACCACGCAAGAAAGATTAGATTTTGGTGCCTAGACATGGCCTTGCCTTGGTTAGGGGTGTGATGCCTAAAATGTTTAAAATGAGCACTAATTGATCTTCTTCCAACTCAATGTGTTACATTTTCTACTCTATCCCACTTTCTTTTGTTTCCTTCTTATTAGAAAAATCTATTTTTTTCCTCCAAAATGGCTTCCATGGTAGCTGAAACATAGGCATATGTAAACGGAGATGATGACTCAAATGGACGCGAAATCTCAAATTCAATAGTGCCATTTCAATGGTTGCTTGTTGATATGAGTTTGATGTTTTCATCGATAAAGAGATATTGGTAATGTAGATTCAGTGAATAGTGGTTGTTGCATTGGGTGGTGGGTTCTAGTGTTGGTGCTTGGTGGTGAGTGATGAACGGTGCTCTTGTGGGTTGAGGAATTGTGGCTAAATTTTTGGGTGGTGGGTTGTGAGTCTTGTGATGTTTATGCTTGCTGATGAACTGTGATGAGGATTTTTTTAATATTTTTTAATAGTTTAAAAAATAAAATAATGTAGTTGACTTTTTTCATTGACAGAATATTTTCATATACAATTACTATTATATCCTTTTATTAATTAAATTAACAACAAAACTTTAACGTGTGGGTAACGATAAAGGATTTGGTTATTCTTGATACCCTCAAGGTGTGTTTGGTTGGGGGCCTTGTTAGTAAATTCACGAAAAAAAAGTGAATTATAGCCCAGCTGTATAATTCGCAAATTTTCCGTATTTTATCAACACATCCGTATTATTCGCGAACTATATGCCTCAGACGTTTTATCTACGAATTATTCAGGTATTTTTCCGTATCTGAATTATTCCCGTATTTTTACAAATGATTTTTCACCAATTGCTGTATCATACCCGTAAAATTCTCGTACCCTTTTTTTGCCGTACCCAGTATCGATATTGATTTTAATCAGGTGGTCCATGAAAAGTGTTAAAACTAGGATTGATATTGTCGTATTTTTCAAAACATATTATTGACAATGTGCTGTATGAAACCCATATATAACCGTACTGTATTTTTCCCGTATTCCGAATTTTATGACCGAATTTTTGCAAACGTATTTTTACCATTTATCGTATCATACGTACTGTAAAATTCCCGTACCTTTTTTTTGCCTTACCCGTATTTACTAACTAGGGTTGGGGGTAATGGGCGATCACTGAAGTTATATCATCTTATATTACTTGATTACCACGTTTGGTTGTTAAGTAATATAAGATTCCGATAATCTTCTAAAACCAATAGTAATTACTGTTGGTAATATATGAGGTAATCTGATTACCTTCCATTTTCTTAGGTTTTTTAAGATTATTTGGTAATCTTAATTTTGTTATAATTTTATCCCATTATTAATAAAAATTTTTAGACCAAAAAAACCCTTATTTTTAAATTAATTTACATGAATCTACCATTACAATTTTACCCCTAATTAATTAAGTTTTTGGACATTAATGCATTTGTATTTAAAACAAATTCTAGCCCACCAAAACTACCACCACGCCGCAGCCATCGGCTGGTGCTAGAATGGCTCACGATCAGCAAGATATGGTTGACTGTGTGTCGATGAAGCCATTTCTGACCATGGATTTGTGATCCATGGCTATTTCACAACCAAATCTAGTGGTGAATGGTTGTTTCACGGCCACATATTTGGTCGTGAGCGGCCAAAAATCTAGCCTTTTCATGGCCACATCTTTGGCCGAGAAACGGCCATGGATTTGTAAATGGCTTCACCAATGCACGACTAGCCATATCTAGCCATCGTGCGCTATTTCAGCAACTACTAGCGATGGTGGTTGGCTGCCGGTAATGGCTTGGGATGGTGGGGGTGAGTTTGTTGTAAATTAAAGTTTTATATGGTTGAAGTGTTTTAGAAAAAATTAAAATGTAGGGGGTTAAAAGAAATTGATTTAAAAAATAATATTATATTAATATATAAAAAGAAGGGCAATTTAGTAATCTATATAACATACCTACCAATTTATCCTCCAAACCAAACATATCAATATAACATATCCACCAATTTATTCCAAATTAACCAAACACATTTCCCTAAACATTTCTAATGAATCTTTAAGGTAGTTTATCTTTCCAATAATATAACATTACTAATAATACAAAACGCACCCTTAGGGGTTTAGGTACATTAGGTAAACCTCAAGGGCTTTAGTGTACTACTCCCATGAAATATTTATAGATTTTTAATAAAATGGCCACCTAAAACTTTTATCATGATGTTATGTTATCAATGATAGTGTAAGCCTGTTTTTTTTTTTTTTTTAAAAAAAATTATATCCATTATTTAGGATTTCAATTATTGAAAGGGTTTTATTTGTTGGAAAAGAAATCATAACCTAACTATTGCGGAAAGAACCTTTCCCTCTTTGTGTAATTGAAATAGGAATTATGCCAACTAATGCAACACCACAAGTAAAGCTAATATCAACCAACAATAGCAACACAAGACAAATAAAACTTAAAACACCCACGAATCAAGATACTCAAGTTTTTATGTGGAAAACCCAAAAACAAAACCCAAAAAAAACTATTGGACTATAGTCCGATATAAAAATCTCCTCTATCAATAACATTAGGTACACCAAGTTCTCTCTAACAAGAAATTAAAGGTTAATTAATCACGAACAAACACATCAAGAGACCACTACTCTTAGTCACAACATACTATGGGAAACAAATCAATTAGATGAAAATTATGTTTGTGTCTCCTAACAAGTGGGTTAAACAAATAGCACTACTGAGAGGATCATTAAAAATCAAAACCAGTAAGTGTAAAGCGAGTTACCAAGATCCACCACTATGAATTCGAGCAAAATTGGAATCTATTTAACTATTTGATGATCGAGATAGAGATTAAAACCCTTGGCTGATCACTCTTCTTCCACCTTTTCAGTTTCTTTCTATCTCTCATTTGATGTTTTTATATTATTTTCTTTTGGGTTTGGGCCACATACATGTAGCACCCAACATATTAATATAAAACTTGAAAGAAATGAAATAAATAATACGAGTAAACGACTTTTTCCCACTCAAATAACATGTGGCATCCATCTCGTTCTCTATTGTAAGGTCATAATACTCTCAAAGGTAAACCTATAGCATTTTTTAATGGAAGGCCCACGACACTCTCAAAGGTAAGTCTATAGCGTTCTCTAATGTAATCCCACGATACTCTCAAAGGTGCTATGACATTCTCTTATGTTAGTCTAATAACATGTGGCATCCATCTTGTTTTCTATTGTAAGTTCATAATACTCTCAAAGGTAAACCTATAACATTTTTTAATGGAAGCCCACGACACTCTCAAAGGTAAGTCCATAGCGTTCTCTAATGTAATCCCACGACGCTCTCAAAGGTGCTATGACATTCTCTAATGTAAGCCCACAACATTCTCAAAGGTAAAGCCTATGGTGTTCTCTAACGTATGTCCACTAATTTTAAAAGGTAAACTTATAGAGTTATGACGTTCTCTAATGTAAGCCTATGACACTTTCAAAGGTAAGCCTATTGTGTTATCCAAGGTAAGGCCCATGTCACTCTCAAAGGGAAGCCCATTGTGTTATCTAATATAAGCCCACGATACTCTCAAATGTAAGCCTACGATATTTTCAAAGGTAAGCCCATGACGTTCTCTAATGTAAGCCCACGACACTTTCAAAGGTAAACCAATGATGTTCTCTGATTTAAGCCCACAACACTCTCAAAAGTAAGCTCATGTAGTTCTATTCTATAAAGCCTTATATATGATGACACATATTATTCTACAAAGCTCATCATAGGATGACACATCTTATTTAAGGTCTACTTCGATATAAGGCTTTTAGCACATTCTCTCATAAGTCTTTCTCCAACGAAGGCTCAACTTATTTCAACCCAAGTCACTCCTTCCTTAAGGATTTGACATATTCTACAAACTACAACCTACAACAACAGGCTGATATATGCATGAGTAAATACCCATTTTTTTTTACAGGAGGCCAATGGACCCAATCTATTTCAATTGGGGCAATTCTTATGGGTTACAGTGTGGAGGTATTAGAGCATCCCAAGGACTCACTTTGAGGGGAACTATAACGATTTTAATCAAAATGGCCCCAGTAGTTTCTAAAATACATCAAATAAGGACCAAAAACGTAAGTCTGTTAGATCTATCGTTTATTATTTAAGGGTTAATAACATTACATCCCCTATAACTCGAAAAACTGCATTTGCATCCCATAATTACAAAAACTTTTGCCATTAAAATTCCTTTATCTAAGGTCAAATCAGTTGTTTTACCTACACATATTTTAAAATTAAAGAAAAAAAACTTATATATAAAAAAGGAAATTAACCAAAAATACAAAAAGTGTAAAAAGAAATTCGAAAAAAAATAAAAAATAAAAAAGTACTGCAGCAAGTGATCTCTTTTTGTTTTTTAATTTTAATTTTTTTTTTACTTTTTCTATATAATTTGAGTATATTTTTAAATGTTTTTTGAATAGATAAATATGTTTTTAATAGATAACTTTGTAAAGGGTTTTTTTATTTATAAATTTAATTAGATTTTCCTTAATTTTTGACAAATGATTAAAAATACAAAATAGCCTTATTTTATTTCTTATCTTTTAAAAAAACCTTAGAAATAGCCTTTTTGTGTTAGACTACCAAAATAACCTCAACTAGTCAACTCGAATAAACGGAGTTATAACATCAGGGAGGTATCTGAGACTTTTCGAAAATCATGGGGTTGTCTTAAATTACCTTATGCAAAGTAAGGCTTTTTGAAACCTTGGGGAGCAAACTGATTTTCTCTCGGTTGGAATGTTTCTTTAATTAAGCTCACTTGGGGGTACCTAATTAAACATGAGTAATGCTACAACCATCGACAATAGTGCACCAAATTTGTGCACCGAATAACGTAGTAAAATCCTGACCGTTGATCAATATTAAGTTAAAATTAATCAACGGTCAGGATTTTGTCACGTTATTCAATGTACTACCGTCAGTAGCTGTATTATTTTCCATTAAACATTTTGGTTTAATAGGTGTGAAAGTTTTTTTCAATAAAACCCCAAGATGAAAAATAATTTAAAAATTCAGAAGAATCTCCCAAAATCAAATATCATTTTCTACTGATTTGGGAAGCAAAGTACAATTTTACCCTCTAGATGCTAGAAATCTCAAAATGACCAAATTACCCCTAGGCTAGGGATGGAAAAATAATCAACTTGGATTGGATATTTATGGATTTTTTTTTTTTTTCCCAAATCTTAAACAGATTGGGTGGCATCCAACCCAAATAAAAAAAATGATAGATACGGATTATATACATAATTATCCAAATGGGCTTGATGGGGTTGTGGATATCTCATATCAAACCCATTATTCACAACTCAAAACATTAAAACAAGAAGTATGTCCTTACACTAATTATATTATTGAATTATGATTGAATATTGTATAATCAAATTATATAAATACTTTTTAAAGTAAGATTGCTGAACCGGTTTCTAAAATTTAGTTGTTGACCATCAAAATTGGGTGACGGGAAAATTTTTCGGCATGTTCAAGAATTAATATTAATATAAAAATAATCATCTTGATCGATCTATCTAAATTTGAAAGTTTTTCAGCCTCGAATTTCGACGATCGGTGACTAGTTTCCGACAACTGACTGCTCATTCTAGCCATTATGTTGGTCAGCATATGATTAATGTATTTAAAAGCTTTTAAAATAAGTAAACTTTAAAAGTTATTTAATATTTTTATATAAGTTTATATATGGTACGAATAAGAGTATATTTAGTAATCTAATTTATGTTTTCTTTTTAGTTTTTGGTGTTTAGATATAAGATACATTAATTGAACTTTTTCGTGGATTGGATAAATAACCCAATCCATTATCCGCAAAAATTCCAATCCAATCGAACCCATTCTTAAAAGAGTGGTTCTGTTGGCACCCTATTAATAGACTAAAGAAAACCCACTTTTTAATAATATTTATAATGATAAATTTACATATTTTATCATTAGCAACCATCCTCAATCTAAAAAGGGTTAAAAATGTAATTTTAATTTATCTCGTTATTTAAGATTTCTAAATTAATAGACTTCAAGAAAGAAAAAAATTTCAACTGTGTAACTCTTATGTGAAAGTGATAACCGATAATTAGAATGAAAATTTAATATCTTTGTAGATGATAAAATTTATAGTTGAATCGAACGAGATTGATCTTGTGAGGACGAGGCCATTGACAATCTCGTAGACTTACAGGGACAAAAAGAGTGAATGCGAAGGCTCTAGGGACATTAATGTAGTGTTAGTCGTGCGCACTTTGATGCTCAATTCAAAATGATTGAAGGGAGTGTTTAGTAAGGCTGAGAGTGGGAAAGGGTTTACTGGGAGTGTTTGACTAGGGCGCGACTTATTGGCATAGAGTGGCCAAGACATGGCTCTATGGCAACTACATGGAGTAAAGTTAGTCGAAACTAGGCTCTACGAAGGAAAAGGCAATGGTTCTTGGGAGTAAGAACTTTAGTAAGTTAGAGAGAGGGGTTATGATTGAATCAATAATGAGAGGTTTGACCCCTGTTTATTAGGAGTGAGTGTTCAAAAGAACTAGAACTGACAGGTACCCTGGGTTTGGTTCCGGTTCCTACCCAGAACCAATCGTCAATAGGTAGGTTCTGGTTCCAAATTTTTGGAACCTGAACCAGGAATCAGAAACCGAGACTAATATAAAATAAAATTAAATATTAGGGGGGTTAATAAAAACTTTTGTAGAAAAAGTAATGTGAATATATTTATATTTATATTTTATAACATTTAAAGTAAGTTGGTTTGACTTTTGAGAATCTACCTTTACAAAGTAATAAAGTTTGTAATTTTGAATTTTGAATTTATAATTTGTAATTTTATTTTTGTTAACAAGTGTCAGGTGAGGGGGTATTTGTAATTTTTAAGGGTTTTTTTTGCCATTTTAAAAACTTTTGGGGGGTCATGAATTTGATAAGATACCTAGAACCGAAACCAGAATCGTTGTTATAGGTTCTGATTATGGTTCAGGGTACTTAGGAACCAGAACTGTCGGTTCTGTTTTGGTTCCAAATTTCAAGGAACCGTCGGTTCCGGTTCCTTAAAAAAGTGCAGGGTACCTGGAACTGAACACCCTTATTGTTTGTATAGTGAGCCAAGGAAGCTTGAGTCCTTGTAGAACTAGGCGTACTCACAATATGAGTTTGAGTAAACAAGAAATTTTGTATTACTTGCCCAAGTAGGACTAAAAGTACTAATTCATGTAAGATTAGGAATCTTAGATGAACTAGGAAGTGTATGAGACTTAGAATCCTATTTTGGAATGAATACAAACTGATGGGCTAGAGCCTGATTAGCTTAACTTGTAGAAAGACCCAACTCATGGAGTGACCCAAAGTATAAGTTAATCCAATTCGTAGGGTAACCCTGATCGTAGAGTGATCCAACTCATAAAGTAGCTCAGCTTGTGGAGAGGGCTAACTCGTGGTGTGGACCAGCTCATAAAATGGGTCAACCCATAGAATAGATTTTCTTACAAAGTGGGTCATCTTACTTGATGGTCTTTTCTACAAGGTTGATTTAAGTGTAAGCCCAACCAGAATTGAGCTAAGGCACTAGGCCGTATGTAGTGTTTATTTCGTTAATAGGCTTGACAAGGTTCCGGTGAGATTTTTGGCCCATACAATCTTTAGTATGAAAAGTGAGTTTATATCAAATTAATGCTTGATCAATCAAAATAAACAAAACTTCAAGAGAAAAGCTTGGTGGAATTACACTCTCAAGCATGATAAAGAATTATTCAGATCGTAAAACTTTAAAATATTTTTCTTTTAAAATATCAATCAACACCATGTCAAAATCCTTAAAATTTTGAATAAAATATGAAAGTTTAATTATTTGTGTTTAATCGATAGTATGAAAATGAAATGACTAGAAGAAGGAATGAATGAAATTAGTCCAATAGGATGAAGGGCGTAAGTCTTACAAGCCTAGTCTTCAAGTGGGCAAGGTGTTAGAATTTTTATGGTTATGGTCCTACACTTTTAATATAATTAGATTATGGTCCTACACTTCTATGCTGATGTGGATTATAATAAAAGAAATATATACAAGTGTCTGCCGGAGCTTGTCTTTGATGGAAAGACAACTGCATTTATAAAGGAGACTTTACAGGTCCCCATTTGATGCAATTTTCATTTTTGATTCCCAAAACCATCGCTCTAAAATTGCAGTGAGTGGAAAACTCTGTATCCTGAAGAAGCAAGAAGACTAAACAACAATTGCTATGGCTGAAGGTTTGTAAATTACTTCCGCATATATTCCATGATTATTTAGATGTTTATAATTGATTGTATTATGAACTTTTATATGAAAATTGGAACAGAAATGTATTTACATTTGGTATCAGAGCATTGTTTGAATATCTGCCTAGCATGCAATTATTTGTTGCAAATTTGGAGAATATTGCATAAAATTGGGATTTTTCAATTAAAACCCGTACTGTAAATCAAGCATAACTTTTATTATAAATAGAATATGTTTTCAATGTTGGTGTCATTAGAATCCTTGTTGAAAAAGCTTTCCAAAGATATATTATTTGTCAAAAACAAAGTTATGGTTGCAAAGTTATGCTAGTTTAAAGTTTTGGTTAGAAATTGTTCGTTTGGGTATTTATGGTAGCCATTTACGGCACCAATTTGGGACGAAATTATCATTTGGGATGTCACCGATATAGGTCATACGTCCACATTCAAGTTTCCCTTCTAAACGCCGGAAAAATGGTCGAAAATGGGTTGTTAAAATCTGCCCAAAAAAATCGGTCAAAAGTTACAGAAAATGGGTCAAGAAGAACCGACCCAATTGGGTAAACGGATCAAATCGACCCGGTCAAGGGGTAATCGGGTTAAACAGACCCGATCAAACCAGCCTAGAAACATGACGAGTCAACCTGACCTGATCAACGAGTTAGACCGGTCAATGAATCGGTCAACGGGATCAAATGGGCCAAACTGGGTCAACGAAGTGGGCAAAAGGGTCAACCCGACCTGGTCAAACGGGTAAAACTAACCCGAAGTTGACTTATGGCACGTGTCGCCGCGAGAGTATGCATACTTGCGTCAGCGCGTGGAGATGTGTGTTTAGGCGCATGGTAGGCCATGGAGGCGCGTGGAAGTATATGTTGCCTTCTGGAGGCGCGTGAAGGCGCATGGGGGTACGTGGCTGAGCGTGATTTAGTCACGGTGGTGCGTGGGAGTCGTTGACAACACGTATGATGGTTTTTATGTCATGTATTACTTTGTTATGCATAAATAATGTGTTATTCTTGTATTGATTTGTGCTATGTTATATTATATGCAATTAATTCATGTTATAATTATTTGATGTTTTATGGTCGTATATATTTGATTAATTTAGAGTAGCCACAAAATATAAATTATGATAATATATGCATTAAGTAATATTAGTTGTGATCATATTAAGGTTAATAACATTGTTTTGTAGTTAATCATATTAATATAATCATTTTACCCATAAAGAATGTTATATTTTCATGATTAATTAGGGATAAAATAAAAATTATTCTTATTTCTTAATTAGCTCACAGGTATTATGAAATATTAATAATTTCTAGTTTCATCGTTAAAGAATAATGAATCATAATATGTAATGTCTTTACCCACAGAGAGATTTTATGATATGTCGATTCATTCATGATTTATTATTTGTTTTACATTGGTAAACTTATAATTGTTATTGATGGTTTGTGCCTCATAATTTATTTAGTAAGCATGTCTATTGATATACCTACAGTTGATCAAACTTTAATGATGGTTGAGGATAAGGTTCTTAATTTAAATGTTGATAACTACAAATCCTGAAGAGAGGTTGTCCTTTCATTTAGGGTGCATTGATCTTGACTATGCTCTTCGTAAGGAAGAGCCACCTACACCTACGGATACTAGTTCTCAAGCTGAGATTGCTTTGTATGAACGATGAGAGCGATCCAACTATTTAAGCATGATGTTTATCAAATCTCACATTACGAGTAGTATCCGTGGGTCAATACCGGAGTGTGAAAATGTCAAGGATTTGATGGATACAATTCATGCACAGTTTGAAACATCAGACAAGGCCTAATGAGTAAATTAACATCCATGAAGTTCACTAGTATTAAAGGAGTTCGTGAGCATATTATGAAAATGAGGGACATCACTGCTCAGTTGAGATCCCTTCAGATGGTGATTAATGATGATTTCCTAGTGCATTATGCCATGAACTTTCTCTCGTCTCATTATACTCCTTTCAAGATACCTTATACCACACAAAAGGATAAATTGTCAATCAATGAGCTTTTGACCATGTGTGTTCAGGAGGAGGAGAGACTACTTCAGGAAGTGAATGAAACTGCACATCTGGTGATAGGAAATGTCAAGTACACTTCAAACAAGAATAAGAAGTGGAAGGAAAAAGACAAGCTGCATGAGGTTATGAGCAAAGGAAATAAGAGCAATATCAAGGGTTTCTTCTGTAAAAAGAAGGGACACATGAAGAAGGATTGTCCTTAAAAGGAATGCCTGGCTTGACAAGAAAGGTAACCATACATCTCTTGTGTGTTATGAATCTAATATGATTTGTGTTTCACATAATGATTGATGGATTGATTCTGGTTCTACAATCCATGTTTCTAATATCATACAAGGTTTTCTGGATCAAAGGAAGCCACTGGGAAGTGAATGCAGCATCTATTCAAGAAACATGATGCCTTCACGTGTTGAAGTTATTGGAATATTTAGATTTATTTTAAGCACTAATTTTGTTTTGGATTTGGAACGACCTTTTATATTCCTAGTTTTTCTAGGAATTTAATTTCAGTTTCTAAACTTGTACCTTGTGGATACTCTTTCAACTTTTATGGTAATTTTTTTAATTTAATTAAGAACTCATCTATTATTGGAAATGGTACTTTGATTGATGGTTTGTTTAAAATTCATTTAAGTGATGCTGTTCTTTATAGTTTGTTTATTATACTTCTTGTTGTATTACGATCTTGAGTTAATTGTTTGGATTTTCCTTTTTTAGCTTTAATGTTTTTTTTTTTTTTTTTGGAATGCATCTATTGGCACCCTAATAATGGATAAAAAAGCCCACTTATTAATAAGTTTTATAATGACAAATTTGTCCTTATATTAAATTATTAAAATTAACTTTAGCTTTCTATTATTTACAAACACTTTTGACACCTTGTTATTATCTAATAAACCTCTTTTTCATGCTATTCAAATCATTCTTAGAACAAAAAGTATATTATTATCTAATAAACCTCTTTTTCATGCTATTCAAATCATTCTTCAAACAAAAAATATATTTAATGGAAGGAAGAAGATTCGCAATAGGATATGTCAGGTTACATGCAACACAAAACTAGAAATTTTTAATTGTTTCACATATAAATTTACTGTTATTATTTTTTTTATTTTTCAAAGTATTGGTAGCTATTTAATCTACATATTTTTTTTGTTATTTACTTGTATTATGTTATTGGGATTTATTTGTAAGATTTTTTTTAGCTTTAATTTTCTTTTAACTTTCAATTCAATTATATAAAATTTTATTTTAGTGATATATAGCATAAGAGAAGGGAATGAAATGTTTACTCTTTTAAAATATTAAAAAAATGGAATAAAAAATATTTATGGAATTTATAGGGTGCCATAAGAAAAAAAATTTTAAAACTTTGAAATGGGGTTTCCTTAGAGCATCTCCAAATGACTCTTTATATGACATAAACTCTTTATTATAAAGAGTCTATCCATAAAAATAAGAGTCTAATAGACTCTTTATCTTTAAAATATAAATTAAAGAGTGAGTTTGACTCTTCCACATCTAGATAGTCAAATTTCACTCTCTATTCTAATTTTAATTAATAGACTACAACTTTCTATGCACTTTATTTATTATTTCTCTCTCCCATTAAGTCTATTTCTTAAAAATAAAGAGCATCTTCATTAAATTTAAAGAGTCTATTAGATTTGAATAAAAATTATGTTATTTATATTTAAAAATTAATGAAGATGTTCTTTATTTATATGAAGATACTATTCAAAATAAAGAACACCAATTGGAGATGCTCTTTATTTTAGTCCATTAGTAGGTGCCAATAGCTCCACTATTTTTTTGAACTTTCAATTTGAATATCTAAATATTTAAAGAAAAATAATAATAATAATGATGATGGTAGGGATATATAACATAAGTGAAGAGAATGAAATTTCTACTTTTTTAAAATTAAAAAAAATGGAATGAAAGACATTTATGGAATTTATGGGGTGTCATAAGAGAAAATTTTAATTCTAAAACTTTTTAAATAGGGTGTTTAAAAAATGAGGCTTCTTTAATATACTAATTTGGGGCCAATAGAACCATTCTTCTTAAAATTTAAGAGGAGTTATTTGTATCCCACCATTGTACTAAAGAAGCCTCATTTCTTAAGACACCCCAATTCAAAGTTTTAAAATTATTAATTTTTTTCTTATGGCACCCCATAAATTTCATATATGCCCATCATTCCATCCTTTTTTTTATATTTTAAAAGAGTTAATATTTCATTCTCGTCACTTACGTTATATAACCCCTACCATTGTTATTCCTAAAATAAAATTGTAGATAATTAAGTTGAAAGCTTAAAAAAATTAAAGCTAAAAGAAATCCTCACAAATAATGCCAAGAACATGATATGGTTAAACAACACACAAAATAGTTAAATTGAAATAGTTACCAATAATATGAATAAAAAAATAACAATAAATTTATATGTGAAGGAATTAAAAATTATCAATTTTGTATTGTTTATAACCTGATATATCACATCATAAATTTACTTTCCTCTCTTAAACTATCTTTTTATTCTAAGAATGTTTTAAACAACATTAAAAAAAATTAGGATTTATGAGATAATAGTGGGGTGTTGATAATATTTGTAAAAAATAAGAAATTAAAGTTAATTTTAATAATTTAATGAAAGAATAAATTAATCATTATAAATTTTATTAAAATATGGAGTTTCTTTAGTCCATTAAAATAATGCGATGTCGAATAGATCCACTCAAAATTTTAAGAATGGAATGGGTTGGATCAGGTAAAACTTCATGTGGATTGGATTGGGTAAATCCATATTTTTGTCATTCCTAGGCTTAAGAGTGTGAGCCTTACCTGTATTCTTTCTAAGCCCCATTATTAGTTTTTTAAGATTTAAAATAAATTTGTATATACAAAATTTACCAAAATTGTCTATTAATATAAATACCCTTAACAAGTGTTTCCAACTTTTTAAAAACTCTTCCAAAAATCTTTTAGCGTTGTTTTCATCTACCTTGTCTACAACTTTTGGTCCAAGTAAATCACTTAAACTTGTTTTCTTATTCCATTAAATTATACAGAATTCTATTTTAAATTACTTACATTTGTTTGCTAATTTTATGGGTTCTTAAAAAATATTACAAATCATTAGTTTATTTGAATAGAAATTTCATTCACTTTCTAAACAAATAAAAATATGTAAAATCAATGAAGACCTTTTATGAAATCCCGTTATTTATGATTATAGAGAAGAAAACTAGGTTAAAAAGGATTAGAAGAAAAAAATAAATAAAAATATATTTAAAGTTGTGTGTTTTATTTAATTTTGGGGCTTAAATAACACCATTTATAGATCAATGCAACACCATTTATAGTCCAAGATAAAGTAGCCGTATTTAATTTTAAAAAAGTGAAGCTATTGGCACTCCACTAATGGATCAAAGAAGTCTTGTTTCTTAAGACATCCCATTTCAAAGTTTTAATATTAAATATTTTTTTATGGCACCCCATAAATTTCATAAATACCATTTATTTATTTATATTTCAAAAGAGTTAACATTTCATTTTCTTCACTTATACTATATACCCCCACCATCATTATTCCTATTAAATTGAAAGTTCATAAAAAATTAAAGCTAAAAAAAAAATCCATACTAATAATCTCAAAAACATAATACAGTTAAACAATACAAAAAAAATATATAGATTAAAATAACTACTAATATTTTGAAGAAAAAAATAACAATAAATTTATATGTGAAACAATTAAAATTTAGAATTTTGTATTGCTTGTAACATGATATATCATATTGCCCATTTTTTTTCTCTATTAGATTATCTTTTTGTTTTAAGAATGATTTGAATATCATAAAAAAAAAAATTAGGGTTTATGAGAAAATAATGGGGTGTCAAAAGTATTTTTAAAGAATATAAAATAAAATTAGTTTTAATAATTTAATATATGGATAAATTTGTTATTATAAAATTTATTAAAAAGTGAGCTTCTTTACTCCATTAATGGGGTGCTAATAGATCCACTTTTTTCAAAAATAAAAAAATAAAAAAGGCCCATAAGTTAGTATACAATAGGAGACATTTTTTACCCAAAATAAATAATGTGCCTTTTCATTGAGTGGTGTTATATAAACCCCACTTCATCCCTTTATAAAACTACATATTTTTAACATTTGTAATTACAAAAAAAGTATTTAATCCTTTTAAAACACTCCAAATATTTAAAAAAAAACTCTTTATTTTTTAAAACCAAACCCCTTTACATGGTTGAATTTTTGTTTTTAAAATTAAAATTATTTCCAAAATGAAGTGATAAGAGATGATTTCAGTCAACGGAAGACCGTAATCATAAAAGGTAAGTTTTAATTATTCTTTAGCCAGATTTTATTTTGTTTTGTCTTTTGTTATTTGTTCTCTTAGTGAAAAGAAAAAATCATGCAAAAAACCTAATACTTAAAAAGATTTTAAAGACTGCATCAAAATTTAACTTTTAAAAAAAATGGCAACTGAAATTTAATCCTAGAGAAAAAATAAATGGTGGGTTTCTTAACAAAAATTTTGGAAAAAAACAAAAAAATATTAGAGACACATAATCTTGAAATGAGTTATTAAATATTTGTAAATGATATTTTTATAATAATTTCAATTAATATCGGAGCTTGAAAAGAAATTAAGTAATAACGAGTTGGTTTAATAGGTTAAGGAAGGTTTGTTTATTTTATTAATTTTTTGAGTTTAAATCATCTTAGAATCACTTATTACATTTATAGTTTATTTGTAATATTTAGCATAAACACTTTTATATATATATATATATATATATATATATATATATATATATATATATATATATATATATATATATATATATATATATATATATAAAAGGGTTAAAATTTATGAACATAACGGCAGCCTAGTTCTCGGCAGCCTATCAATTAAATTCGTCCTCTCCACGGTTTTGTCATCCCCACCATTGGATGAGTGTTGATGTTAACTTTATGGAAGGGCCACGGTCCTTAAATTAATTAAATATGTGTACATGTACATGTATAACAACCCCGGATGGGCTCGTAAATAAAAAAGTTTGTCCCATTTCATCCTAGCAAAACATACAATTTGCTCTCTTTTCCAATAGTCCCATGTCAATGTACGGACACTAAATATTCTTTGGTCTTCCCTCTTCCCTACACCCTCACGTGTGAAGATAATTTTTAAAATTATGAGAAGAATAAAAATAAACAAGTAAGATCGCCAAAACTGTAGAAGATAAATATTCTTCATTTATTCTTTATGCATAAATAATATTTACATATTCAGAATTGGATTAATTGCCTCCCACTTATTTTCATACCCAAACAAATTAAATAAAAAATCTTTAAGTGATAATTTGGAAACTCAAGTCTCAATGTGCACGCATGTACATCAATTAAAGAAAATCCTATCCTCGTGCGACCTTTTTTTTTTTATTTGCTGAAAAATTCAATACAACGTGGCTCGATAAACCATATATTCTTTCCACGCCCTACGCCAACCCGCATCCCACCCCTCCACTTGGCAACAAACAAATCTTTCCATCAATCATCATACATGGATTGGCTGTGAGAATAGAAATGTGACGAGAATGTGAAAATAGGAAGAGTCTCCGAGAGAAGGATCCTTCGTGGAACCACGTACATTGTTTTATGCAATTTGTCTTCTTTATATACAACACCAACACCTCCATGAGCAGTTACATAAGCAAATAATATCAACAGTTTCAATAGTCATACTAGTTCAATTTCAGAGAAATCTAAAATGGGTTGTTCAGAGTCAGAAGAGACTTGCAGGAAGCATAAAAACCACAAACAACTCGAAGGGGTTTGTCCATTCTGTCTAAGAGAAAGGCTGTCTCTCTTACAGAAGAAGAAGATTGAAATTGTTGCTGCACCTTATTCTTCGACTTGTTCTTCACCGTCGAATGGCGTCTCACCTCCATCTGCGGTGCGTTCCAGGCATCATCGAAACGTTTCGGAGGTGATGGGGTCGATATCTTTGATGTGGAGTGTTGGTAATGGGTTGAAAAAAAGTAGATCAATTGCTTTCGCTCCAAGAAACTTTATGGGAGAGGTTAAGAATGTGAAGAAGAAGAAAGGGTTTTGGTCGAAGTTGCTTCATTTGGAGAAGAAGAAGGGGGTTTTGATTGGATTCAAGGACTATGAGAGAGAGGTTATAACAAGTAGGTTTTTGTGTAGAAATTCGGGTTTTTTAAAATGTAATCTCTACATTAATTCTTGAAGTATCAGTTATAATTTTATTATGGTGTTCTTTTTTGATATTATGATAAATGTTGGGTTTATGCTTCCTGGATTTCTGCTTGTGAGGTAATTGATATGGGGAAAAACAAACAATTGAGTGCTGATAGAACATAAAATTTGCATCTTGAAAAGGAAATACGTTATTAGAACTTTGAACTGAATTAAACACATATTATCTGAATAGTCGTACCACAAAGAATTAAAGAGCACAATGTTAAACCTAAGGTTTACGGGACACCACCACAACAGTACTGTATTATCCTAAATCAAATAATAATAAATTCGGTTAATTAGCTATAATGACAAATAATTTGAGTTTTTTTCTACAATTTCATAGAAATTAGAATGCTATCAAAACTTCAATTCTGTTCAGATGTATTTCGTTCAATGCACCCACTTATAAAATATAAACAATGAAATGTAATAAAATTTTCCATAAAAATATTTTTCTATAGAATTCATTGTGTTGCCAGAATCAGCTACCCAGCAAGGGGAGCGTCTGCCAAAGTGAGGTTCAATGATACAACTTATAGTTTTCCCAAAATAATTTCCTATGTATGAACGTAGCTTTTTCAAATTACCCTTTTCTAGCATCTGAAGTCTTTAATTTGTTGATAGATATGCAGTCTTGTAGCAGAACATCATCCCCCGCTTCAGTTGCATCCGAGGATTCCCCCACGAAAAAAGTTTTAGTGCATGCTTCAAATTAAACTGCTCGTAACCTGTACATCTTCTCCCCCCAGTTTCTAGAAAGAGCAAGTTTCTTTTGCCCGAACAAATCTTTACATTATCTAGCAGGGCCTGAAATATTATCATTTTCATCATCTTCATCCACATGCTCATGGTCTGAAGATGATGGCCGTTTCAGTCTCTGAAATATCTCATCAAGGGACTCCGATGAGTCAGCACGAGAGATTAGTGTAGTTTCCTGTACTTGGCGTAAAGGAAGAAACTTTTTGGCACCTATATTTGCTCTAAAACTTTGGAAACCTGTCTTCATTGATTCCCATTTGGAGGCAAGACCAGATGGTCCTCCAGTTGTGTTGCCAGAAGAGTTTCCTGCATTAAGCAAGGAGACCTTAGCAGCGGCAATATTTTGCTCAGCCGGTTTTGTACTAGATGATTGTCTACTCTGTTCTCTCATTGCAGCATATTTGTTGCTCATGGCTTCTCTGCTTGTGCTGTACTTTCGAGCTTCTTCTTTTGAAGATTTCAGTGTAGTAGTTCCCTTCAGACCATCAGTTACTAAACTTGTTGTCGTCTTCATTTCGAGGGCATTATCCTGAAAAATTTATTCCAAATTAGAATGTTAAATATTATCAGTTTTCAAATAAAATAGATGATAACAATGATATGATGATGTCAATCATTCTAACCAACTCATTGTCCCTATAATTTGAAGGGATTGGAAATTCAAAACAAACAATATAGAAAGGACTGCATCCATCTCCTAAAAGAGTACGTTTACATACCGTGCTATTGCTGCCACTCTCAATATCAGTGCCGTTAAAATTTCTTGCCAGTGGAACAACATTATCACCAACTTTACGCCCTTGTTCAAGCCAAGATCGTTCTGAAAAATATGTAGATATATATAAAGTATTAATAATCAAATTAGCAATACACAAAACATTAGTTTAGCAACACAAGCAAAGAACTACACATATTGTTTTAAAATTCACATAGTATAATAAGTAATGCATAGTAATCTTTCATCAAAATGAATCGAATAGGCTACCAAGAAGAAATGGGTATATGCTTACCTTTTTGTAAAATAATTAATCCAGATGGATCAAATCCATCCATATCCTCCATTTCGGTTTGAAATCTAAATCTCGTCCAGCTCCCAAAGAAATCAATTACACGATCAAAAAAATTGCTTGCAACCAACAGGGTGTATATAACCATAATAAGTGGATAAATTTTGTTAAATCCTTCTCCAAAAAAAGGGACAGCACTATCGATGTTCCCCATCCGCTGCAATTAGAATTTATTTATTCATCAAAGTAATTAGTAAAATCCCAATGAAATTCCAGTATAAACCAGAAAAAGAATTATTTTTTAACTTGTGATTATGAAAATGAAATCAGCCACTTATTAAACACATCTAATTGAAAACTTCTACTCTCATATTTTCCCTTTAATTTTGCAGTGGTATACTGGTTCGGGGTAATATGTCTTGGGTATACAATTTGTACAGTAGTTTTTTTTTCCCTAATTTCTACACAGGACCAGTTTTTGGATGTCCAAAAGAAAGAAAAAAAAGCACTAGAAGAAAATAAAAATGGTGCTTTACATGCTGTCGTACATAGTGATATACAACTTGAATAATATAGGAAGAAAGACAAGAAAAAGAAAAGGTTTAAAAAAATCTAATCAGAAAAAATAGCATTCACTGTCCCACATAACAATAGCCAGAGTGCTGATCTTGGCATGTATCAACGAGTATGTCAGGAGAGATTTTACATGTTCAAGATAACAGACAAGCATCAATCTATAAATGAGGAATTTACCTTTTCAAATATAGTTTTGCGCCCATCACGAAGTCTAATAAGATTGAAGGAAGTTGTATGAAACTGGAGGAGCATATCGAGCAACCATCCTAACAGAATGTAGCAGTGAAACATAAGAATGAAATTTTCTCTCTGAAAAAATAATAAGGTAAAGTTCCAAATTATGATCACAGAGTAATAAGGAAACACTTACGAGCAAATCATAAGCAAGTTCACTGAGCTTGTTTGCCGAGGTGTCAACGAGTAAAACATTAACATTCCAACTTTAAACAAGGAATAATATGTGCAGACACACATATACATCAGAGGTACAAAGGCAAATAGCTGGATCAAATATCAATGTTAAAAAGTAAGAAGAAAAAAAAAGTAAAATTTACCAAATGTAAGCATGAAGTAAAATTTAAAATATATATATATATATATTAAGAACTAGTAAAATATTGATCATGAGGCAAGCACACTCAATGTATATTTCATGATCAATTCAATACAGAACAAATAGCAAGAACTCTGTATTATCATACTTATTTTTCAATTAGTTGCAAATTATCTAACACTGCTATATCGATGTAAAAGAAACTGTAATTGACTGTGAATGATGCAACAGAAAGGAAATGCAACAGATTTGATTGTCTAGTTAGTATACTTGACCTAGAACACGAGTTTTAGATTTGAAATAAGAAATGCATAACTTGTAAACTAGGAATAAGGTAAATATTCTTCCAATTGCATAATCAATTATGGATCCCACAGCAGACCCTAGATACATGACATTAACTTCTGGATGATGATAGAACTGTTCACCAATATGCAGCAGAGGCAATATAATATATGACTCATAACTTGTATCTTTAGAGAGAGAGAGAGAGAGAGAAGATGCAACAGAAGAAAATTACCTGAACAAACACCTCTTCTGACTTTACAGAGTTTATAAGTATCGAGAAAAGAGAGAGATCAACTCCACTAGGTAAAAGTGTCGCCTCTGCTAAAAGAATAGCAGCTGTCATGGTACCAAATACGATAGCTAAAAGCTTCTCAACTTGTTTTCTTAAAATACATTTCCAAATAAACTCTGCAAAGAACCACCATTTATTTCAAGGATGACGTTAGAAGACCTATAATCAAGTAGTTTACTAGTGGTCAAGATATTGCCCAAAAGTAAATTAACAAGAGAGCACAAAATATAATAAATTACAGAGCCAACATATGAGCATTAAAACTGGTAAGAAACTACAAAACAAAGAAGAAACTGTATATACAATTACAATTACAGCAAAAGTGTGCATGGCAATTTTCATCATAGGGCCTTGACGCAGACATGGTGAAAGGATCCAGATGGTATATTTAGTTTTGGAGTACAAAATATGAAACAAACAACAGACCAAGACCAATATCTTCTCCAGAGATACTGTCCAAGTAGTCCAAATTAACTGTCTTAATTTTAGGTCATTGATGGCAGTTCAGGTCCTTCATATTCAAAGGTAAGGCCGCATTTTTAGAAAATCCTGCATATAAAATTTATTTTAACTTATTTAGGTGTCATCATAACTTAGTATCCTTGAGTTGTCTTTTCTTGGGTTTTAAGGTAGCCATTATACAATTTAATAGGTTGCTTGGCCAAAACAGAGTCCCAAATGGATTTTGATAGACCTATATTACATAAGGAAGTATTCTACTTTCCTAGCAAGTTTGAGATCAATAACTCTTTGACCTATTAAAGACATGGTTGCCTAGTCCCTCTCCTCTAGTTTTCTTCTTCTTTCTCTTAGCTTCTCTTCAACTGTTCTCAGCAATAACAGCATGTAAAACATCACATAAAACAAAATAACCCTAATCTACCAATATCAGAATCACCTTTTACACCTTTCATAGCCATTCAAGCTCCTTTCCTCCTTTGCAAATACAGTAACATAATAACCAGGCCATTGTGCCTTCTACTATGCATCCATGCATGAAAACAACTTTTAAAAAACATAATAACTAGGCCATCCTTGAAAATGGTTGAAAGATACTGAGAGATTCTTCGCACATTGATGCTCAATGATCCAGCAATGAAAAGTTACACTTTCATAGAAACAATGGGCTATATAAACTGGGCAATTACCTATCGTATCAAAGACAGCCCCAATTTTTCCACTTCGAACTGGTCTAAAGCTTGAAATATATTTCCTGAAATGATATCAATGAAACATTTAAGGTCGACAGGGAGCAAACTAGAACATTTATAAAGACACAAATAAAATATTATGAGAATATGTTTAGGAGCAAACCATCTAGTAGAATTGCGTCGATCATAATTTCTTATTGTATCTTCCAATTCTAAGGCCTCCATTACATAGGTCATATACTCACTGCAATACTAATACAAAATTATCAAAAGAATACAATCAAGCTGAGTAAAATAGTGCCGTGACAGTTATTAATATTACTAGATATTTATCTACCAGCCATTCTTGGACCAATTGCATAAAAGTTACATCAATAGCATACAGCAGAAAAAATTTCTACATGGAAAGGAATTAAACAAAGTTTAATACAAAGAGATTGACATCTCAGGCAAAATAAAAGTAATATACTATTTATAAATGTGATCATCACTACCAACATTCGAATTCACATTACCAAAATGATTGAATCTGTTCCATAAAACTGAATTCATGAATATTGCTATATGACATTGCACGTTTTGTTTTCCATTTTTATGTTGATTGGTGGAGACGAGACCAATGTTTGATAGACTTCATTCTTTTCCCTTCTACACATTCAAGTATCCAAATACCATTTATGCATTACTAAATGAGATCTGAGGAGGTTTATGCAACCAGCACAACTATAGATCAGCTTTCACTGTCAAGCCAGTCACCAACTGGACCATCCACAGTAGAGGATTTAACTTTCAGGCACAAGAAGTTACAGATCATTGTTTTTATGTCAGTACATCCATAACATTGTATTGTGCCAGAACAAAAGCACCCATATCAATGCATGACTAAAAACAAGACTTAACTGATACTTTTTATAGATGCAAAACATAATAAATCCCTAGGCATTTCATCACAGGCATCCCAAAAGTGATCAGAAAGTGAAAGCCACTTTTACCTCGCAAAATATTAGTAAAAGGAAAATGAGGAGAAGACACAAGGTTACCTTTTTTTTTTTTTTCTCTACCTTCAAATTATTTCAAAATCTTTGCTATAAGAGATTAAATAGAAAGCTCCCTCAAAATTTGAGGGCATCATTTGTCAGAATTTAAGCAAGAAAAGCGATATACAATTTAGGATAATTTGTAGAAGGTTCAAACTTTACCACAACCGAGTGTCATACATCATGTAGATCAAATCTACAGGATAAAAAATTGGAAATTTGGAATATAACAGATGATGCAGCTGCTTTTCAGGCACATATAGGAAAATCTAAAGATGGCAAGTAGTCTCAACAGCACATGGTAAGGTACCAAAAGAACGAATATTGACATAGCAGGCATAAGGATTTACAAGGAACTGATGAACACATTGCAAATACTAAACTTTATGATCAAATATACCTTTTGTACCGGTAATACTCCTCTCTAGCTCCTCGAAGATGACGCCTTAGAGTTGCCATTGATTTCTCATCAGTGTCATAGTCCATATCATTTTCCCCCAATCTGCCGCCTTGTGGTTTAAAAGATGGGTCTTCTCTAAACTGGTAATAGAATAGAAATTATTAAAACAAGCACTTTGACAGAACTAGTGTTTTTTGAAAATTCTGATAACAAGTAATACCATTTGAGTCAACATATTATCAATAACATTCATGTAAGGTCTGAGAGGATCACGCTTGGACATTTGATTTGATGTTGCTTGAGCTACCTGTTGAGATAAATCACCAATCAAATAAAACTGTAAAACAACTAACATATTAATTCTTACAAATAAGAAAAAATGGAAGAGTCACTTTTCCTGATACACCATAAATCAAATTGTTCATCAATAAGTCCTCAACAACTATACTAAAAGGCCAAACAATTTGCAGGCAACAAGAACCCAAAACATAGCTAGTTGGACAATGTCTTCCCTAAAAACGCAAAAACAAGTACAAGTGCTGGAAATCTATTGATATAGCCATAAATATTTGGCCCTTTCAGCTCTATGGTAGTAATGTTGGACAATTTATCAGTGTATCCAATATTGACATTTTCCACATTGTCTTTATGTAGATGCCAAAACAACACTTCATTTTCTACATTTGATAAGAATAAAACTTAACAAAAGAAATATAAATGTGAGAATAAAATGAACAATGGACAAGAAACCTACCTACTTGTAGACAATATAATTTCTATGCATGTCTATTTAGTCAAAAATTATAAATTCATGCGTGACCCATAGATATCTCCGAAGCAAAATGAATTTCAATAGGACTTGAGGATAGTTCCATAAGATGGTTCACAAAACAAAACTAAAACACAACAGTTCTTGTTTACATATAATTAATGAATTTAGAACTGACTGCAAAGTAGAAACTTTTGTATGTATATCCAATACAAACTAGCTGGATGAACGATCATGAAATAAATAAAAAAAACTAAGAATAAGACATTAACAAGAAATGTTGAAGATAAGGCAAAATAAGATGAAACTGGACCTTTAAAGCCCAGAAAAAAAAAAAAGTTGTACATTAGACATATTTTTCCACAATGATGTGTATAAAGGAAAAAGGAAAATCCAGCATAATACAAATGAAAAAACTTACTACAATAGCATTTGAAAGATCTTGATGAGCATCATCAAGTTTCACAGCCATTTTGGCAATTTTATGAGAAAGCACTTTTTGACGGATGGTCCAATCTGCATTTTTCCAATAGCTTTTGGGAATTTCACTCAAGCCAAAACCAAGCAGAAATGCACCAGTAACAAGCCCAAAAGTATTTGAGCATGCCATAGCAAAACCAAGAACATCTCCACTCCTGTCAATTTGAATATCAAACAACAGGATATAACATCATATTACACAAGCAAGAAAAGGAAAAACCATATATCCACTGTATATTTTTAGAATCCATTATTTTCATAGTGCATCGAACATATTTGGTAAAGAATGAAGCAATCTCATTACAGAGAACACATAGTAATGAGAGAAATTTTTTTTTGTAGAAATGCGAGCTAAAAAGGATTAAAGCCTATCAGACAACAAATAAATCAACTTTAAGAAAACGAACCAATTCTTGTGCATCATGATGAGAAGAATAAGTCCAAAAAGGCCAATGGATCCCACAATTAAATAAAAGACCAAGTTAACATGTACACTAGTCTTCAATCTTTCTGTCACAGTAAAGTCACCAGCATCTTCAAAACCCTGAATAAGGGGCACCACAGCCCTGTTTAGAGATAAAATAGTTTAAAAAAAATGAGGAAACGTGCATCTATAAGCGTAAAACCAAATAGCAGCATCCCTGAGCAGAAGGATGAATAGCAACTTATGTGCTAAAGAGATAACAAAAAGACAAGCAATCGTATAAGGAAAGCACCAAGGTTAGCATATAACAATGCATCATCCTTCATTTAACCTGTGTAGTATTACAATATGTTTCATGATAAAGGAACTCAAAACTAAATCCAGTGATAACGCACATACAAAGGAAAGACATTAGATGCACATGTGTAAATGTGTATGCATGAGTTCTTCACTCCTTGTAAACTCAGCGTAGACAAACAGTAACTTAATCAAAAACATTGTGATCATATTGGTCAGGCCTCACATATAAGAACACCAAGGTGAGTTCACTCCAGTTCATATTAAATAACATGTATAATCCAGTCAATAGTGCCAAGTTATGTTTTTAACTACAACTGGTCAAACAGTTCCTATATTAATATACCACAAGATATTGTCACTAAAATTACTCAAAACAACATTTGACAAAAAACCTAATTTGTCACGAAGAACCAAAGGGTTCTCAATGCTGCCCAATGCAGTCACATAAAATCGTTAACATATTTCAATAATAAACGATATCAAAGCAGGTACCAACCATTTTGCAGAATAATTATCCAAAAAGAACACATACGAATCAAAAAAGAAATTTACATGTAAAGTATACAAGTTTACATATCGCATACCAAGTAAGTAAAAACGTGCTCCAATAAGACCAGCTCCAAAAGAACGAAATGCCTCCATTCCCATTAAAATCCGGTGGATGCGATACAGTCTGTAAAAGTAACCAAAGACTAGCATTAACAAAACCAAATCAACAAATGTGCACATTCCAAAGAATTCACACGAATTGAGATCAAAACCATACACGATTCTAATTAAACCAAAACTCAATTAATTCATCCACAAACAAAACAGAAAATCAACGAATTTTCCAAAATGCAACCCTAATTAACACAAAATTAAATAAAAACAACATGCAATTGATCAAGTACCGTCCAAATATCGGCGGGGACGAGGATGATGATGGAGAGAGAACAGAACCAGGCGTATCCAACGGTGAATAGAACGTAACGAGGAACCTCGGGCCCAGCAAAGTACCTCAACGTTAAAATTACCATGCCTAGGGTTAAAGGCAGCGAGATCAGGTAAAAAACCCACATGTTCCTAGCTTTCTGTAAATTTCCCTTTCGTTTCGAACACTTTATCGCGCTTTTTCTGGACGTTGAGAAAGGGCGGATCGGTGGTTAATAAAAACCTCACGACTTGACTAGAGTTACAGGCGTGAAGCAGGCCCGCCTGAGAGGCGACAAATGATTTAACGTGGGTCGACGGTTGGGGATATATTGGGCACGAACAAGATGCTTTCGTCTTAATTTAAATTAATTAAATTCAATTTAGTTGGTGAGTTAATTTTAATTTGATTAATGGCGTTTTGTGGCTGAAAGAAAAGAGTTGGTCAAGACTCCAGAGACGGGCTTTTGTAAGACGAAGGATTGTCCCACGTAGAAATCTTGGTTGGGACCTGTTTGTTGCTTTCGTAATAAATATTTTATATTTAAAAATTCTGTCCTTGCGAAATTTATGCGTTAAAATAACTCTAGAAATTTATCTTTCTTTTTTTCTTTTCTTTTATAATCTTTATTCGTTAACACATAATAACGATTTAAGACATAATTATATTACATATCAAATAGTCAAGTTATTATACTACCAATTTTTTACACAAATTTGTGATACAAATTCATGAATATTAATTTATGATAATCTATATAACCTAAACTATATTAAAAGGGAAGAATTATAAACGAGATTAATTTGTTTATAATAAACATAAAATTTATATAAGGATGATTTTTATCTGAGTATCAACCAGTAATTTTACATGATTAATATTTTATTTATTTTTATATGGATTGAAAATGTAATAACCTAAGATTTATAACTCAAATATGAATTATTAATAAAAAACTAGAAATATGTGGGTATCATCTGGGCCGGATTTAGCCCCTTTGAGGGTAGGCCCTACCCTCAGATTTTAAAAAAAAATTATTCATATACAGGCCATCAAAAATTATTAATTAATATATATACCTAAATTTACCTTTAAATTTTAAAAAAACGAGAATTATTATACATATATGATATATTTAGGTCTACAAAAAACTTGTTATTAATATATATATTTCAAACCCACATCATATTAAAAGTTTAAAACTCTTTCTACTCTTTTTCTCCATGACTCCACCTATTTTTTTATGATTTTATCTCCAAAATTTTTTATTCTCTTTCTCTCTTTCTCATGTTATTTGCTCTTAAAACTTTTAAAAACTGAAATTATTAAATTTTCACTACTCAAGTTTTATAATTAGCTCCGTTTTCTATTTTTATTAATTTTAGGTATGTGTATTATTCATTTCAATTTAGTTTATTTTAGGATTTAATTTATTTAATTTATTTTTTTTTTTTTTTAGGTTTTTTATTAATACTTTGAGGAAAAAAATACATTAATCTTGTGAGTTTATTTTGTATTTTGTGTTTAAGAATTAACCTGCTTTCTCAAATTAAAACATTGACTATATTTTAAAGGACATTATTCTTTACCTTTCACCCACCACTTTCTTATATTTCAAATATTATTGTTCATCTGCTCAAAATTATTAAAGAAATTTAAGTTACTATCTATGTTTATACCAAGAAAATTCTTCATTTTTTTATTAATTCATATTAAAAGTCAATGCAACGTTGACTTAATTAAGTTTTGGTTGATTTTAGCTTAATTAGACTATGTATGATCAAAGTCATAAAAAATTATATTATAATCTTTGAAAGCCAAAAGTAAATATATTAAAAGAAGGTAATTAACACATTTACTCAAAATTTTGCTTCTCATAGATTTATTCAAGTAAGAAAATATTGTATTATTGCATATTTTTTTATCTCAAATTCTTAATATTGTATTATTATTATTTTTATTAAGGTTTGGTGATATTTTTAAGTTTTTATTAGTTGTTTGGCAAATAATAATGGAGCCGCAGAGGCTGGGCAAAAATCCCAATTCCCAAGTCCACCACTGGGTATCATGGGCCATAAAATACGTAAAGGTGAGTATAAAGCATATTTAACATAAAGTTTCTCTTCTAATGCAAGCAAGCGTGTTGGACACTTTTGTTCCATGATTAATTAATTATATGAAAACCAGATTATGACAAATATGTTAATTACAAAAAAATCATCCACTAAAATCTTGTTCATGCATTATATTTCCACCATCATTTTTATAATATAAGGCTTCACATTTTGGAGAGGACATGGATTTGTTAAGGTTTTTAATTTTTTAATTAATTCATTTGTTGTAAACAACACGTTCCACTTATGTTGTTTTTGTTAAGAACAAGTGATATTTACTCCCACTTTTTTGTTTTTATGGTCTCCATTTTTTTTAATTTAATAAAATTGTTGTAAAGAACAATATCGATTCTAAGTACACCCTTATGTTATATATATATTTATTTATTTATTTTTAATCCTTAATCTTCACTTTTTATATAAACTCTAAATTTAAATTTCATGTCCACTAAAAACGTTTGTTCTATTTTAAATCTAAAGAAGAAAAAGTTTTAATATATTCTTAGTTCTTTTCCTGAGTATTTCACATGTTCAATATAGTTTAAGGAATAACATATTAAAGAAGCAAAGGAGAAAACTCAAGATGGAAAACAAACGTAGATTGTTTTATTTGTGTTAGGAGTGGAGTGCAAAGAAGAGATTTTCATGTCTTTTAAAGATATTTTCGAAATTAACTATTAAGTGGGGTAAAAAAATATTCATTAAAAAATGAATGATTATATTAAGTAATTGATGAGTAATGCTAGAGGTACAAATAAATTTTAACAAATATTTATGTACAAATAATGTGATAGGAAATGAATAGAAGAGTGGATATGATGAGTTTGATTTTTTTTATATTTACTCTTTCGTTCATTTTCTATCACACAAAAAATCTTTGTAAGATTTATTTGTACCTCTAACATTATTGTTAGAGCTGTTCAAATCCAGATATCCGATCCGAATGGCTTTATTTCTTATCCGATCCAGATTTTCGGATCAGGATATATCCTGATCCATATCCGATTCGAAATATGTGGATATCTGGTTTTCTGGATATTCGATTTTCCGGATTGGATAACTGGATATCCGAAATCTATCCGAATTTTTGAAAATTCTTATTAAAAATTTAAAATCAAATAATTCTTCTAATAAAATTGAAACTACAATGCATGATTATCAACAAATTAATCCACAAGTTGTTTAATGCCAACTTAACACATAATCTATTACCCAAATTACAATTACAAATTTAATAAAAAGACAAACAAAATAGCCAACTTAATACTAATACATTTTTTTATCTTCATGCCAAATTCATCACACCGACTTCACTCTATTTCCTTCCTGGACTGAAGTGCGAGCAGGGTTCTTCATTCTCAAGTTAAAGCTACCTGCAATTTACAAAATACAAACTTTAAGTTTAGAATTTATGCTTCTTTAATTATTCATCCCTAAAATTTAATTCAACCTACTAATATATAAAGACAATATTATGTTAGCAACCTCTAAAATGTCCAACCAATGTTAATGGATCCAAAACAGCAAGTATACAACCAACAAAGTCATACTCATAAATTAAAACACTTCTATTTTTCCAATTAAACAAACCAGCCCCACCAATTGGCTGGATTTTCCCACTTCAACAATCAACACATTACATAATACAACATCAAATAACTAGAAGGCAATCAACAACATTAACATAACAACATTTTTTATCCAACATATATAATTAAATTGTATGTGAGAAAAAGAATCATATTCTTGGTAAAACTTCCCACCAATTGTATAATCAAATTTCCCACGAAAAGTACAAGCTTTAACTTAATCCCTCTATTATCAAAGATAATTTGACTCAAATGACTGCAGATGAACATTCGCACAAATAAGAATTCCCACTTCAAATCAAACCATAAATTCATAAATATTTCAAAATGTAAATAACTAAGGAAATTGAATTCAAAAATTGAACGCAACAATTCAGTTGTATCTTAATTTATAAATGATTCAGAATCACATGCCTCAATGTCAGGAACACAAGGAAATTAAAATGCATAAGATGCATTGAGATCAATGCATCAAATGTAGGTAGTTTGAATCAAATTTTCCCCTAAACTCCAAGCAATTTTCAATTAGACCTTAACATAAAAACAGAAAGATCAAAAATTGAACTTGACTGTTTAAGATTATCATTATGATATCAAAAAACAAACCATTTTTTTCTTCACTATCCTGTAGCAAAAAACAAACCATGAATGAAGATCCAACAATCCATAGTCAAAGCATCCATTGCAAAACAAGGCAGAAAATTCAGCAATTTATAATGGAAAACACTACAATTTCGAAAGGGAAAAAGAAAATTCAGCAAATCTAAAGAAATTTAAAAACCCATTTCTTGGTATTCACCGAAAAAGAAACCAACCACTACAAAAAATTAGGGATTATTTGTATTTACGATATGGAGATGGAAGGTAAAAGAAGAGATGAGATATGGAGATGAATAAATACTTACGATCGATTTGGGGCTTCAATTAGGGATTTAGGAGAGGAACTGATGTATGAAGATTTGGGGTCGTTGACGATCTTGGCTTTGATGGTGGAAGGAGTGAGTGAGAGAGATGGCGATGGTGAGTTGGTGACTGAAGAATGAAGATGGCGATGGTGAGGTTGAGTTGTGAGTTTGTGACTGTCGTCTCTCGAGTGTTGAGTGAGAGAGACTGAGAGAGTTGAGTTTGAGTGAAATTAAAATTGTGTTTTTAGGGTTATTTTAAAAATCAAAACGACGTAGTTTTAGTAAAATCTGGATCGGATACGGATATCCACTTTTTTAAAAATCCCGATCCGGTATCCGATCCGAATATTCAGATTTTCTAAAATTATGATCCGTATCCGATCCGATTTTTTCGGATCGAATCGAAGCGGATCAGGATCGGATATCGGATTTTTTTGAACAGCCCTAATTATTGTACTCATAATTATGTAAGGGCTAAAAAGTACTTTCCTCTTCTAGTAAATGGTGATAGCCCATACTCATAAGATATACAACCAAAAAAGTGGGTATTTTCAAACGAGTTAGGCCCATTTAATGGTCTGTCTCAAGAGCTTCCCAACTACGAGTACATCCTGGATGGCAATTGGCATGGAAAAGAAGGTTCACAAATTATTATTATTATTTTTTAATTTTAACAACCCAATAAAGTTTGTCATTTAGAAAATCTCTCCTTCACTCTCAGAATATTTTCATTCAAAAAATGGGACAATCCCAATTTTTGCAAAAAAAATTATATATATTTTTTTGTCTTTGAAAAACAAATCCGTAAAACAATATAAAAAGTAGGCAAAGTTTGGCATTGAGTTTGAGAATGCAATAAGAACAAACATGCCCTTGGCATGTTACTGGGATTTGGAAGATTTAGACGTATTGAAGCTTCATTCAACTTCAGAATTCCAGCTCAACTTTAGCAGTCCAGCTCAACATATCAATCCAATATTGACTGAATAGTCAAAGGGAAGTTTTAGTCGGTTTGACTAATTTAGCTGGTGTAAAAGAGTTGTAACTATAGTTAGTTGAAGCTAGTAAAGATTGTTACTTGAGTTAGTTACTAGAGTAACTGGATGTAAAAACTATAGAATGTAATTTTCTTCAATCTCTAATGAAGATTCTCTTTTCCCAAATCTCTCTCTAATCTCTCACTACACAAAATCTATTATGGTATCAAAGCAATATGTTTATTTCCTAAATCTGCAGAAGAAGAATTGTTAAATTTTTTCTTGGATCTTGTTTGATTCATCTGATTTGTTCGACTAAGTTCAGACTAGCTCATGTTCAATAATTTGCTTGACTGAAGATCTGTTGGATCAATATTCGACGGTTTGCTTGATTTTGTTTGTTTGACGGTTTGCTTGATTTTGGGTTTTGCTTAGTCTTGGTTAGTATGACGATTAACTCGGTTTGATTCTTACTTAGTTTTTTCTTTACGAATTTGCTTCTTCTCTGTTATCTTTCAAGTAATTACACAAAATGGTGAATTCTAGTAGCCTACATATTCAAACTCACCATTGTATATCCACTCATTGGATCCTCCAGGATCTGTATTAGTAATAGAGCAACTCACAGGCACCGATAATTATGGTATCATGAGTAGGGCATGACAATATCACTTCAAGCCAAGAATAAATTGGGGTTTGTCGATGGTACATGCAAGAAGCCAACAGATTTAACTTTGGGTGTGTAATGGGAAAGATGTAATTCACTAGTACTGGCTTGGATCTTCAACACCATTTCGAAAGAGATTTTCAATGGAAAGTTTACTCCACCAGTGCACATGCAAGATCTCCAAGAGTAGTACCATAAGATCAGTGGAACCAGAATCTATGGAATACAGAGGGAGATTGTTAATCTTACACAAGGTACCATGTATGTGGCGATCTATTATAACAAGCTAAAATTTTTTATGGGATGAATTGAGTTTGTTGATCAGCTTACCACAACTAGACAGTGTTACGACCAAAGCCTACCTTGATCACCTAAATCAACAGAAATTGTTGCAATTTTTGATGGGGCTCAATGACACTTACTCCATGGTAAGAAGTCAGATATTGCTAATGTCGCCATTGCCTTCAGTAAAGCAAGCTTACTCGGTTGTTAAACAAGATGAAAGCCAAAGGATTTCGATAGGGGCCAATGTTGATTCAGATGTGACCACTGCCTTGTATGGTTAAAACCTGCAAAAGGGGCAAAATCACAATCCAAAATACAAAGGCAAGAAGCCTTACATAGAATGTGACTTTTATCATCTACCAAGGCATAAACGTGATACATGTTACAAAATCCATGAATATCCAACAGATCATAAAGGGAAAATGAATGGATCCAAAAACAAATCATTGGCAAATGAAGTGCAATCTGCTGTTCAAGCAATCCCTACTTCTAATACTCATGTGGATTCATCAAAATGGTCTATTGGAACCATTCTCTCAACTAAACAATACTCTCAGCTTCTCCAGATGCTTGGCAAGGAAAATATGTCAACTTCAGGAAACATAGCAGGTAATACAACATCACTGTTATCTTGCTTAAATGAAACTAATAGTTGGATAATAGACTTAGGGGCAACTGATCACATGACCAGTAGATTGTCTAGTCTAAATTCTCCTGTTGAAATGGATTCTTGCCTAAATACCTATGTTGGCTTACCCAATAGAACCAAAACTAGGATTGGGCATACTGGTTCTGTTAAACTGGATGACAAAATTAATCTTGATCATGTATTGCATTTAGCCAATTTCAAGTATAACCTGTTTTCAGTTTCAAAATTTACTTCATCTAATAATTGTGTTGTCACATTTTACCCTGACTTTTGCTTAATCTAGGACCTATGGAGTGGCAAGTTGAAGGGGATTGGTAAAAAATTCCAAGGCTTGTACTTTCATGTGGCTTTTACACAACTTTTATGACACAACTTTTATCACACAACTTTGATGTTCATGCACTTGCCAAAATGCTTTCCTCAAATGCGGTTTATAATACAGTAGTAAATAAAGGTTCAAGTCCTAGCACAAAATCTGTTTTTCTTTTTTACAAAATCTGTTTTTTCTAGTTCACATTCTGATTTTTATATTTGACATCAAAGATTGGGTCATGTACCAAATCTTGTTCTTAAATAGGTAAATAAAACTTTGTCAGTCCATAATGCATCTCATTGTTCAGTTTGTCCATTGGGCAAAGCAAACTAGAATACCTTTTCCATTAAGTCAAACCATTTAACAGCATGCTTTTGATCTTGTATATCTAGATGTATGGGGACCTTATAAGGTACCTACTTACGGTAATTTTAGGTTCTTTCTTACAACTGTGGATGATTGTACTAGAGTGACACGGTTGTTTTTGATGCAATTCAAATCTGATGTGTTTCAAATACTCAAACATTTCTTGATTATGGTTAAAAATAAGTTTCATGTTACACCAAAATGCATTAGATCTGATAATGGCCTGGAATTTTTCAATAAGAATTGTCACAATTTATTTCTAGAATTAGGTATTCAACACCAAAGTTCATGTGCTTATTCTCCACAACAAAATGGAGTTGTGGAAAGGAAACATATGCATATTTTACAAGTGGCTAGAGCTTTAAAATTTTAGTCCCACTTACCACATTCTCTTTGGGGATATTGTGTTCATACATAGTTTATTTAATAAATAGAATACCAACTCCTGTGTCTTTCCCCATTTGAAAAGCTTTTTGGCAAGCCTCATTCACTAGCACATTTGAGAGTTTTTGGTTGTCTAGCTTACTCTACTATTTTTACACCAAAGGATAAATTTTCTCCTAGGTCTACTCCATGTGTGTTTTTAGGATATTCTTTAGATAAAAAAGGGTACTTATTTCATAATTTGCAAACTCATACTGTCCAGGTTACTAGGGATGTAATCTTCTATGACCATATTTTTCCTTTCAAATGGTCAGTCTTGGATGTGTCTATTTTTCCCTTACATTAATTTTTAGATGTAGATTCATCTGATATTTCTTTACATCCTGGACAGTCTCATATGCATCCCAATACATAATCAGTTGTGGTCTCTAATCCTTCATCATCTACTTCACCATTTGTACCAAATCCTCCTGTTGAATCTAAACATTAAGCCAATCTAATCTTGCTGAACTTGAAACCTTAATCCAATCTAATCCTGCACCTTTAAGAAAATCAAACAGACTTACAAAGCCACCTATTTGGAATACTGCTTTTCATTGTCCCACACTTTCCTCTTCCTCACAAACTCATTTTGTGAAATATCCAATATCAGATTGTGTCACTTATACAAACCTTTCACCCAAGTATCAAGTCTATCTTAGCAAAATCTCCTCCTTAACTAAACCTACCAGCTTTTACCAAGCTTCCAAAGATCCTAAATGGGTTAAGGCTATGTCAAAGGAGATAAAGACTTTAAAGGACAATCACACTTGGTCATTAGTTCCTTTGCCTTCTGGTAAAAATCCAATTGGATGTAAATGGGTGTACAAGTTGAAATTTAACTCACCAAACTTGAGTTATTCAGTGAGTTTATTAAGTCAATTTATGCATGCTCTTAAAGAATCTCATATGCAAGTAGCCTTGAAGATTATCAAATATATAAAATCTGCTCCTGGTTTAGGTTTATTCTTTCCATCTAACAGTTTGTAAAACCCTTCCCTAGCCGAGTATTTTTTAAGTATCTTTTGGCCATTGAGAACCTAGAAAAGACACGCCTAGGAAATGAGTTTGTTTCAAAACCTATACTTTTGTTTGTTTTGTCTTTTTTTTTTTTTTTTAAAACATATTTACTTCAATATCCATAAACCAAAAACCATTTGATGTTATTTTACATCAAAACTCAAAACATAGCAAAAGCATTCCTTCATGCGCATGTCATTCCCCAGTAACCTCTCCCAGCTTCAAGCTTTAATCCTTACCTGCAAAACATTTTAAAAATTTCATGGGGTGAGCACTAATCGCTCAGTAAAGGAATATAGTCATTTATAAACTATCAAATTTCATTATACAAGCATATTACTCAGGACTTTACCTACCTACAAGACACGACCTTCATTCATTAACATTATCAAGTTCATAAAACATGTCATACACTTTGGACTTTGCTCATGAACATAAGTCATAACATAACCATACATAATATAACATAGAACATATATGACTTATGCAGTATTCATAAACATGGCATACTTATTTCTTTTGTCTTTGTACTTGACCTTTTCATTAGTCTTTATTATCCGATCGAATTCATTTGAGCCATTTCCTTGTTCTTGGTCGTCACCTCAAAGAACTCATGGTTTTCACAAAGATTTCATTCATCTGATCTTGGTTTACACCTCAAGAGACTCATGGAATTCATTCATTAACATTTCATAAGTCAACTAAATAAGCTATATGCATTACCATTATGAATGCAAACATATGGGATAACATCTCACACACTCAATCATACAATTCATTCATTTAACATATACCCTTGGCCAATTGCACAATTCATCAATCAATTTTGCAAAACTCCTTGACATGAATATTTTCCTATTAAATTCATTAACTTAATTCATTCGACTTCTCATAAAACACAAGGAATTTCAACAGGTGATTTTTATCAATTTTTTTAGACCATAGGATTATTCAGTGGTTTATTAGAAATTATAAAAAAGATGGGAATTTTTATTAAGGAGGTGGATGCTATACAGCTCGTCACTTTTCCAGCAATTTTTTCCTTATCTTCCAATTCGAATTGATTCTTGGCTAAAACATGAAAGTTTTAGGTCTATTTCTCAACTTTTAACACTTCAAGAATCAGTGCAATCCGACTTTTATAACTTCAGTTATGACTGATTCAGCAAAGCATGTACAATACAAGTCTTAAAAAGCCAAATTCAAATTCTATTCATTTTTAACCATTTCACATTCATAATAATTTGTCATATCATTCTAAGTATAAAAGGCCATAAAAACCTCCCTTTTTACAAAACCAAAATGTGTCAAGACATTGTCCAACTACAAATCTCTTAATTGGCATAATCATCCTTTATATGCACACATAAACCAATCAACACACCCATTTAAACAATCAATAACCAAAACATAGCATCACACTCAAATTAACATAAATAAATGTAAGTTTTATCAACCCTAGGTGTTATCAATTTTAGTCATAAGGGAGATTTTTTTTTCCTTTACCTTAGTATTCAAAGCACAAATACACTCCTCCTTAGCTCCAAAGGTTCACTATTTCTACTTTACACACATAACCACTTATGAATTTATCTTTTAACTAAAGATCACAACTAGGGTTATAAAACTCACCTTAAACCTTGAAATTGAAATTCTTTAAGTGTGGATGGTGATCTTCTTCAAAATTTAATTTGAAATCCTATGAAAATTTTGAGAGAAAGAGCTTGAATTAAAGTCTTTAATAAAGGTAAATAAGAATTGAAGAAGAAAGTTTGGTGTTTTAAGAGTGTTGGCCGACTTAACCAAAAAAAATCTTATAAACATTTAATTTTTTTAATTCCCAAATGGGATTGGTCATCAAAAGTTAGATATATGGGTCATTTGGTATAAATTTTGCATATAAGGGCATTTTGGTCATTTCTACTACAACATAATTATTACACTCCTTTAATGCCATTTGACTTCTCTTTTCTACTTGGTGACCAAGTAATTTCATAATATAATTAACTAAGTTACTCATAATACACTTTTATGAATACTTGATTCCTATAAATTATTGTGAAAAGACCATTATACCCCTTATGAACCGTTTATGCCGTTTAACCCTACTAACCTTCCTTCATGACCCTTTAACCATATTTCTTATCAGTATCATCAATTCCTAACACTTTACAACATTCACGTCTCATAATGCATGCAAAATGACCAATTTTACCCTTTTATTGATAAAAAAATCCTTTTAAGGGTAGAATTACATACCTTATAGCATTGAAATGTTGACGCGAGGTTTACACAGTTTTTTACACCTCAATGCTTATTATGATTCAGATTGGGCTTCTTGTTTACTTACAAGAAGGTCAGTTACTGGTTCTTGTGTATTGTTGGGAAATTCTCTTTTGTCTTGGAAGTCTAAGAAACAGTTCACTGTCTCTCGGTCTTCTTCAGAAGCTTAATACAAGGCAATGGCCTCTACTGTTTGTGAAATTGTATGGATAGTGCAGTTGCTTTTAGAACTTGGTTATCCTTCTTCTTCTCATATTCCTCTATTTTGTGACAATCAATCAGCCTGGTACGTTCATGGAACATTGGATTGGAAGCAATATGCAAGGCTGATTGATTGTTATATAGTTCGGGAGAAAATTCAAGTTGGTCTCATTACTACCAAATATGTTTCTAGCAATGAGCAGTGGGCCGATCTTCGCACTAAGGCCCTAGGTGGTCATTTACATCATCATTTCTTGTCCAAGTTGGGAGTGCTCAATCTTTATCACTCACCAACTTGTGGGGAGGGGGTAATTGAAGCTTCATTCAACTTCAGCATTCCAGCTCAACTTCAGCAATCCATTTCAGCATATCAGTCCAATGTTGACTAAATAGTCAAAGGGAAGTTTAAGTTGGTTAACTAATTTAGCTGGTGTAAAAGAGTTGTAACTATAGTTAGTTGAAGTTAGTAAAGGTTGTTACTTGACTTAGTTACTAGAGTGAAGTTTATACTAAAGTTGGATGTAAAAATTGCAGAATGTATTGCAGAATGTGATTTTCTTCGATCTCTAATGAAGATTCTCTTTTCCCAAATATCTCTCTAATCTCTCACTACACAAAATCTATTAAGATGCATATAATTAAAAAAAAAAAAGGCAAGGAAACATTAAGAGAATGTAATAAAAACACGAATGGATTGGCTGTATTTCATCAAAATATTACAACAAATCTATTATGCATGGCTTGCCAAATTTGTTCGAAATGCTTGAAGACGTTTGCAGTTCAAATTTTTACTTGGGGAACCAGAAGGTATGAATCCACACTTAGTTCTTCCCAATGAAATATATCCATGTTAAAATTAGAATTTAGGGATTCAATCATGGTTAGATCGGTATGTATAAAAGACCATATCTCATCTATTCCAAATGTCATATCCCTATTTTGTTATAGTTAGAAGAAGACAAAGTAAGTTTTTTGAAATGAAATAATATTTATTTTTTCATCAATTTTTTTTTAATGCCGAAGATGTCTTATTAGCAAGTCGTGGTTGCTTCTACATGTATAACCCAAGACATTTTTTCAATTTATTTTGTAATTAAATTTTTATTTCATATTGGTTTTGTGGCGTACTTGGGAATGGGTTAGGTTGGGTGTATCATGTATGTAGTAATATATTAAGCAAAGCCGTTTGAATCTTGGATCTGTTGCCAATATGGGCTAAAAGAAAAGCCCATAATGAATATTATGAATGTGTTTGGATAAACACCAATTAGATTAAAAAGCATAATCCTGTTTACGCTTTTTTTTCTTGGGGCCTTGGTGGGGGGGAGATAATTTTCAATCCAACCTTTAATTAATCCATTAATCTGAACTAGGTATATTAAATTTTGAAGGTACATTCTTGATCATCGAAAATTCAAGCTATATATATATATTGTAAATCTCACACAAAGATAATTTTTTTGGAATTACATGTACTTTTTTTTTCCTACAAAATGACATAAAAACACAACTTTTGATATATAGATCATATTATGTGAAGGAATATATTAGATATAAAGATGGAGGCTACCCATCAAACTTTTTAACAGTTAATCCAAAGCAGTAGTGTAAACTTGAATTTGCTGACAGTTCAATTTCCAAGCCAACAACCTCAAATTCAAATCTGCGTTAGTGTCGTATTTAAAATATTGCATCAGAGATATCTATATTTAGCCATAGTCATTGGGCCACAACACCCATGAAACTTCATATTCACATTACACAAGATGTCAAAATTTAAAGCTTCTAATTATCCTTCCCTCCTCTTTTCATATACATGGGCAGCTTTATGTTGCCTTCCTCCTCCCTCTTTTGACTCTTTTAAAGCTACTATTGTTATTATGGCTTTAGAAGATTCTCATTTCATTTCCACAGATGCACACACTTGCTTTGTTTTGCTTTTTTGTGTCAACTTTACCTTTATTTCAGTACCTCTCTTTTCCAACCCTACACTCAATTGCTCTCTTTCAGTCACCATTCATTCACTTTCACAACACCTCCCCATCACACCCATATTGCCCTCCTAATATTTGTCTTCAATGAAAATGAGTTTTGTAACATATGCATGCCATCACATTACTTGTATTATTTGAATATCTTATCCATCCCATAACTTTATTATCCATACATATGATATGCGATATAGAATGTAAAATTTACAATATCGTTTATTTCATGTTATGATATATATGTAAACCTATAACATGAATAGTGATATGGCTACAAATTTATGGCCTTTCCCATCTTACTAATCCTTTCAAATAAAAAAACTTTGGGTATTGAACTTGCACGACAGAGCATGTTGAAGACAAAGGATGCAATAATACAAACACCTTTTAACCTAATAAAGCTCAAGAAATAATTGACTTCAATTGAAAATTGGAAATGGGTAAATGAAGCCATTCTTCATGTTTTTGGAAGCTTGGATGAAAATTAGAATGGGAGGCACTTCATTTTTGTTCGTGAATGTCATATATGCAAGATAATATAGTTAAGACAATAAACATTCAACTACTCCCCTACCAAATTAAATCCCACCTGGCCCCATATATCCCTTTCATTATTAATTTGCACCACTGTTTCTGCCCCACCACAGAAATAAATTAACGAAAATAAATTACCCAAGAAATCTATTACTTTCAAGATGTTTAGATCAAACTTTAATGGAATCCTAAGTCATAAACAAGTGCATAAAAACTATTGAAATATAGTTCAATCCATTTTTGAATCATGTTGGTATTGATTCATATGATATGATTCTAGGTTTGTTTATATTTCCTTCATATTAGTAAGAGTGGTGCTCTAAAATCTACTCCACCAACTATTAAAGTGAAAAAGATCAATTAAAAAGATAAAATAAAGGAAAAATTAGAAAAAGATTTCACATCCCAAATATGTATATTATATGCAAAAATACTATGTTTATAACGCATTCTCGCAAACTTTCTCTAACAAACTCGACATAGAGCTTTATAAAATGGGTCCCGACAACTCGTTATGAGTCGTGTTTGTCTAATTACGAGTCACCACGTTGGGATTGTGAGAAATAGTTTATAAAAATATATTGTAAATATAGTATTACTTTATTATATGGTATAGTTATATCATATTGTTTACACGTAAGCAAACACACATTCACTTGAAAATTATTGTATTAATATGGTGTCTATTATTGTTGTTCTTGGTTATCTAATTGGGTCTTATACAGCTGGCAAGTTTTCTTCTTAATTAAGCCAAATAAATTTATTTTTATTTATTTCAATCTTCTTTATGAATGAATTAGTCCTTCATTGTTCCCGTATAACTAGGATTATGTTTCAGAAACTTTGGGAAAGTATGTTTTATGAAGCAACCGTAATTCTATGCTGCAAATTAAGGAAGGCTAATTAATAAGAATGAAAACTAATGCATCTTAATGAGACTTGTGACCTCCTCTTCACTGTCTTGATATAAATTTAAATTGCTATTATTATAATGTTAAATGACTCATATAAATAATATGAAAGGTCAGTTTAAAAATATTAAAAAATGTGTTCCATATTAAAATTTTCATTATAAAAGATAATAGTTCCTTTAATGTAAAGTAAGGTATATTATAATATCATCTTGTACATAATTTATTACATTTTTTTTTTATATTATATAGATAAGATGTTTTGTTGTGGATCAATTTTAAGTAAATTGATAATAGTTCCTTTAATGTAAAGTAAGATATATTATAATATCATCTTGTACATAATTTATTACATAGTTTTTTTTTATATTATATAGATAAGATGGTTTGTTGTGGATCAATTTTAAGTAAATTGTCTCATATATGCTTTACTTGGGGACAAGGACAGACGGTGGTCAAGTCTCATATGAAATGACTAATTTATAAATTTGTTTAAATTGCATTTTATATACAAATAAATAAAAGAAATAAAAATTTAAAATTGTTATATATTGACACGTGGGAACATTTAAACATTAGAGGTTTCGATAGGGACGGAAGGTGGTGGAGCTATCTTATACGAAATGGCCTAACTTGTTATCGCCAATAAAAGTCTGATCCAAACAAGTCTTGCGTTTGAAGGTCACCCCCACTTTGTTGAAGTAATTCTATTGATTAATATAAATGTAAATTATTTTGTGTTATCATGCGACATATCATGTCAATCACCTTCATACATTTGAGACTTCTTTTGCCTTTGCTTTGTCTAAGGTCAACTACTAGAACCATCGTACTCATCTACCCAAGGCATCAACTAATTTCTACGTTGTTTAATATTGTTTTTACTTTTTTGGAAGTTCAAAGCTTTTGGAAAACTAAACAATTTTTTTCAATGTTATTTTATTGACCAAAAGCTTTTATAAAATCAAAGTTATAAGCAGATAAACAAATAATACGAGAGATTCTAAATTTCTTAATTTCGTGAACATTTCACCGTAAATAAAGTTTTAATTTATAGGCTCATAAAATTGATGTTAACAAATGAAACCAGAGAATTTTGGAAAAAATACTTCTGTTTACTAATCGTTTGATCACTGTTCTACATTGACTTCTTTGCACTTAGATACTGCACTAAGTCAAGTGAAAAACTAACCAACCTTCGGTTAATTATAACTGTAAGCTAACTGTAGTATTTGTAACTAACTACGCCAATTGTACAAATACACTGCAGTATTCTTAGGTCGTGACCTCGCAGCTCACAGACTCTCAGACATACAAGTTATATTGCTAATACCCCCCTCAAGTTGGTGGATAGAAGTCTAGAACTCCAAACTTGTGTAAATGATGATGATGGAGTTTGCTACTGAAGGGCCTTTGTCAATAAATTAGGCTGGCTGTTCACAGGTTGGAATATAGGCAGTCTTGAGTAACTCTGTTAGGAGGTGTAATCAGCCCGGATTAAAACAGAAACATAAGAGAAGGGGAGTGAGAAGAGAATAGAAGTTTGAGATTCCAAGAGTTTAATATTATTTTTTTTCTTGGAATCTGACAAATACATTGTTGTCTTATATAGCCACCACATGACTCTATTAACAATGCCAATAAACTTTTATTTATCCCGACTAATAGCCTTGACAATATTGTAGACGTAAAAATCTACTGTTATGGAAATAGGGTCCAATCCCGTGAGGTTGATGTCACTGATAATCCATTAAACCTGTACACATGAAAAGACAAGCGTAAAGCTTACAGAAAACACCGAGGTGGTGTTTGCTGTAGACACTCTAACGCTCAAGTCAGCAAGGCTGAAAGAGATTATTTAATAAAACTTAATGGAAAGAAGGATTACCAAGAGTCTTGTCGGAGGCAAGGCCACAACAAAGTTGTATAATTCTTGGGAGCCATAATTTAGAAGTAAGGAGAGGTGATTTTAACTAGTCAAGATTGATTATTCTAGCCCCTTTAATGAGAGAGCAAACTTCTGTTTTTATAGTGAACACAAGGGGTTGGAATTCTAATAGGACACTGAGTCTTATTTTGGGAGATAATCCCTATCAGGAAAGAAATATGATTTCTTGCCTTTATCAGATTAAGTTTACTAATTTCGGTAAGATTTAGGATCTTAGCAGAAGAGGAAAATAGAATATGATTCTGATTTCCTATTTATGGACTGTTGTAGGCTAATGGGATTGGAACCCGATTTAGCTTAACTCGTAGGATAGTCGAACTCATAGAGTGGACAGTTCATGAGGTGACTTTGAGCGTAGGCCCAATCGGAATTAGGCTAAGGCATTGGGTTGTGACATGTTTATTTCGTTATTGGGCCTTGTTAGGCTCAAGACGATTTTTTGCCCATACAAATACCCTAAATAATAACTTAATTTTATTGTGGGAAACCCCTAACTAATAGTCTTGACAGTTGACAATACCCCAAATAATAGCTAATTCCCTAATAATAATCCTTAGACCATGCTGGTGGATTTCTTGCTCTTTTAGACCCGCGTTCACCGTCCCTAACATTATCGGACTCTTTCGAAACAACCTTGTCCTCAAGGTTGAGAGGAATATGTCCAAACAATCTCTGAAATGTCTCAATATCTTCCCAAGACGCATCTTCTACTAGAAGTCCATGCCACTGCACTTGATCAACCCATCCTTCTCTACGTTTTATTTTACGGCTTCCAATCACTACTAATAGGGAAACTTCCGGTTGCCCATTATGCACCAATGGAGGCAAGGCTAGAGGAATCGTGAAGGGCAAAGCTTGACAAGGTTTGAGAAAAGACACATGGAAGATAAGATGTATTTTGGAAGCAGCTGGTAACTTCAATTTGTAAGCCACTGCCCTAACACGCTTTAAAACTTCAAAAGGACCAAAATATCGACGTCCTAGCTTAGAATAATGATCACCCCGTATTAATGCTTGTTGATATGGTTGAAGTTTAACGTACACCAAATCTCTTATATGAAATTCAACTTCCCGTTGGGATTTATTAAAATGAATGGTCATACGTTGCTAAGCACGCACCAAATTATCCTTCAAGGTAGCTAAAAGGTGGTCCCGTTGCTGGAGTTCATAATCCATTGCTTCTAAATTGGAACTTCCGGCCATATATGGTAACACACGTGTAGGTTCTCAACCATAGACAATAATGAAAGGTGTGGTGCCAATGGTTGTATGGAAGGATGTGTTGTAGTAAAATTCAACCCATGGAAGAAACTCTACCCACTAATGCAGTTGGTCCATAAAAAAGCAACGAAGGTATTACTCCAAGAAATGATTTGTTACCTCGGTTTGACCATCGGTTTGCGGATGGTAAGCCGAACTATGTTTCAATGTGGTACCACTCAATGTGAACACTTCCTGCCAAAATTTATTGAGGAAAATTGGGTCTCTATCGGTAAGAATAGAGTTGGGTAAACCATGAAGCTTATAAACCACAGTGACAAACAATGCAGCCACCATAGCTGTTGTGAACCCCGTTTTGACAGCTCCAAAATGAGCATACTTTGATAATCGGTCAATGACCACCAAGATAGCTATATAGCTCGACGATGCTGGAAAACTTGTAATAAAATCCATTGCAATTTCATCCCAAACCCTGAGCTGGAATAGGCAATGGCTGCAATAATCCACTTGGGGAACTCGCACATGCTTCGCTTTGTTGCACACATGACATTGCTTGATGAATTGTGCCACATCATTCGGCATATTTTTCCAAAAAAAGTTCATTACTAATTGAATCATAGTCTTGCGAACACCTTCCGTGACCCTTTAGTGGTGTGGCATGAAATTCCACCAACAATTGTTGCCGCAAGTCATTCTTGGGTGGCACCACAATGCGATTCCGGTAACATAAGAGATCATATTTTACTGTGTAACCTCCATCTGATCCATCTTGACAAGACGCTAGTAATTTTTAGCTCTCTTTATCCTCTTGCAATGCTGCCTTAATCTATTGTAAAATGTCAAAAGAAATTGTAGATAAACTAGTCAATTCTGCCATTCCATTTTTTTAGTCACGGCATGTGTTTGTTGTTGTGGTTGCACATCAGTGTCTTCAAACTGCATTGATAATGCATCAAGAGCAATGTTTTCCTTCCCAGGTTTGTAGCTAATCATAAAATCAAACCCCAAGAGCTTTACTAGATAATTTTGCTGTTTTAGTGTTTGCACCACCTATGTCATTAAGTTCCACAAACTCTGATGATCTGTGCGAATAAAAAATTTTCTACCCAGAAGGTATTAACGCCAATGCATTAGGCTTATGTGACAACGTACAACTCCCTCACATATGTAGATGCACATTGAAGGCGAGTTGATAATTTCTTGCTGAAGAAAGCCACCGGTTGTTTTTGTTGCATCATAATTGCACCAACACCCCTCCTATTGAGGCGTCTGTCTCAACTACAAAGGATTCTTGAAAATTAGGTAAGGCCAATATTGGGGTTGTCGCCATTGCACGCTTTAAGTCTTCAAAGGTCGTTGTAGTCTCCTTAGACCATTAAAATTTATCTTTTTGCAAAAGGGAGGTCAGTGGGGTAGCTATAGACGTATAAGTCTGTATAAATCTGCGGTAGTATCCTGTTAAGCCAAGGAACCCCCATAGTTGTTTGACTATTTTAGGTTGCGGCCAATCCACCATAGCATTTATTTTGGCTAGGTCAGACTCCACTCCTGCCGAGGACACAAAATGACCCAGGTATTCAATCCGTGATTGAGCAAAAAGACACTTCGATTGCTTGGCAAAGAAAATGTTTTCAAGTGGACAACTAAGCACCACCTTCAAATGTGCAGCATGTTCAGCAACCCCTTTACTGTAGACCAAAATATGATGACAAATTTTCTCAAAAATGGACGAAATAAATCATTCATCGTTGCCTGGAATGTTGTTGGAGTGTTAGTGAGTTCAAAAGGCATGACCACAAACTCATAGTGTCCATCATGCGTGCGAAAAGCAGTCTTTGGGTATCAGATTCAACCATGCAGATTTGATGATATCTAGAACGTAAATCAAGTTTTGAAAAAATTGTGGCACCGCAAAGTTCATCCAATAACTCATCTATTGTTGGAATGGGAAATTTGTCCATAATTGTTAATTGATTGAGTGCCCGATAATCAACACAGAAACATCATGAACCATCTCGCTTTTTGACTAACAGGACAGATGAAGAAAATGGACTGCGACTTGGTCTGATAATTCCACTTGCAAGCATCTCTCAAACCATATTTTCCACTTCCCCTTTTTGAAAATGAGGGTAACGATAAGGACGTACCCATACTAGATCAGACTCCTCCATTAATGGAATGCAGTGGTCGCTTGCCCACTCTGGTGGAAGCTGAGTTGGTGAAGAAAAACCCTGAGCATAGTCATCCAACACCCCACATATCTCAGTTGGAATTTTGCTCCCCCAAGGAATTATAGGCTAATTAGATGTCACCTAAAAAACTATAAAGTTGAAATGTTTCTTCGATTGATCCCACCTATAAGCAATGCTCCAATTGATGGAGTTGAATCTGTTCCAATGCATGTCGTTGGCGACCCTCCCAATCAAAGGCTAATGTGAGAGCTTTAAAGTCCAAAGTAACGGGTCCCAATATTCCCAACCATTGTGCCCCCAAAACAACATCCACCACACGAATAGGAAGAAAAAAGAAGTCAATGGTAAGGGTATAGCCACCCAAATTTAGAGTCATGCCAGAACACCTACCAGAACATTGTAAACTTTCATCATTCCCAATCATGACGTAGAATGGATTGGAAGCTGTTATTGGCAATCCCAATTGGAGTGCTACTTGCTCTTGTAAAAATTTGTGTGTTGATCATCCGTCGACAAGCACCTCAACTGTACAACCCAAAAGACATCCCTGTAATCGTATTATGCTCAGATTCATCTAACTTGTGAGAGCATGAAGACTTATTTCTGCCAAGGTTGGTTCTATTATGGTGTCTTCATCGGCAACTATTTCTGGTTGACAATCTTCTTCATTATCATCCATCAATTCCAAAAGAAACAATTTTGCTTTATAACAATGTCCAACAGTGAACTTTTCATCACAGTCATAACATAACCCATGCTCTCTTCATTCTTGCATTTGCACAAATGTGAGCCTCCTAATAGGTAATAAAGGAGAACAGTTAGGTCTTGTGGCTTCCGATCTTCTTGATTGTATAGGAGTTGCCAAAAGAGGCGGATGAGAAGATGGACTAGTTGGAGTTGTTCTATTAGGATCCCATCCACGAGGACCCCCTCCATGTAAAGAGTGTCAAAAATCTTGAAGTTTATCTTCCTGTAACCTCGCCAGACTCATGGCATGATTGAGAGTTTGGGGCCGAAAAGATTATACCTCTTTGCGAACATCCAGATTGAGACCTGCAATGAAGCAACTTAAAAGAAAATTATTAGAAAGTCCTGAAACTTGATTTGAAAGATTTTCAAATTTCGTCTGATAGGCTTCAACTGAGCCATGCTGAGTCAATTTTGCAAGTTGCCCTTGATAATCAACAAATTCTGAAGGGCCAAAACGAACAGTTAACCCTGCAAAAAGGAGGTTCAAAAGCAAATCTGACCATTGGAAAGCATCCAACGATACTAGGAAAGTGCTAGACCATCTAAGTGAAAAGAAGCAACTTGTAACTGATGTGCTACGGTGTGTCGTGATAATTAAAAAACTGCTCGCTTTAAATATCCATCCGATTGGATCCATGCCATCGAATCGAGGCATCTCAAGGCGGAAAATACAGGAACCCCCTGCACCTATAGCTAAAGAATCTCTAGAATTATGGATAGAATGATCACCATCAGGTCTCGGTTGCAATTGTAACAATTGTTGACTTAGTTGTTTCAATAATGCAAAAACATTAACATTTAACTCCATCATACCAAACAAATTATTCAATTGTTTGCTATGAGCGGTAAGGGTCGTAACTTGCTCTGTCTGTGAAGTTGATATCTTTTGAACTTGGTCGTCTAATGCACGAAGATGAGTACCTTCTGCCATTGACAATGGGAACGAAAGCACCAATGTTAGGAGGCGTAATCATCTGGGTTAAAACAAAAACATAAGAGAAGGGGAGTGAGAAGAGAATAGAAGTTTGAGATTGGAAGAGTTTAATAATATTTTTTTTCTTGGAATCTAACAAATACATTGTCGTCTTATATAGCCACCACATGACTCTATTAACAATGCCAATAAACCTTTATTTATGGGAAACCCTAACTAATAGCCTTGACAATACCCTAAATAATAGCTTAATTTTACTTATGGGAAACCCCAACTAATAGCCTTGACAGTTGACAATGCCCCAAATAATAGCTAATTCCCTAATAATAATCCTTAGACCATGTTGGTGGATTTCTTGCTCTTGACCCGCGTCATCGTTCCTAACAAACTCATCCTTAAGCTTCTCGCGAACAATGTGGCTATCAATGTCAATATGTTTGGTTCTCTCATAAAACATAGGATTAGAAGCAATGTGATTTGCAGCATGATTATCACAATGCAATGTGACAAGAAATAAATTTGAAAAGCCAAGATCAGTAAGAAGTTGAACAATCCAAATAATCTTACAAACAGTAGAAGCCACAACCTTGTATTCAGCCTCAAAATATTATTTTGATATGGTAGCTTACGTCTTTGACTTCCAAGATATGAGAGAATGGACCAAAGAATATGTAATAGCCAAAAATAGATTTTCTAGTCATGAGACAAGATGCCCAATCTGAATCATTATAAGCCATCAGTTGCATATGAGTAGCTGCAGGAAAAAATAGTCCCAAACCTAATACAGACATATGGCCAACAAGTGGCAAGCTAACAAGATTAACATAAACCATTTCATTAACAATTGTCACATTCTACTCAAGGAAAATGAAATTAATGAAACATAGAAGATTAATTTTTGATATGATAAAAACTAACCATTAACAAAAACAAAATGGGAATCCATAAACAAAATTTTAAGATACCCAAATCATCAAATTATCTAAAACTACTCGAGATCTCATCAAATAAAATGCAACCCATCAAATCAACACAATTCAAAATCTCGAAATACAACCTTAAACTCACCCAAAAGAAATTGATGACCACATTGAAGCTCCGCCCACAACCGATCCCTATTATCGGTGATCAAATTGAGCACAGAACGAAGCCAAACCCTTTACCACCGTTGGTACACTCACCTCCATTGTTGATTGCATCATCAACTGCCACATTGTCGTCGTTAGTAGCCCCTAATCCCATAATTAACCCAAATCCCCAAATTTGAAAACCTTAATTCAACAAAATAAAAAATCACCACCACCACGACCCAACGACCACAAAAATAAATTACTTAAAGTTGAATTACAAAACCAAAAGATAGATTGACAACAAAATGAAGTGAAAAAGATGGTGAAACATTTGTGAGAAAGTGAGAAGAGAATGAGGGGAAGAGTTGAAGAGAGTTGGAGAAAAGAATATGAATTAAGGTAACTTTTTTTTTTTTACTTTTACGAGTACTTGCAAGAAAAATGGGTCGGTTTGGGTATGGGTTCAAAATAAATGGGTCCAAAATCATAAACCCGTACCCTATATTATTTTGATGGGTATGGGTCCAAATTGCTAGGTCTAGTTGCAGTGTGTCACAACTAGTGTTCTGATAACCGGACCAGACTGGCTGGTTGGACCGGTTTGACCGGGAACCAGCAATCATCTCCAATCTAATTTCCCCTAAAAACCGGTATTCTTAATCAAACCGGATTGAGCCTTGGTTGGACCGTTGAAATAGTGTCTAATCGCGGTCAAATTGCAAGTCAATCTTGCCAAATTTTGGCACTGTTTAAAGGAGATAACAACACCATAAGACTTGGCGGCATCTCCACGACAAAACCCATCTATTTTCAATGGCCGCCGTCCAGCCTTTCATCGCTCGCCGTTTTCATGCAACCGTCGGTCTTCCTTCTTGATTCTGACAAATTCCGACGCCGTTATAACTCCCTGACACCACCATAAGATTCATCGACACCTCTCCATCAAAAGCCCTATCATTCCGAACTTTTGATTGGCCGTTGATCACCGTCCACCTATTGTTCACACAACTGTTGACCTTCTTTCTTGATTCGACAGATTTCAATGCCGTTAGAACTCCTTGACACCATCATAAGATTCGCCAGCACCTATATATCAAAAGCCCCATCATTCCAAACTTCAATTGGTCATTGATCATTGTTGTCGCCACCACTCACCAGTTTCTTCGTACGACTGCCCAGATTATAGGGGTGTTTTGGATAGATTTCAAACCTTTAGGGACTCATGGGTAATTATTTATGGGTGTTTTTGATGAATTTTAAGCATTTGGGGACTAAAAAATTGTACATGATACGGTCCAACCGACCGATCAAACTAGGAATTGGACCCTTGAGTGAGTTAAGGCTCGGTTCGGTTTTTAGAACATTGGTCACAACCATAAGCCGCCTTCCCAAGCCCTCAACAGTGAAACCCCCGTCAATCATAATCATCCTACTAACAAAACACAATCAAACTCCCATATATCTAAACGTATTTGCAAATAAAATCAGCAAAACAACCTCTCCAAATTCAAACCCAAGATAACTTCCAAATCCAAAGTATGTGGCTTAGTACATGGGCCAAGGCTTACACTTGTAACCACAATGGCTACGCTAGCAATGGCCTTTGTACATAAATTTTGTAAGAACCATGCTTAAATGTTATTAGATTCATCATTATTGGAATGAAATGATATTTCACAGATGATATATATATGCAATGGCCCTCGTACATAAATTTTGTAAGAACCATGCTTAAATGTTATTAGATCCATCATTATTGGAATGAAATAATATTTCACAGATGATATATATATACACTTGTGACCACATTGGCTATGCTAGCAATGACCCTCGTACATAAATTTTGTAAGAACCATGCTTAAATGTTATTAGATTCATCATTATTGGACTGAAATGATATTTTATAGATGAATATATATATAAACGCTAGCAATGGCCCTCGTAAATAAATTTTGTAAGAACTATGCTTAAATGTTATTAGATTCATCATTATTGGACTGAAATGATATTTTACAGATGAATCCATATATATATATATATAACAATGGCTACAGTAGCAATGGCCCTCATACATAAATTTTGTAAGAACTATGCTTAAATGTTATTAGATTCATCATTATTGGACTAAAATGATATTTTATAGACAAATCCATATGATATTTTACAGATAAATCTTATATATATATATATATAACTCAAATTGTTCATTTTAATAAAATAAGTATAAATTAAGAGTGATATTAAAGTATAAAGGTATTCACAAAAGTCGAGGCAAGAAGTTCTTAACAATTAGAAATTCAATTAGAAATTCATTCTTCATGTAAACTACTGGTCGCATTTGAGTAAGATATGTCAGAAGTTAAATTTAGAGTTATCATCCAATCACAAATGATTTATATATACTAAATCATTATTGATAAGTTTTATTATAATACACTAAATCATGTGCTCCTATTATAGGTGTGTTTGGTTCGGGGTCATATAAGATAATTGGGGTAATTTTCGTTTATTTTGCAAGATTTCGTTGTTTAGTTTGCAAATAATAAAATATTATGGGTATCTTTTATTGTAAATAATGTTTACTGTTGGTAATGTAAGGGGTAATTAGAGACCCTTCCCTAAGGGTTGTTATTAAAAGATTACCGAGGTAATCTGATTTTTATACATATTTTGCCCTTAATTAAATATCATTTCGGACACAATTGTCCTCAAATGCCTACCAAATAACAGTTACCCAACCCCCTACATTTGAGAAATTAGCTAGAACACCCCAGCCACAAAAAAGTTTAAAAGTTAACAAAACAACCCCAACCACCCAAGACCATCATCGATTGCCAAAGGCAGTTGCCGTAATAACGCATGACCGGCCATATCCATGGTCTTGAAATGACAAATCCATGGCCGAAAATGGCTTTGTTGGCGCACGTCTGACCATATATGGCCAGTCGTGTGCCATTTCGTCGATTGCCAGAGGCGACCAACGATGGTGACTAGCTACCGACAATGGCTTGGGGTGGGTGGGGGTGATTTTGCTATAAATTAAAGTTTTATATAACTGAGGTGTTTTAGCAAAATTTCAAATGTAAGGGGTTAAAAGAATGATTCAAAAAATAATATGATATTAATATTTAAAAATGAGGATAATTTAGTAATCTATATAACATACCCAACTCATTTATCATTCCAACCAAATATGTAAATGTAACATATTCACCAATTTATTTCAACCAACCAAACACATTTCCTTAAACATTCTCAATAATCTTCAAATGATCTATCTTTCCATTAATATAACATCCTCATATAATAAAGCATTATATGATCCAAATGCACCATATTAGGTAATTTATATAAATGGGGACAAAAACCATATTATTATTGGTAAGTTTTGTTGTAGTACTACATCATGAGCTGCGATAAGGTAAAATACTAAATCATTATGCATAAATTTCTTTATATAAGGTAATATAAAGGGGAGTTATACCAACCCTTTGACGACGCCCACATCCATTAAATAATAATTGTGATTTATGACTACAAATTGAATCCTGAAATTTGAAAATAACAAGAGAGACTAAAACATTGAATCACAAAAACCTTGACTGTTTGTTATTTCATGGCAAAAATACACCCTTTCGATTAAACATCAATAAAACGGCTAGCAAAATATTAAATATTACCTTATATCAACTCTCTCCATGTCCAGAATTGAAGAGTGAAAACTTTAATCACATTCAAGCGTAACATCTCATACGTATCCCTTATAAGTTTACTCATCCAAGTAATTAAATAGTAAACATGGCATCGTCCATGCAAGCAAATGTTTTCACACAAAACAAAAATGCGGAATGGGAGAGTGTGAGATCTGCAACTGCATACTTCAAAAATTAAAAGTGAAGTTCAAGTCTGATTCAAGCTTGTCTGATGAGATCACACAATCATGCCATTTCCTGTAAATTTGAATTCCAAACTTTCCTCCATTACTTTACAAAGTGCTGAATTTGTAATAAACACTTGTATCTCCACCAGTTTCCAAAATAACCTTTAAGCTGAAGCATGATTGGTTCAACAGTTTCTAGTTGCTTTGATTGCCCATAAATTAGGTCACATGGTGATAATAAAAAGCAGGAGTGATTAATTACAAATTCTATCATTTGTTTTATGTTAGAGATTAATTAAATAAGATTAAATTCCCATTTAATTTATGTTGAACTTGAAGGAGAGATTATTATCCAAGGGCTACGACCATGGCCCTCAGTCTCACTGCTCCCCGACAAAGAAGAAAGAGAGACTCCATTTGTAGCCAATAAAAATAAAACTAATAAAGGCTGACTGACTCATTGCCATAATCATGTACAACACTTTATATAATGAAAACAAATTATAGGTTAGCTATCTTGTGTTCATAATAGCATACTTTATGACATACTAGCTACGTAGAAGGTAATGTTCTGCGTTCAATAATCAATATTATATATATATATATAGTGTTTTTATTTTCAAAATTAAATTCGAAATGAAAGCAAAAAGTTTAATTTTGTGTTCTCAAAATATTTTTATTTTCAATTTTAGAAAATATTATTGTATAATTTTCTAATAAATAGCAAAAAATCATACCCTCACAGTAAAACTTGTGTAAGATTTGATAGAATACATTATAGTAAAACAGTAAAAGTTACATCATAGGAAATCGGAAGTGAAATGAATAAAATTATATAAATTCATAAGATACCGTGCATGAAAGTACATTCCAGTTCATCTTCAGATAATTTTATATAAAGTGATCACATGGTGGCGAGGCAGATGGAGGTGATGGAAAAATTGGAATTTGCCAGATTGGATTTATACAAAATTGTCTTCACCAGAATGTTCCTTTCAGCTCAGAGTATAAACACAAAACAGCCATTTCTTCTGTTTTCAGCATTTTCACCAGATGCCAATCCAATTTCTGTGGGACTTTTCCACATTCCTTATATTCTTTGTTTTTTTTATTATTATTATTATTTTTTGAAAATCTTCTGACAACATGATATATTGGAGAACTTAGAATTAGTTGTTGTTGAAAGCTCATAAAAATAAAAGATAGGGACCATAAGTCCCTAATCATCCATTCTCATTTTTGGACCACACTCTATTATTTCCCTTTCTTTCCTTTTCTTTTTCATCTTTAGATCACCAATCTATTTTAATAATTTTTAAATATTTAAACGAAGACATTTTTTGCTGTTTTTATTTTCTGGGTATTGTTTTAGATTAGTCCAAAAGCACTCAAGAAAAAATTTGAGCTAATTTAACATTTATTTAATAAAAATAAATAGCATTGTTGTAAAAAGATTCGGATTGTAGATGGTTTTGGGGGTAGTTGGGTCTTTGAAATTGTCTTACAAAATATTTGACTTGTGAAATTCTGACAAATGAAAAGGCTTAAGAGGAGGAATGAGGTGATGATTGATGGGCAGAGGCATTATTAATTTTGACAAATGATTGAAAATTATTTTAGACTTTAGAGTTGAAATATAAAAAATGTGTTTTGCAATGCATTGACCTTATCATCACAATTTAATTCATCTTCTTTATGGAATTAATGTTATTATACAAACCATGTGATTTCTATTGCCCATTACATCCCCCATCAACTTATTTTTCATTCCATAATTGTTAATATTGTATATTGAATATCATTTATTTGTTGTTTTATTAATATATATCCAAAATACAACTCTTGCTTTATTCAACGCCGCCACCCACAGAAACCTTTACTGAAATTAGTAAATAAAAATGCTTTCAACACACACTCACAAAACAAAAATAAAATTAAAAACTGTTGAAACAAAAACAGAATTTCATGCTGACACAGCACCACAAAACCACAGCTCACATCCAGATACATATTACACATTTACACTACAGCGTCCACCCTCCTCTCTTACTCTTTCTCATTTCCCAAGAAAATGGCACAAACCGGAGCCACACACTACTAGCAACGTGAAGCCAAGGTCACCGTCTCTTCCATGTCCCAAAACGACGCCGTTGTTTCACAAACGTTTCGGGCTCTGGTCGAGAGCGCCGACCGCAAATTCGCCAGAGTCCGTGACCTCCCATTGTACGGATACCGATCACACAACCACCACCACCACTTTCACAAGGTCTTTAAAGCTTACATGCGCTTATGGAAGTACCAGCAGGAGAACCGGGTGAAGCTGGTGGAGTCCGGTCTCAACCGCTGGGAAATCGGTGAGATCGCCAGCCGGATCGGCCAGCTCTACTTCAACCAGTACATGAGGACCAGCGAGGCCAGGTTTATTGTTGAAGCTTACGTCTTTTATGAGGCGATTTTGAGTAGGAGGTATTTTGAAGGCGTTAAAGTTAAGGAATTGGGAGTTAGGTTCAAGGAGTTGAGGTTTTATGCGAGGTTTTTGCTTGTTTCTTTGATTTTGAGCCGGACTGAGATGGTTAAGGTTCTTGTTGACCGGTTTAGAGAATTGGTTGAAGATTGCAAGGCCAATTTTCAGGTAACGTTCATGTTTTTCTCAATTTTTTTTTTTTTTTAAATGGAGCTGAATTTTGTTTAGTTTCATTATTTAGCTTTGTTTGGTTGCTGTAAAAGATTATGTATATTTTTTCATTTTAAAGTTTAAACTTCAATTTTTAGAAATTTATGAGAGTTCTGTGTTTTTTACTAAAATTAGGCTTTGTTTGGTTGCCGAGAAAACTGAGAAAAACGACTTTCTAGATAAGTTAATTTTATTTCTTAATTAGACAACGGAATATAATTTTTTTCCTTTTATTTTATCTTTCATTAGCCCAACAAAGAATTATAAGGCTTAGTTTCCAGTTCTATCAGATAGAGATCATCTTAATCCGCGAAACTTGTAGTTTTTTTTTTTGGTATTCATATTTTTTCTGGGAACTATTGTTTTACTTGTACAACTACACATTTTTCTGGGCTGATTGATTTTAATCAAAGATTAAGTTCTCAAGAATCACAGCAATTAGGCCCATAACTTTTGGCAGAAATAGTGAATTTTGATCTGGAAAGTTGCAAACTCTTGTTGGATTGTCTGGATAGCTTAGTCTTTTCTCAGACTAGATGGTTTATCTTTCGCTCTCTCTTGATGCTAGGCTCTGCTTCAATTGATTCATTTTTACATTTGTCCTGATCATTTGCTTTGTATGAGTTTAGATTTGACTTCGCGAGGTCAAAAGTTTCATCTGTTACTTTCATGTTTTGTGATAAATGTAATTAAAAGGGTGAATTTGCTTTTTATGCTAATAACTTGAGCTGTGTTTTTAGGTGAAGGCTAAATCTTAACCTTTTGTGATGAAAATTGAGAAAGGATAAATATGTTTACGTTTTTTCTTTTCTCTTTAATTGATTAAATACTGTCGCAATGAGGTACTTGTGTTTTTATGAATAAAGTGGCACTTCATGGATCTCTCTTATGAGTGAATTCATATTCAACTTTTGTTGTATTGGTGCATGATTAAGAAAATATGGTTTATTTATCTGTAGGAAACAAACTTCAAAGAGTGGAAACTAGTGGTTAATGAAATTCTTCGCTTTACAAAAGTTGATGCCGCTTTTACAAATATGAGGCCATTGCGATATTGCCCTACCTTTGATACTCAGTCAACTTCTCTTCAATATGTGGCTCGTTTTCATGCAAAGAAGGTTGTAAAATTTAAAGATGCAGTCCTGACGAGCTATCACCGGAATGAGGTAATATATTTCAAGATTATGACTGGTCATAATATGAGATTATTGGAAGTTATTAGCAGAATTATACTCTGCAAAGAGGAATCTTAGTTCTCTATGAATAATTTCTTTTTCAGGTTAAATTTGCTGAACTTACTTTGGACACTTACAGAATGTTACAATGTTTGGAGTGGGAACCTAGTGGATCTTTCTTCCAGAAGCGCCCAGTTGCATCCACTGATCATTCTGGTGCTTCAACTGATCATTCTGGAGCTTCTGGGGCGATAGACATAAACTTTGCAGTGGATATGACTGATCCAACTTTACCTCCAAATCCTAGGAAAGCTGTTCTTTATCGTCCATCTGTGACACATTTGGTGGCGGTTAGTTCTAAAGCCATTGCATTAATGAATTTACTGCAGTTTCTGTCTTATGTATTATAGTTCCCTGCTTCTGTATCAGACTGAGCTTTTGAGCAGTCAGTCTCTTGTTGTAGGTTTCTCCCATAACTATGGACATATATCCATATTTTTCTTTAAATACATGTTTGATTATTTTCTGAATGCCATGCATTTGGTTTGTATAGGAGTTTCTACAATATAAGCTTTTGCCTTTTTCACACAACATTTATCTCCTTATATATTGTTGTGTATGGATTTTGCGGGAATGTCAACTTTGTGTGCTTTTGTTATGTGTTTCATGCCAAAAGTGGATTCTCCAAAATCCAACAATCTACAACTCGATTTTAACTCAGCAAAGCCTTTGTCTCAATGGCATTGAGTTGGCATGTCAGTAGCCAGTTTTCTGTATTAGATGTGGCCATTTTTATATTGCCTTTTCTTGGATATATTTTTACCAAGGTTTAAATGATGATGCATTGACAGGTAATTGCAACAATTTGTGAGGAGCTTCCACCAGAAAGCATTGTGTTAATATATCTATCAGCCTCAGGTTTAATTTCTTCTTCAGTGCTAGTTAAAAGTTCAAACAAGTCATATATTTGTGTTGTTTTTGTTATTCTTTTAGTGACCTCGATAATCAATTGTGCAGGAAAGGCTGGTCATAGTAATGCTGCGCAAATGGAAAGTTCTGAAGGATCAGGGAAATCTTCAAATAACAAAGTGGTGTCTCGGGTCTCCCAAAAACAGAATAACTCTATGCCTGAATATCATATTAATGGGAAGAAAGAGTCAAGTGACCTCTATGAAAATTATTTGTGGTTGGGTCCTAGAGGGAATGGTGGTATGCACCTGTATTTACCTTATGCTGTTTTTAGTCTCTCTTCCAAGATTTTGTGTATGGATGAACTTCTGTTCATATGTATTTTCTTTGTCTATTATCCTTTTGCTATAAAAGTGAAGAATTTCTGTAATTTTTTCTTCCACTCTCATATATGCTCTTCTTGTCTTTTCAGGTCCAAGTAACCTCTACCCTGGTGATATCATTCCTTTTACCCGGAGACCTTTGTTCTTGATTATTGATAGTGACAACAGCCATGCATTCAAGGCAGGTTTGTCATAACTTGTGTATGATCTGTTGGGCAATTCTGGTTCAGTTTGCATCCGTTTATAGTTTAGACAGCCGTTTTGCTGCCATAAGTTGAATTATGTTTTTCTCAAAATTATTTAAGCCATTCTTTCTGATTTTTTGTAGAATAAAGAAGTATAGTAGTCACATTTAATTTTAATGAACTTTTACATTCATGATAGTTGGTCTAATTCTGTAATTAGTATAGCTGTTGTGACATATTAAAGTCCTATTCACGTTGGTAACAAAATATCAAGATTTCAAGTAGAAAAGATTTTGTGTTTAGGAATAAAGCATGGTATTGAATGAAATTTGATAAGTTCTATTGGCCCTAGAAAGTTTTATTTTTCATTTGGGAACGTTTTTGCCTAATTATTAGTTGCAACATATCACATTATGGAGGAATTTTTTGGTACCTTTGAAAATATCAGTGCAAGATTTGCCCAGTGTGCTAATATGGTGTTCTGTTGTACAAGATCTACGAAATAAAATTGCACAACTGCATACGTTTCTTCTCTCTCCATTGTAAATTTGCAATGTCTGAGGTGGATGTATAATAGTAAAAATTACTCAAAAAATTTGCTGAACAAATACTAAACTGGTCCCATATTCATGAAGTTTATTGCTGTAGAAGTTACTGTAATGCTGTTTGGGAGACTGAAAATAATGGGTGGTTAAAGAGATAATCACGTGGTACTAACACAAAGAAAAACTGGTTCTTCATTGTCTCATTTACATTGTAACCAAACAGGTAGGCCTTCTTATTAATATTAGCCCTGCTTTAATGTGTAAAAGCAATTTAATACATAAAATTCTTGTAATTGGCGAACACAAATAATTGTATGTAAAGGGAAGAGATAGCACATTTTGAATTGAAAGAAAGAATGTGAATGAAATGTAAACTAACCTAAAGGGAACAGGAATAACTAATCAACTTGTGGTAAAAGGTCAAATAAATGAATATATGAATGAACTTGGGTGAATGTATCATCAGAAGTCTCCTTCCTTTCAAAAAGTTAAGCATCTTTGGAGATTTATCAGCCTAGTAGAAGATAATATGAAAACTAGATTTCTAATGTGGGAGGAGGTTGAGTAGGACATGAGTTCTAGTTTTGTTCTATCTCAGTTTCAAATTCTTGTTATTTTAGTGAGTAAATCAAGGATTAAAATATTGCACAGGAGTTTTGAATGTTGGTGCTTGGGCTCCCTATTGATTTATACCTTTATTTTTCAAATTTACTGTGAAGTTTTTTATAACTACCAATCAATTTATGGTTTAAAATGAGATACTTTCTACAAATGAAAATGTTTGCTAGAAATCAATCAAGAGATGAACTATCAGAGACCAATTAGGTTTTCTCCCTTTTATGTATTTTGACCTTGTGTATGTATGCAAGACCTGACAAGGCCCTGACAATTCAAATTAATGATTCGGTAAGTGTATTGAGCATCGAGTGTATGGAGATTGTACATTCATTCGTTTTTGTTAAAATACAACTTAGCCTCAAAATCAAGTTGCATTCAAATGTGATTTTGTACCATTAAGACCATATTCGCATACCAACATATCTGGATGGTATGTTTTGTGACCAATTTTATGTTAGATTTTGTTTTCAATTGTATTCATGGTGTTCCAAACTTGTAGTAAATGTTAATGCACTTCAACTTTGCTCTTTCTAAGTTTTAGTTAATGTTGACCTCTTTGTGTATGCTTTTAAATTATTTTTCAGGTATTGCATGGTTCAGAAAGGGGAGAGACAGCTGCCTTGTTTCTTTCACCTTTGAGGCCGGCATTTAAGAATTCATCTACTGTTGATACAACACATAATGGAAGCCAGTTCACTTATTTCTTGACTGCTCCTCTGCCAGCATTCTGTCAAATGGTTGGCCTTTCTGCTTCTGATGCTGATACAGTAAGTCGATTGCTATACTTTTGAGCATCCTAATGGCTCATTGTATTCTAGTTGGCCTTATTTGTTTATGATGTTCTGCTTTTAGGATTCTTACAATGGTGCACAGAACATACTCTCCAGTTCGTTCTCTGAGTGGGAGATCATTCTCTGCAAGTCAACTAACTTGGATATTGTCTGGGCACAAGTTCTATCTGATCCATTTCTACGACGGCTAATTCTTAGGTATATATCTATAATTTTTTAACTGAATGGCTGTAGGTTGTGTTTAAGATGAGTTCTACTGGGACTAATCTCACCCCAATCACACATAACCTCTAAGATTGAACTTCTTATTATAAATAGGCCTGAAGGGCTTTCCTGTCTGAACTTGATAGTGGTCTTTGAATTGACACTTATCTATCTTCTATTTTTGCGAATATATTCTCTCTCTTTTTTTTTTTTTTGGATAAGGTAAAAATTGCAAATATATTCTCATAAATGTCTTATCTACAGATTTATATTCTGCCGTTGTGTGCTTTCTTTCTTCTGCCCTCTGGAAGATAGTGACGAATACCTGCCTGTTTGCCTACCTCATCTTCCAAATTCCGTCTCTCCAAAATCTGAAGTTGTAGAGTCTTGTATCCACCGGCTTGCAAACCACCTGGGAGTTGCCGACTGTTTCCACTTCAGCATCACGTAGTTAGGACCATGAACATCTTTCAGAATTTGTAAGACAACACTACAGCCATATGGTGGTGACGTTTCATTGATTTGTTGGGATACTAGCTTCTGGACATCTAGGCAGTCAGGTGTTTCACTGCACTTCGGAAGAACATAATTGGTGATGAAGCTTACTCTTCTAAATTTAGAGTAGGTGTATTGTGGTTGCTGCTGCTTATTTTATTGCCCATGTGCAACCTAACTGGTGTATGCTGAAACCATATGGTTTGGTGCTGTGGTTAGATGAGTGTTTGATAATTTGCAGAGTGTGTTTTAAGCATTGTTTAGGGGGCTCATTGGTTGTATAATTTGATTGGTGTTATGCTTGTTAGAGCTGATTTGAACTAATACTAATTTTTTCTTTTTTGTACTTCTGTAAAGAAAAATTAGTCAGAAATCAAAATCAAATATATTCTTTTCCCCTTAATTTGAGTGGTTCTATTACATATAGCTGTTATGTTATCTCTTTTCAGTTGGATTTGTTTCTGCTTTCATATTTTCCTGTGGGATTCAAAAAAATTGTTTAACCATGGGTTGACTTTAATGAAAATGCCTAATACCTAAACTGAATTAATTTATCTTAGGTTTGGTGAGCGTAAGTTGACAAGAAGTAGGTAGCAAATACTGTATGGTTAGTTGGCTCATTTCAACCAAGTCATATTTCAAATAAGTTCAACTGACCATTGGAATTTAATTTTGGAAGAAGCATAAATCCTCAAGACATGTGGATTTGTTTTATTTATTTATTTTTAAATTGATAATGTCTAAATAAAAACTTTCACATATTTTGTCGGATTTTTCCTCGCATTTATTAGAGTAACTATAAGCTATAATTATGTCATCACATAATTACTTAATTTTAAGAATCATTAATTTGGATAAATTTATACCCATCATCAATAATTATTTTAATTTCAATTTTTCTAAAATTGGTGACATGCCTACAAGGTAAACCATCTTATAGATACCGAAATGTAGTCTTTGAAACCTCTATTTATCTATGTAACTTTAGACAACAATGAAAGTAATTTGATGGAATCCCGCCAAAATTGATAAACATCCACTACAAGTAAACCATCTTGATTTGTGTGATTTGAAATGAATCCTTATTTGTGGACAAATCATATAAAATTAAAATATTTGAGTTTTTCTCTATATAAATGGAAAATTTTATCTTAACCCTCACGCGTTTCACTTATTCAGTGAACATTAACTGGTTTTGAAAATAGAATCCTAACCTCTATTTTGTCCATGTGTCCATTTTTGTTAATAGACAACCATTAATCACCGAAAAGACCATTTTCCCCTTTTTCAACAGCCACCCCCGATCCCTATTACTTAGAAAAATAACACTAGTCCTTATTCAACCCAAAACCCAACCCCCCATTGTGTACTCGTTACTGTTGCCACCACCATTGCCCTTGCCTCCCAACCTAGTTAGTATATACAGTACAGCAAAAAAATAATACAAGAATTTTACAGGTATAATATGACAAATATGTTTGTAAAAATTCGGTTATAAAATTCGGATACGGAAAAATATGATACGGGTATATACGCGTTTAATACGATACATTTAAAAAAAAAAGCCAATATTAATCATGATTTTAGCACTTTTTATGATTATTGAATTAATCCTCCTTTGTTTTTCCTTATAGGTGTATGATTTATATCTTTTTTAATTATAATATTTCAGTTTATAAAAAATTGTATTATTTGATTCGTAATTAATTACTACAAATATTGTAGACGTGGACCAATTACTAAACAAAACAAACAATTTTATTTGTCATTAAGTTGAAGAAGAAGAGGCGAAGAGTGGTACTTGTTGAAGAATAGTTAAAGAGGAAGAAAGAAAGAGGGCGCCAAAAAAAAGAAGAAGAGAGAAAGAGGTAGGGGTGTTAACGAGCCGAGCGAGCGGAGTTTTCGGCTTAACAAGCTCGGCTTGTGAGAGAGGATTATTAATCGAGTCGAATCGAGCCGTAAATTTTATGGCTCGGCTCGGGAAAGAGTTGGAAATGTTTCGAGCGACTCACGAGCCAACTCTCAAAAATTCAATTTTTTAAAGGAAAAATCAATTTTTTTCGAAGCCAGGCTCGGCTCGCTCTATCTCATGAACCGAGCCGAGCGTTAACGAGCCATACTCGAGCCCAGTCAAGTCGGCTCACGAGCGGCTTGCTTGTTAAGCACCCCTAGGAAGAGGGCACCAAAAAAGAGGAGAGAGAGGAAGAGGGTGCCAGAAAAGAGAAGAAGAGAGGAAGAGGGCGCCAAAAAGAGACTAAGCATAAAACGATGTCATTTTAATTAAACTTCACCTAAAACAACATTGTTTTAAGCTCATTAAATAACAAAATTTTATTTTAAAAAATACAATCGAATTATACGGTTGAAGCATATAAAATTTGGGTATAATTTAGTTGTGCTTATAAAATAGAGGAATTCACGTTTTATACGACTGAGTGTATAATTTGCATATAAAACATGAATTTACTAACTAGACCTCCTAATGGTCTCAAGGTAGCTGCTAAAAGCCCTCTGGGGTCTATTGGTAATTGTCATAGGGCTAGAGGCTAGTGGCGGCCTTGCTGTAGCTGCCAAAGGCCTGCCTCTCGTCAATGACAAAAAGGCTTTGAGGCCTCACATTGGCACCAATAAAGGCCATTATCTAGCTTCTCCGTACTAAGGCTTGATTTAGCCCTTTCTAGTGCCATAGAGGCTAGACCTACACTATGTTGATTTAGCCCTTTCTGGTGCCATAGAGGCTAGACCTAGCCTATGTTGGCATTGAGAGGTGAGATTGGTCTCCACGTAGGTGAGGCCAAATTCGACCTTTCAACGTCAAGAGAGGTTGGATTTATCCCTCTCAACGTTGGTAGAGGCCAAATCTGACCTCCACACAGGTGTTAGAGGACCTTATATGGCCCAAGGGGCAATAGGGATGGGCATAGGTTGGGACGAGCCGGGGTTGGGGAGGCCCTTCTCCGGCCCCGACCCAAAAGCCCAAAGGGCATTCCTCGATCCCAACCTGTAGCTTGAACAAGGAATTAAGGGAATCCCCGAATTAGGCTCGATCCCCAAACGGGAGAATCCCGAAATCCTCCGTCTGGGGTTTTGCATTATAATTTTTTTAAAACTTTTAATATTAAAAAAATTTATTATAATTTATTATAATGAATTAAAATATAAAAATTATAATTATGATACATTATACATATATGTAAATATGCTATATATTAATGGTGTAATATTATATATTATTGTATTAAATAACAAGTATTAACCTATGAATATATGATATTATGATTACAGATAATAGTATATTATACATAATGTATAATGTATAATTTTTGTTTTATAGCATATTATGTATAATGTATAATATATGATATATTATAATAAATTCTAAATAAATAACTACCATAATATAACAAGGGCCAATTAGGTAATGAAATTGAAATAATGATTCAATGAGGGGCAAAAAAAATTTATAATGATTTTTTGATTTATTATAATTAATCAAAATATCAAATGATCTATTATACATAAATAACATATATATTATGTATATCAAATGATACATTATACATATATAATATATTTATTATGTATCACAAATATTTATAATGATTTATTATATTTAAAATAGTTTTATTTATTACCTATATATGATTGTGAGAGGTGATTGAAAATGGGCATTACAATCCAAAAATTTTAAAAATTTCAAAATACTGAAGGAATTGTTTTATACTTTATACAAATCTAACAATCAGAAACCAACCAAAAACTAACAAACTGAAGCCAACCAAAAGTGTGCAAATTTTCAATCACCTCTCACAAAAACTAAGAATCATAAACCAACAACAACCCAAAAAATATAACAAATAAAGCAAATGGGCAAATGTTCTTCCAAAGTTGATAAAATACCCCATGAGTAAGCTCCAACCACCAATCTAGTAAAAACAACAGTAGATATAAGGCTCTCTTGAGTTGAAGAAAGCCCTCACTCAGACTTCACTGCTGGTCTACCCACAAAGGAGGGAATCATAATCTCCATAGCTTCTGCAACCCAACCCAGGCCAGCATAAGCAAGCACAAGATATTGGAATTGAATTTCTCAAACCCCACATGGGCAAGTGCCTCATCCACTGTGTACAAATCCCTCTGCTCATCTATCAGTGCAATCAATTCAAAACTGTAAATTCATAAAGAATATAGAGCAACAGATTCAAACACAAAGCAAAATTTTGGACAAAAAAATATAGAACTTGCATGCATAAACTATCTATATACATGCAAATAGTAGTAACTAGTAACTAGTAACTATTACATTGTTTCTTATAAAAAAAGTAGCTCTTTATAATGAGCACATTTGCACCCCCGTTGGAAAATATCTAACGAAGTTATGCTTGAGGTATAGAAAAGAACAGTAAACTGAAGAAAAAAAATACCTTCTCTGCATTGAAGAATTTTTGTATATATATTTATTGTTGAAGTATGAATCTTTTGGTGGTGGCATGACCCAAGAATTTCGGTTTGAGATAAACTCAAATGGAAGTTATTTTCAGTTTTATTATTTTGTAACTTCTTGTAGCTGTTGTTGTCAGTTATCCCTTTCAAAACTTATAAAAGGGAAGGTTACATGTATGTTTTAATTGAGTTCAATTAATAAAATTGATCACCTTTTACACAAATTCATCTTCTTCTTTATCTTTCTGAAATTAGAATTCTGAGAACTATATTTCCTGGCTTCTAATTTCCAAACAAATGGTATCAGAATATTGTTGTCTTAAGGGACCTGTGGGAGATGGGACCAAAGTTTGGAGAAGAATAAGCCAACACTCATAGCAGTAAGGAGTGGTTTGGTAGAATTTGTTGATGAAAATTGCAGCATGATTGTCAGCAACGGATGCCGGCGAGAGGGATCTGAAAATGTCATGAAAATCCTGTTAAAACGTGGAGGTAGATGAAGAATTGCAGTGATTGTCTGCAATGATGCCGGTGAGAGGACTTGATGATGTCTTGGAAAAAGCATGAAGTGAAGAACATGCTTTCTAATTATGAGAGACTCCCATTGAAGTTTGGAGTGAGAAGATACCAACACCCAAAGAAGTGGTCGGTCTTATTTGTGATGCTTACATACTTGGAGGAGTAAGCTTGAAGAGGATGCTGAAAAAGCCTTGGCTGCAGGATTGGCAGCGTGGCAGCAACATTTGCTGCAAGAAAAGCAGCAAGATTGGCTGCACAGTTGGCCGCAAAGCAGCAAGATTGGCATGAAAGTAGCAAGATTGGCTGCAAGTTTGGCAAGAAAGCCATGAAGGCGTGAAGAGCCTTGAAGACATGATAAAGAACATGTTTTGAAGTTTCTACCAAAAGATTCAAGTGGAGTGTTGAAGTATGAATCTTTTGGTAGCCGCATGACCCAAGAATTTTTAGTTTGAGATAAACTCAAATGGAAGTTATTTTCAGTTTTATTATTTTGTAACTTCTTGTAATTGTTGTTGTAGTTATCCCTTTAAAACTTATAAAAGGGAAGGTTAAATGTATGTTTTAATTGAGTTCAATTAATAAAATTGTTCTTCTTTTACACAATTTCATCTTCTTCATCTTTCTGAAATTGGAAGCCTGAAAATTGTATTTCCTGGCTTCTAATTTCCAACATTTATTATTAGTTAAAAAAGAAAAAAAAGACATACTTTATTCACCCAATGATCTTGACTCCATCCTAAATTCATTTTCCACACCATCATAATCATCTATAAAAATTTTAGCAAAAACTGACAATCATTAATTAAAACTTATGATTTGAAACTAATTTAATTTAAAATAGCTACCAAGTTGCTTAGCAATTTAAAAACAATATTGTAAAGGATTTGTTGAATCATAATAAGAAGGTTGATCACCATTTTATTAAAGCCAATTAATTATTATAGAATTGACTATTTGTAATAATATTTATTAATCAATAAAAGACATTTTATTTTATATCATGTAAATTATAACTGTATGTATTGATATATGTCTTTAAGATGGTAGAACAATGCCAAGAGTATCAAGTGTTTCAATTCTTGATAGTGAGAACCCTATGATCACATATGATGATCATTCTAGAAATGTTTGTAACCCTAATATTATTCTGACCAAGGACACAGATAATATGGTAAGGCTATCATAGCGTTAAATGACCATGTCGAAAGATAGTGACTGATCTCACTTGTCAAGGTTGTTTGCCGAACAACCTGGTGCAACGCATGGGTGCTTGTTGGAGGCAAAGTTCACTGGACAGACCCAACAGAGGATTCCATATGAATGGTAACCCCAATGTCTGTGGAATAAATCTTCTAACGAATGGTGGTGCATGTGATCCTTAGACTTGAGATCACCGAAATGCCTTGTGCACCTTCACTTTGGTGAATAAGCCAAAATGGGTTGATTAAGTAGGCCAACAAACTTAATTCCACACCAGTTGATAGCTCCTACTATCAACCTCAAATGCGAAGTAAGCCAACAAGCCAATCACACAATTCAATGGCCGAAGCCATCGTCCTCAAGTGTGATTCTCAGTATCAGTAGAGTGGACACTACATGTCGCCACGTACACACAAAAAGTGTACTTCTCTACTATGCTTATGACGTGCTTATCAACCTTCGCTTTTGAGAACAAGCAAAACACGTCATTTTAAGTCGACAACTCCAATTAACTTTAACCTCCCACTGGTAGAAGTGTACCATTCGCTTTGGCGAACAAGGTTCCAACGAATAGTGGTTTGATTAAAGCCATGGTGATGGAAAGGCGTTTCAATGATTAATATCCTTTATTTGAGGGGTTTTTATTTTATGTCTTACCAACTTATTATCTTTGTTAGAATGACATTGTTTGGCATGTCATTAAATATTTAACTTTAGCATGCATTCTAAGCAAAATATAAACGTACCAGTACATGGCTTAACTAAAACCGATTTCTTCGAGCCTAGAGGAATGGGTAGGTCAACCTAGGGTCAAAAAAAACCTTGGGTCTTCAAGTTTGCCTCTTCATCGCTCCTTCATTTCTTTATCACGATCGTTACAAAAAGAATTTTATAATACAATTCTAATTTACTTCAATAAATCAGAAACCTTTTGTTACATACAATCAATTATTCTAGAATTGATTTTTTGTAATAATATTTATTAATTAATAAAAGACATTTTATTCTATATCGTGTAAATTATAATTGTATGTATTGATATATGTCTTTAGGATTGTAGAACAATGCCAAGAGTATCAAGTGTTTCAATTTTTGATAGTGAGAACCTTATGATCACATATGGTGGCCATTTTAGAAATGTCCATAGTCCTAATATTATTCTAACCAAGGACACATATAATATGGTAAGACTATCATAGCGTTGAATGACCATGTTGAAAGATAATGACCGATCTCACTTGTCAAGGTTTGTTTGCCAACAACCTAGGTGCAACGCATGGGTGCTTGCTGAGGCAAAGTTCACTGGACAGACCCAACAGAGGATTCCATATGGATGGTAACCCTAGTGTTTGTAGAATAAATCCTTCTAACGAATGGTGGTGCATGTAATTCCTTAAACTTGAGATCACCTGAGCGTCTTGTGTACTGATTGGTGTAATTTGACATTAGCCTAACACAGTTTCATTCAGAGCTATCAATACAATAGTGATTGGCTACATCGAGGAGTGTATCAAAACTATGATGAATCGATAAATGATTCAACACTCCCGGGTATGGGAGAAGTTATCTCATTGCGTAATTCAGTAAATGACAATGATACCAAATCAGTGGCCACAATGGGATTGAGTAATCCAATTTATTTATCCAGTTATTGGTCTAGTAGCTGAATACAAAGATATCAAGAATAACTGAGGTTGACATTATTTATATACCTCAGCCTCGATGAGATAACGTATGATGAAAGTGTAAGGAATCGATCTACCCAACGCAGTGGAAAAACAAAAAATAAAGGATAGATCAATTGCCCCTTTTTTGCCAAGATTTGGGTATAGATTAAATTGTTTACATGTTAAAACAAAAATTTTGTACAAAATAAAATAATCCATTCAAAGGATCATGAATCTTACGCACGTTTGGAGGCTCCTTCAAGTGTCTTTAATTTATTTCGCTACCAATTCATTATAAAACCGCTCGTACGTTGATCCACATGAAGATAATCTAAAGAACCAACCGTTGTTTTGCTAGAACAAAAGATGGCTTCAAAAATCAAAGATCTTCAAATAATCAAGAAGAGAAAAAGATCTCTTCAATTAATGAAAAGGACGTGAGAGAGAGAGTGGGTAGTTAGCCTGGATTTTCTTTTAATTGAATAATTGTCATTTTGTTTTAATTTAAGTTGCCCTTATATAGTACAACAATTAAAACCTAATTCCAATAAGGAATAACCATGTGCTCCAACTCTAATCCACCCTTGCAACCAAACACCCTTTAATTGGTGTTTTAAATTTTAATTAATTAATACTATAATTAAAATCAATTAATACACACACACACACACACACACACACACACACACACATTTAAATATTAATCTCACTAACTTAATTTTAATATTAAATTAAATACAGGCAACAACCTCAACAAATTTAATTTCATTGTGAGATTACCAAAATACCCTTTTGTCCTTAAAAGACAAAAATACCCCTTTTCACAAACTGATTATTAAATTATCTTCTAAGTGTGTGACCCGTATGCTCCTTATCATATCGACAGTGAGTAATATCGCAATTAACACCAATTAATCGTCTCACTACACACAGACCAAGATTGACCCGTAGCAAGGCATCATGGCCACCCAATAGATTTAGATTCAACAAAATAGCTATCTATCAACGATATGGTTACCGTGCAATCAAATCCTTTCATCATATGTTATCTTATCGAGGCCAAGGTACATAAATAATGTCAACCTCAGTTATTCTCGATATCTTTGTATTTAGTTACTGGACAAATGACCAGATAAATGAATTGGATTGAGCAACAACTCAATCCCACTGTGGTCATGATTTAGTGTCATTGTCATTTATTGAATTATGCAGTGAGATAACTTTTCTCGTACTCGGGAGTGATGAATCCTTTGTCGATCCACCAATCTTGATACACTCCTCATGTAGCCAATCACTATCGTATTGATAGCTCTGAAGAGAACTACGTTGGGACTAGTGTCAAACTACACCAATTGGAGCACAAAGGCGCTCCAGTAATCTCAAGTCTAAGGATCACATACACCACCATTCGTTAGAGGATTGATTCCATAGACACTAGAGTTACCATCCATATGGAATCCTCTAGTGGGTATATCTAGTGAACTTGCCTCCAATAAGCACCCATGCATTGCATCAAGTTGTCGGCAAACAACATTGACAAGTGAGATCAGTCACTGTCTTTTGATAGGGTCGTTCAATGTTATGATAGCCTTACTGTATTATTTGTGTCCTTGGTCAGAATAATACTAAGGCTACAGACATTTCTAGAATGACCACCATATGTGATCATAGGGTTCTCACGATCAAGATTTGAAACACTTGATACCCTCGTCATGGTTCCAACATCCTAAGGACATTTATCAATACATACATATATGATTTACACGATATAGAATAAAATACCTTTTATTGATTAATAAACATTATTACAAAGAGTCAATTTTACAATAATTGATTGGCTCTAGGGCACCTACTCTAACAATCTCCCACTTGTACTATAGCAAATCATTGATGTGTTTAATACTGTATGACCTTGAGTTGTTTTTCATGCTTCTCCTGCAATAGAGGATTCGTCAGTGGATCGACAAGGTTGTCATCAGTATGCACTTTACTAATTTGCACATATTTCCTCTAAACCATTTCTCTAATGAGATGAAATCGTCTAAGTATGTGTTTGGACTTCCGGTAAGACCGTGGCTCCTTTGCTTGAGCTATTGCTCCATTATTATTGCAATAGGCAGCTATTGGATCAACAATCGTGGAGACCACACCAAGTTCGGTGATTGAACTTCTTAATCCATACTACCTTTTTGGCCACATCAGATAATGCGATATACTCAGCCTCCATTGTAGAGTCAGCTACAGTGCTTTGCTTGGAGCTTTTCCAACTCACAGCACCCTTATTGAGACAAAATACAAACAAAGATTGCGAATGATAATCATCTTTATCCGTTTGGAAACTAACATCATTGTATCCTCTTACAATGAGCTCATCTTCTCCTTCATAAACCAAGAACATATCCTTAGTTCTTTTCAGGTACTTAAAGATGTTCTTGATAGCTATCCAGTAACGTTCACCTGGATCTAATTGATACCTACGAAAAATGTTTAATGCACATGAGACATCAATCAGAGTACACAACATGGAATACATGATGGATCCAATTATCGACGCATATGGGATCCTCTTCATTCTATCTCTCTTATCGTGTGTTTTAGGACACATATCCTTAAAGAGATAAACACCATGTGACATTGGAAGAAATCCCTTCTTGGATTCTTCCATATTGAATCTCTTTAGCACTTTGTCTATGTATGTACTCTAACTTAAGGTCAAGCAACCTACGCTCGGTAGATCTTTATTCTGAGGATGTAGGCTGATTCTCCTAAGTTCTTTATGGAAAAACACTTGGATAATCAAGTCTTTACCGACTGCAAGTTCGGTATATCATTCTCGATCAGAAGTATGTCATCAACATATAACACCAAGAATGCCACTATGCTCCCACTTACTTTCTTGTAAACATAGGGCTCATCTTCGTTCTTGATACAACCAAATTTTTTTAAGGCTTCATCAAAACGAATGTTCCAGCTCCTTAAAGCTTGCTTGAGTCCATAAATGGACCTCTACAACTTGCATACCTTATGTTCTTTTCCATCAAGAACGAAACCATCGAGTTGTGTCATATGTACATCCTTTTCAAGGTTTCCATTCAGGAAAGCTATTTTGACATCCATTTGCCAAATTTCATAGTCATGATATACAATAATCGCAAGCATAATCCGAATGGACTTAATCATGACAACCGGCAAAAAGGTTTCTTCATAGTCAATACCATGAATTTGTTTGAAACCTTTGGCAACCAGTCGTGCCTTATAATTATGCCCTTGCCATCCATGTCAGTCTTCATCTTGAAAACCCATTTACACCTTATGGGTTTTACCCCTTCAAGTGGATCCACTAGAGACCATACTTGGTTCTGATACATGGAGTCCATCTCGGATTTCATGGCTTCAAGCCATTTAACAGAATTTGGATCCAATATAGCGTCTTTATAGGTTTTGGGTTCCATTGTCTTGGTAGACCAATAAGTCACCATGTTGAGTCACGAGAAAACCATATCTCTCGAGCTCATGGCGTACTCTTCTAGACCTACGCAACTCCTATGCTACTTGAGGTGGTTCACTTAGATCCACAGATTATGGAAGTGACCTCCTCTCATGATGTTCAACCATTTCCTGTGACACATCTTCCCTATCCTTCATCTAATGTATCTTATGGTTCTAAAACTTCATCAAGTTCTACTTTCCTCCCACTAGTACTTCTTAGAAAAAAATTCATTTTCTAAGAAGACACTAGTACGAGAGACAAAAATTTTACGCTCTTCTGGATGGTAGAAATAGTATCCTTTGGTCTCTTTAGGATACCCCACAAATATACATTTGTAGGATTTTGGGCCCAGCTTGTTTGAAGTCAATTTCTTGACATAAGCTTCACAACCCCAAATTCTTAGATAAGACAAGTTGGGCTTTCGCCAACTCCACATTCATATGAGTCTTATCTACAGATTTTGACTACAGACGTTTAGTATGTGAGTTACAATCTCTAGGGCATAACCCCAGAATAATGCAAGTAGATCACTAAAACTCATCATGGACCTAATAGCCATGTTAAGTAAGTTCCTATTCCCCATCTCAAACACTCCATTGTGTTGGTGTGTGTTCAAGGAGGGGTGAGTTGTAATATTATCCCACATTCCTTCAAGTATTCAGAAAACCTTGAGCTCAAGTATTCACCTCTTTGATCTGACCGAAGAGCTTTAATACTTTTGCCCAACATATTCTGTACTTCATTCTTGAATTCTTTGAATTTATCAAAGGCTTCAGATTTATGTCTCATAAGGTAGACATAACCATATCTACTAAAATCATTAGTAAATGTGATGAAGTATGAATATCCACCTCGCTTCAACTGTTAGTGGATCCACATACATCATTATGGATAATGCCTAACAGTTTAATAGCCCTTTCACTTTGTCTTGTGAAAGGTTGACTTAGTCATCTTACCTAAAAGGCATGACTCACATACCTCAAATGACTGGAAGTCAAAAAGGTTCAAAACTCTATCCCTTTTAAGTTTTGCAATGCGGCTCTAATTAACATGACCCAATCTACAATGCCAGAGGTATGTTTGGTTTCAATCGCCAAGTTTAGCTTTCTTAGTTTCTACATTAAGAATATCTTTATTGTTTAAATCAAGAACATATAATCTGTTATATAACCTTGCCAATTCCAAATAGAATACCATTCAAATTAAAGGACAACAATCCATTAAAAATCTCAAAACGATATCCTATATTATCAAAAGTGGATATTGAAATAATATTTTTGGAAATTGAAGGTACGAAATAACAATCATGAAGTTCCAATGATAAGCCCGTAGGCAAAGATAAACAATAAGTCCCTACAGCTAATGCAGCCACATGTGCTTCATTTTCCAACTCGTAGGTTCACTTCTCCCTTGGTGAGCAACCTACTATGCCTTAGTCCCTACACATCAGTTCAAATATGAGTACCACATCTTGTGTCAATGACCCAAGATGTTGAAAGAGAGAAGTTAATCTCAATCATATACATCCTTGAACTTAAAATGTCTGAGTTCTTCTTGTTTACGAGGAAAGTCCTTGTAGTGTTTCCTCCAATGGCCAGGCTTGCCACAATAGAAGTAGACTACCTTCCCACCTTTCCCAAAGCCACCCCTAGGCTTGAGAGCATCCTGTCCTTTAGGCTTGGGATTGGCCTTGCCATTTCCCTTTCCTTTATTGGCAACCAGTAAAATAGGCTTAGACTTTTTCATGTCATGCTTTGCAGTCCTCAGCATGTTTAAAAGCTCGGACAGTGATTTCACCATTGTGTTCATATTGAAGTTCATTATGAATGATGAAAAAGAATTAGGTAGTGACTATAGAAGTAAATCCACTTGTAAGTTTGCATCCACACAAAACCCCAAAGTCTTAAGAATCTTGAGCACATGAGGACCAACTTAGGCTCCCTTAGTCATACGACTCCTAAACAATGCACTCGACACCTTATACCTCTCATGTCAAGCATTTCCTTCAAAAGCTCCTTGAGGTGCAGAATCATGGCAGCAGCGTCCATATTCTCATGCTGCTTTTGCAACTCATGTGTCATCAATGCTAGCATAATGCATTGAACATTTTCAACATCATCAAGAAACTTTTGGTAAGTATCCTTTACTTCCTGAGTGGCATCAAGATTAGGCTCAACCATATAAGACTTGTCAAGGATATACAATTTCTTTTCAGACTTTAGTACAATCCAAAGATTTTGATACCATTATGAGAAATTGGATCCATCCAACCTATTTTCTTTCTTGATTATCGGTCGCAGGTTGATATTGCTAATTTTGGTGAATCTACAAATGTAGAAAAGCAAAAGTCATTATAATGTTTATTATTATTTAATAACATTTTTTTATTAAAAACGCTCCCACTATTTTCCTCAAGTCCAATAGCCGTCACTATTAACTCGAGAAAGCCCGTTGGCTTTCCTAATGGACTGAGATCCCATCTAGCCCATTTCAAACCTTCACTTTGGTGAAAAAGTCAAAATGGGAGTTGATTAGGTAGGCCAACAAACTTAATCCACACCAGTTGATAGCTCCCATTATCAACCTCAAATGCGAAGTAAGCCAACAAGCCAATCATACAATTCAATAGCCAAGTCATCATCCTCAAGTGTGATTCTTAGTATCAATAGAGTAGACACTACATGTCACCACGTACACACAAAAAGTGTATTTCTCTACTATCCTTATGACGTGCTTATCAACCTTCGCTTTGAAGAACAAGCAAAACACGCCATTTTAAGCCGACCCATCACCATTAAGGAAAACTCCAATTAACTTTAACCTCCCACTAGTAGAAGTGTACCATTCGCTTTGGCAAACAAGGCTTCCAATGAATAGTGGTTTGATTAATGACATGGTGATGGAAGGCGTTTCAATGACTTAATATCCTTTATTTAAGGGTTTTTATTTTATGTCTCACAAATTTATTATCTTTGTTAGAATGACATTGTTTGACATGTTATTAAACATTCAACTTTAACATGTATTCTAAGCAAAATATAAATGTACCAGTACATAGCCTAACTAAAATCGATTTCCTCGAGCCTAGAGGAATGGGTAGATCAACCTAGGGTCAAAGCAAACCTTGGGTCTTCAAGTTTGCCTCTTCATCGCTCCTTCATTTCTTCATCACGATCGTTACAAAAAGAATTTTATAATACAATTCTAATTTACTTCAATAAATTAGAAACCTTTTGTTACATACAAAGGGAGTAAGATGAGAGAAAGAAGTAAATAAAGAATTTTAGTGGGAGGCAAGACACGCATGTCATATTTATTTAGAAATTTACAAACAAACCCAAAAATGAATAAACAACCATAGGTCTAAGGCTCATGTACCCGGGCACCATGCAATATTCAAACAAGTACATTGCATACATTAAAAAATAAACATTTTGAATTGGGTGGGTGAAATTATTAATTACCCTTTGACAATTTGTAGATTTGCATTTTGGTCTAAAAGTATTAAAACTTTTCATTTAGGCCCCCTAAGCACTTGAAGGTACGCTCACCATGACAATGGTTTATATCGCTGCAGGCGTGCGTTGATTATCAATCAACATGCATGCATAGGTGTGATCGTCGTGGCGATGTTTTATATCACCGCTGCATGCGCTGATTTTCAATAAGCTCCCATGCATGAGTGTGATCACCGCGACATGCATTGATCTTTAATTGGCACATATGCATAAGTGCGATCGCCACGATGATGTTTTATATTGTCGTGGCATGCGCTGGTTTTCAATCAGCTTGCACGAATGAGTGCGATTGCCGCGGCGATGGTTTATATCGTCGTGGTGTGTGTTAATTTTGAATCAACGAGCATGCGTAAGAGCGATCGCCGCGACGAGCACAACTAATATGTAGCAGATCGGTGTAATCAGCAAAAAAAAGGCCAAAGGATTTTCGGAAATAAATTTAGCTTTTGATATCAATGAAAAATCCTTATCACATTATAGGAATTAGCAAATCATCCACAAATTAAATATTATTAGGTGTAATGAATCAATTGATTATTCAAAACATGCCATTAATACAGAATTTTACAGATTTAAAAATTAGTTTATAATATAACATTTTATCAATCAAATACATGTTTTCAAACATAGATTAAACAATATAATCTGGGAACCTGGCTTTGATACCATTGTAAGGAATCGATCTATCCAACGCAACGGAAAAACAAAAAATAAAGGATAGATCAATTGCCCCTTTTGGCCAAGATCCAAGTATAGATTAAATTGTTTACATGTTAAAACAAAAATTATGTACAAAATAAAATAATCCATTCAAAAGATCAGGAATCTTACTCACGTTTGGAGTCTCCTTCAAGTGTCTTTGATTTTATTTCGCTATCGATTCAATATAGAACCGCGCGTATGTTGATCCACACGAAGATAATCTAAAGAACCAACTGTTGTTTTCTTAGAAAAAAGATGGATTCAAAAATCAAAGATCTTCAAATAATCAAGAAGAGAAAAAGATCTCTTTAATCAATGAACAGGATGTGAGAGAGAGATAGTGGGTAGGTGGCTGGATTTTCTTCTAATTGAATAATTGTCATTTTGTTTTAATTTAAGTTGCCCTTATATAGTGCAACAATTAAAACCCTATTCCAATAAGGAATAGATTAGCTCTAACCCTAATCCACCCTTGTAACCAAAACACATTTAATTGGTATTTTAAATTTTAATTAATTATTATTATAATAAAAATCAATTAATATAAATATAAAATATATTAACATTTCATTAATAATAATAATCCATTTAAATATATACGTACATATATTTAAATTTAATTTAATTTTAATATTAAATTAAATACAAGTAACAACCTCAGCAAATTTAATTTCATTGTGAGATTAGCAAAATACCATTTCATCCTAAAAGACAAAAATACCCCTTTCACAAACTGATTGTTAAATTATCTTCTAAGTGTATAATCCGTAGGCTCCTTATCATATCGGCAATGAGTAATATCGTGATTAACACCAATTAATTATCTCACTACACACAGATCAAAATTGGCTCCTAGCAAGACATCATGGCCACCTGATAGATTTAGATTCAACAAAAATAGCTACCTATCAATGATATGGTTCACCGTGTAATCAAATCCTTTCATCATACGTTATCTCATCAAGGCTGAGGTACAGACATAGTGTCAACCTTAGTTATTCTTGATATTTTTGTATTCAGTTACTAGACCAATGACTGAATAAATGAATTGGATTGAGTAACAACTCAATCCCACTATGGCCACAGATTTAGTGTCATTGTCATTTACTGAGTTGCGCATTGAGATAACTTCTCTCGTACCTAGGAGTGATGAATCCTTTTTCGATCCACCATAGTTTTGATACACTTCTCGATATAGCCAACCACTACCATATTGATAGCTCTGAAGAGAACTACGTTGGGCTAGTGTTAAACTACACCAATCGGTGCACAAGGCGCTCCAGTGATCTCAAGTCTTAAGGATCACATACATCACCATTTGTTAGATGATTGATTCCATAGACACTAGGGTTACCATCCATATGGAATCCTCTGGTGGGTCTGTCCAATGAACTTGCTTCCAATAAGCACCCATGTGTTTCCACCAGGTTGTCGAAACCGTCCTTGACAAGTGAGATCAGTCACTTTCTTTCGACAGGGTCATTCGACGTTGTGATAGTCCTACCATATTATCTGTGTCCTTGGTTAGAATAATATCGGGACTACGGACATTTCTAGAATGACTACCATATGTGATCATAGGGTTCTCACTATCAAGATTTGAAACACTTGATACCCTCGTCATGGTTTTAACATCCTAAGGACATATCAATATATACAGATATGATTTACACGATATAGAATATAATGTCTTTTATTGATTAATAAACATTATTACAAAGAGTCAAGTTTACAATAATTGATTGGCTCTAGGGCACCTACTCTAATAGAAAATACCCCTAGTAACCATATCGTTCATAAGTAGCTATTTCGTTGAATCTGAATCTATCGGGTGGCCATGATGCCTTGCTAGGGGCCAATCTTGGTTTGTGTGTAATGAGACGATTAATTGGTGTTAATCACGATATTACTCACTGCCAATGTGATAAGAAGCCTAAGGTCACATACTCAGAAGATAATTTAAGAATTAATTTGTGAAAGGGGTATTTTCATCTTTTAGGATGAAAGGGTACTTTGGTAATCTCACAGTGCAATTAAATTTACTGAGGTTGTTGCCTGTATTTAATTTTAATATTAAAATTAAAATTAGTGAGATTGTATTTAAATATGTGCTCGCATATATTTAAATGAATTATTATTAATTAAGTGTTAATATATATATTGATTTTAATTTAATAATAATTATATATATAATTAAAATACCATAAATGGTGTGTTTGGTTACAAGGATGGGTTAACTTGAGAATCTATGGCAATTCGTATTGGGATTAGGGTTTTAATTAAGTGACACTATATAAGTGAAAATTAATTAAAAACATAACAGATTATTATTCATTCATTTGAATAAAACAAAACCATAGCCACCCTCACTCTCTTACACACATGTTCTCATTGGATTAAAGAGAATAATTTTTTTTCTCTACTTGATTCTTTGAAAATTGATTCTTGAAGCCATCTAGTGGATCTAGCAAATCCCTTTTTGGTTCTCCAGATTGTCTTCGTGTGGATCAACGTTCATGCGGTTCTACGTTGAATCGGAAGCGAAATCAAATTAGAGACTTTTGAAGGGGCCTCCAAACATGCATAAGTGAATCTGAATCCTTGTATGGATTTCCTGTTAATATTGTTTTTTACAGATTTTTGTATTTAACATGTAAATAATATAATCGATACCTGGATCTTGGCAAAAAGGCAATTGATATATCCTTTAATTTTTGGTTTTTCCGCTGCGTTGGGTAGATCGATTACTTACACATTCACCAGGACCAAAAGAAATAGATCATTCTTCATAAAGTGTTTGTTCCAATTCATCATAATTTAGTTCACCATCCTCATTTTCATCATCAACTATCCAAAGTTCAGTTTTGTTGAAACTTTCATAATCAATATGATCAAAACTCCTTTTCTTGTAACACATCCTAGAAGATCATAATTAAATATTAAAAGCATGACAAATTAAAATATCAAGGAAAATAAGAGATCATAAGAAGAAAAAAAAAGTTAATGCATAATTTTCAATGTTTTGTACCTATTTTTCAAACACAAGTTATAATGAACAAAAACAAGATCATTCAACTGTTGATGCTCCAATCTATTCCGTTTTTTGAATTTATGCATTAAGAAACACTTTGATTTCACTCACTTCCTAAAGAGCTTGAAGTTTGGCTTATAATTTTTATTATAAACTTCCGTAAATTTGGAGCAATGTGCCCATATGTTCTTCCACCGTTCATCTAATTGAAAATTAAACATAAAAAAAATAATAATAATAATTTCATAACTCATAAATCATACTTAAAACCTAGAAATTTAATAACTATTATAGACCAAGTCATGTGGTTTTCTAGGTTTGAATAGCAAGCTCACAAGAAAAGCTTCCCTCGCGGCCTCAAAATATTCTACTCTTATCCACTAACTTTGACTTGCTCACTTTGAACGCACTTGTTGTACTCTCAATAACATTAAGGAGACCACTCATGACCTCTGGTTTGGTGCTAAAAGATGCACGGTCATATTGAAAAATTGGATTCAAATAATAAAAGGGCAGCATGAATATCACAACGTAACATCCTATTCTAGCACAACTTCATAATTGTTGTTTAAGGCTTGTACAATCTCTTCTTATTCTTAAACAACTTCTTGATTACCAATCTCGCTCTATACATGCCATCATACACATATCATCTTGCAGGCCTCTCATTTGAGTCTAGAGGTGGAAAAGTAACCTGCCCGGCCCGGCCTGCGGCGGGTTACTTTGTTTGGCGGGCCGGGCCTAACCCACCCGCTAGCAAAGGCAGGCCGTTCAGTCACTAACCCAACCCGTTAGGGTTAGGTGGCGAGCTAGCCAGTGCTTAGATTTTCCTTTTTTTTGTTTTTTTATTTAACTTTTCAAATAAATAATTATAAATATAATTTTTTTTCATTAACTTTTCAAATATCAATAATTCAATTCAATTTTTTTGTTTGTTAACATTTCAAATATTAATTCAATTTTGATACAATAAAATTATAATATAAGAAAAATTATTCATTTATCAAAAAATAAAATAAGAAATTACAACAATTATTGCCTCGTTAAAAAACCTCACCAAGAAAAAACCCAATGGGAGAAAAACTTGGTAAAGAAAAAAGAGTGCAATAATTGACAATTAATTTACAAATTACATTTTACAAAACAACTAATTTGGGGGTGGTTCACTAGGACCTCCCTCATCTGTATCATCTATATTACAAAATTGAAACGATTCTACTAAAGTATTGTCGATAACCTCGTATTGATCTTGATGGCGCAATCGTTCCCAATCTCGAAGACATGTGAGGACTTCAATCATTTTTTGAGCAAGTTTAGTCCTCTTTTCATTTAAAATCCTTCCACTTGCACTAAATGTTTGTTCGGATGAGACGGTTGAGACAGGAACAGCGAAAACATCCAAGGCAAGTCTTGATAATACCAGAAAAATACATTTTCTAGCTCTCCAATACTCTAAGATATCAAAGGGACCTGTTGAAAACATTTCGGGGGTTGCCAAATATTGTTGAAGTTCATTACTCTGCGACTCCATGGAGGACAGTATATTAGTTGTTGTTGTTGTTGGTTGGTGGTGGTGGTGGTGGTGCTTATGAAGAGGAGGCTGCGGCTGTGCTTCGGATTCGGGTCCTCTTCGGCCTATTCAGTGCATTCCAAGAGTATAAGTCTTCATTTGTTGTTTCTTCTGCTACAACTTCTCTGGATATTTCGCTTCTTTGCAACTGCGGGTTCCCATACCTGTTTTCATATTGGAAATATACTTCGAAAAGACTATTTTTTTACCTCTCCTATTTGATTGACAAATGATTCGGTTTGTAAATTTTCACTTAAATGGTCAAAACCATTTTCTAAACGTGCTAATTTAATTCTAGGATCAAATATAGCACCTAAACAATAAAGAAAAGGAATGGGTTCCCAATATTTCAAAAAAAAAATTTCCTATGCCTTTATTGGTGTATTTAAAATTTCATTGTCTCTGTTTTTTGTAAATAACTCAGAAATTTTTATAATTGTATGTATTACCAATGGACTAGTAGGATAATACACACCAGAAAGTTGTAAAGTGGATTGGTAAAAACATTTGAGAAAAGAATGAAATACTTTAGCTATCTTCCAATAATTTTCAACCAAATAATGAGGACCTCTATTATTTGCTACAAAATAACTAATTATATTAGCATAAGGTAAACATGAATCAATCATTAAATAAGTACTATTCCATCTAACAGGCATATCTAATGCAAAAGTTCTAGGAGACATATTTGATTTTATACAAGCTTCTTGAAATTCAACATTTCTTTTATTACTACCAGTAATCCAAGCTAAAGATTCCCTAATTGTATCAATATTTTTTTTAATTGTTTTCATACCACTTTTCACAATTAAATTAATAACATGACATGCACAACGTTAGTGAAAAAACTTCAAATTGTTATATAAAGGATAATTAGTTTGAAAAAAATCTATAGCTTTACTATTAGAACTTGCATTATCTAAAGTTAAACTTATCACTTTATCAATAATATCATAATCTTCTAAAACTTCAACAATTTTATTATAGATTTCTAAACCACTATGATCCACATCCATTAATCTAAATCCTAATAAAGATTTATTTAATTTAAATTCATTATCAAAATAATGACTAGTAACACAAATATAATCTTGTTTAGCTCTACCACTCCAAATATCGGCAGTTAGAGCCACACTAATATGACAAGTATGAAATTTATTTTTTTAATTCTAATTTCATTTTTTTAAACAACTTTATTAAATCATTTCTAGTTGCGGTTTTAGAATAACTTTTAAATCCTGGAAAAAAATGAATTTTGAACAAGTCTTTCAAAATATTTATCTTGACCATATTAATAGGTTGATCATTTGCAACAATATATAAAGCTAATCGTTCCCTATATACATCAATTATAACGCCAAGTAGCACCCATATTAGTTATTTGAGTTTGATTGCTTTCTCTATTTCCATGTTGATTAATATGTTTATTAGCATGCCTTTTTAAAGTACTAGTACCATTACCTGAATCAGCTTTATAAACATTTGCACAATATTTGCATCTTGCTTTCTTGACTTGAACGCCATTTTCTGTCTCGTAAAACTTGTGGAATGCGCCCAAACGTCTGATATGTGTCTGTCTTCGCTTTGCGGCGGTTGATGATCCCTGCCTCGGCTTGAGATGAAGTTGGGACGGGGAGGCGACGACGGGCGACTTCTAGAACCACCGGGAGGCTGTTGGAATCGCGGCATATTTTGAGGTGTATCGGATTCGAGGCCCAGGGATTGGGGACAATGGGACTATTTGAATCTCCTGCATTCATAGTAAAATCAGCGGGACTAGGACTAGGATAGTAGTTTTCTTCATCATTGAAATTGAGGGGAGAGAAATATCTATCCATTGTAGTTGAAAAAAAAATTGATGTAGAAGAAATAAAAATTAAAGAAAGAGAATTGGAATATGGAAATTGAAATTTGGAAAATTGAAAATATGAATTGAAAATTGCAAAAAACTAATAAAAAATTAAAATAAGAGCAAATTGATAACAAAAAGATTAAGAGAATAAATGAATAATTGAGAGAATAGAGATTAGAGAATATGAGAGAATGAGAGAATTTGAGTTGTGAGAAAAATATGAGAGTATAGGGCCAATTTATAGAAAAAAATGGGGAAAGAAAATGACGAAAAAGACCCCTCCAACGGCTATAAAACGACTATATTTCAAGGGTAAAAGTGTAATTTAAAAAACTAAAAAAAATTTGCATTTTTTTTTTATTTTTTTTGGCTAAGCCAACCCGCGCAACCTCGCCGGGTTGCGGTCCTCTGAGAGGACAAAATAGCAACCCGCGGGCCGACGGGTTGCCATTTTGCAACCCTTCCCGCCCGCCCGGGGTTGCTCTTGGCGGGTTGGGCTCAACCCGGCCCGCCATTAAGGCGGGCCGGGCTCAACCCTATTTATTAAGGGCCGGGTTAGGGTTAACCCGCCTAACCCGGCCCATTTTTTCCACCTCTATTTGAGTCCACAATTCATAGTAAACACATCAATGGACCCACAACTTTGGAAATTTTACTCATATCGTCCCAAAATTCATTATCTAGAGTTATATGAATAACCTACTTGCCCTAATAACTTCTTGTATATCAGAATCCATAAAAAAATCTATCTATCACCATAACTTGCAAGTCATTTTTGTGCTCAAGAAGGCTTTTAATGCAATGAAAGTTGTAGCAAAATGGGTTGCGCTTGAGTGTACAATCTCTTTCCAATCCTGTTCAAGTGATAGATAGTAGATGTTAGTAAATTATTAAAAAAAATGTATATTATGTTATGACTTGACAAGAACATGAGCTAAAGATATATAACCTGTCTTTCCCTCAACCAAGATATCAAGATTGTATGATTATACACAAACTTTGTCACTTCAAATACATGTTTCGCAAGATGAACTATGTGATCTAACTCAACTATATCTTTTAATATCAAATTTATGCAATGTGTTGCAAAAGACGACCAAATTATGATTGACTCAGAATTTTTATTAATTAAACATTAGGAATGCAATTGTGCTCCCACTAACATTCTTGTTAACAAAGGGCTCATCTTCATTTTTTGAGGAAGCCAAATTATTTTATGGCTTCATTAAAACGAATGTTTCAGCTCCTTTATGTTAGAGTAGGTCTATAGCCTCAATATTATTTTGACCTAGGGCATAGATAATACAATAAGACTATCATAGCACTGAATGACCTTATCAAAAGGTAGACATAGGTCTTGCATGTCAAGGTTGTTTGGTGACAACGTGGTGCAATGCATGGGTACGTGTTGACTGCAAGTTCATTAGATTGACCCACCAAAGGATTACATGTAGATGGTAAATCCAATGTCTATGGAACAAATTCTCTTACGGACGATGGTGCATGTGATCCTAAGACTTGAGATCACCGGAGTGTCATGTGTATGTAGTGGTGTAGTTTGACACTAGCTTAACATAATCCTTTTTAGGGTTATCAATAAGGTGGTGATTGGTTACATTATGAAATGCATCATAACTATGGTGGATCGACAAATGATTCATCACTTTTGGTTATAGGAGTAATTATCTCACTACGTAGTTTGGTTGATTGGCAACTACTACAAATCTGTGGCCAAAGTGGAATTGAGTTGTCACTCAAATCCAATTGTACCTCGGTCGTTCGTTTGATAACTAAACACCAAAATATCAAGGATATGATCTAGGATAACCCCTATTTCTTTACCTCAGCCTTGATGAGATAATGGATGATGAAAGGATTAGATTGCATGGTAACCATATCCATTGACAGGTATCAGTTCTTTGTTGATCTCTACTTGTTGGGTGGCCATGATGTCTTGCTAGAGGACAATTTTGGTATGTCTGTAGTGAAACGATTAATTGGTGGTTAATTGTGATACTAGTCATTGTCAACATGATAGGGAGCCTACGGATCACACGCATAAGAGGAGTTTAAATTCGGAATGCTTATTTGATCAAAAAAGTGATTAAGGGTATTTTGGTCTTTTTATAAGGAAATGACATTTTGGTAATTTTGTATAGGTTGTCGCCTATGTCTATTTCTTAGTAAAATAGAATAAATAAAAGTTACCTAATTAATATTAAATATAGTGATGCGTAGATTTCAAATGCATATTTAGCAAGTCCACCAGTCACATAAAGTAATAAAGTGATGATGCAGAGTATCATTCCCATGAGAAAAGTTATTAATTACCGAGTTATCTAATATTAGTCCTAATTGAAGCGATAAAGATTGATTTGATGCAATATTGACAACTACTTACAAATTAACAAAATATAAACAATTAATAATGAAAATTAAAGCAAGACCCAATATTAACATAAATTCACAAATGGTTTAAAACTTTAGGGTATTTGATTTCACTAGGATACTGCTACCCAATACATAGATTTTTCTACCCAAACACCTAATTCCTTGATTGAAGACCAAATTCCCTAAATTGTTTAGCACTCCTTCTTAGGTTATGCTACCCCACTCATTCCTATTAAACTTCCATACCCATAAATTAAAGTTTAATAGTTCAAAGTCTCTTAAGCTTAGTGAAATTCTACCTAGGTCACATAAGTTGTGTTTATCTATCTTTAGTTTTTGCTCAACCTATGGTGTTTATCACAAGAAGCATAAGTCATGAATTACTTTTCAGTCTCATCATGAATCATCATATCGATTGAATGGTGGCCAATCATCCAAAAGATTCAATAAGCATAGAAATAAACACTCAAGCAATGAAATTAGAACAAAAGAGTAGATCAAATCATATGTATTGAGTAATTGTATCAAGGCTACATCAAAACCCTAGATAAACAATTAGTTCATCATATAAATGAACACAAAACTATACAAACTAAGACAAAATGAGTTCATCATGGATAAACAAGAGCAAAGGGTGAAGAAAATCTTTCTAAAGGATGAATCTTCTCTTATTCATCTTCTCTTCACGTTCTCTTGCCTCCAAAATGACTAAACTCCCTCAAAATTTCCTTTTTTGTTCTTTATATAGTGTTTCCCTTTTTGGGTGAAAATCTTAATAGCCTAAAATGAAGCATTTTGATTTTTCCCAAAAATGCAGTTTTGCCACGGTGAATTCTAAAAACCTCATATTCTAGAATGTTTTTCACAGCGGCGAAATCAAGTTTTTTTTAAATGATGAAAGTGCCCTTTCTTGACTTCAACACTTAAATCTTCATCTCTTTGGTCTTCTTTCTGAACAAGTCTTTAAGAACACTTCCTTACAGCCTCAGAACCATTGTTTTAAAAGTAAGGCCACTGGGTCCCAGGTTGACCAATCCGATAGGTTAAACCGATGGTCCAACCAGTGATCCAAAAAGTTTAAAATCTTGCAAACACACCCCTAAAAAATACGAATCAGTTCATATAGGTTGGAAATCTAGCAAATACACCCCTTTTGATTTTTTTGACCAAATTTTGGCTAAATTCGGAAGCCAAAATTCAATTCGACACCACCATCTGAACACCGTTTTCCACTTTAAAAAACCCCCTTTAACCCCAGAACTTGGTAGCCCCCTATTTGCCGGCCATGACTCATTTATACCGCCGTGATTGGGTTGATTTTTCTGGCCAAATTTTGGCTAATTCTGGTGTCCAAAATTCAATCAAACACCACCACCTAAACCATTGGCCTCCACTCTACAAAACCCCTCTAACCCTGGCACGTGGTAGCTCCCCATTCTCCAACCGTGATTCGCATATTGGGTTGAATTTTCTGCCCGAATTCTAACTTATTTCAACGTCCAAAATTCAATCTGACACCACCCCTTGAACCACTAGCCTCCACTCTTTACAAAAACCCTTTAACCTCGACAATTAGATTAGGGATTTTGTGAATTGTAAAAAATGGTAACCTAGACTAGAGAGGCTGTCGAGTCTCGGTTGGACCGGTCGATTTGGTCCAGGTTTTAAAACAGTACTCCGAACTTCTCAAATCTTCTAATTTCAGATCCTTTTCTGAGTTAAAAGCTTTGCATATTTGACTACTACATTTTTCTTCGCTTTGGCAATTTCCCACATCTATGTCTACTACATTGATAAATTTCCCATCAATCATGAGCTTCACCTTTCAATTTAAGACTTGCATATTTGACTTGTTTTTCTTCTCAAATTTACTAGACTAAAAAAAATATTTCATCTCATATGTATAATCGGTAAGAAACTCAAGATAGGAACAATGATAAAAGAAATGAACATAACCACTAAAATACGTAAGAAAAGAATATAAATGTCAAATTTCCGCTCTCTTTAGTGCCTTACAAATTGTCTCCATCTTAATAAGCAATTAAGCACAACAAGAATGACTAAATTGAAAGGAACTAAAACTATGAAGGATTCAATGTACCGCCCCATTTGAGATACATAGCCATTATTTATGTTATGGCCTCAAAGTTTACCAAATTGCCCCTAAATGAGGTTGTATCTTATTCATGTTGTTTGGTTGGCCCTTGGTTGAGTTTATGTTTTGGGTTTGGTTGAGTGTTTACCTTGGAATTGATCAAGACTTAGCAAATTTTGGAGTTGTAGTCTTCGCCGCGGCGACGTTGGCTTTGTGTATGGCGGTGTCGGTTCTGTAATTCTTCAGAGACAGAGAATCCTTTCGCGCGTGAAGGGCGGCTGAGTTTTTGTTTGAGTTTCTAGAGAATTCTTTCCTAAAGGGAAAAATGACCATTCTACCCCTAATTAGCAGGAAAAGTGGGGAGTAAAATGCAAGGAAATTTCATGGAGAATAGTGTAGAATGGGGGTGAGTTTGTAAAGAATTAAAGGATAAAGGTGGAATTTTTAAGAAAAAGTAGGGGCAAAATGGGAAAGAGTGTATATTATATGAGCTAATAAGGGTTTAAGTTTTCTAAACCCCTTCATTTCACCCATTTCCACCGCTTCTTTATCTCCCATTTTCTCTCAATTCCTCACTCAATCTTCTAAGGGCTTTTTGAGAGTTTTGAGTTGGGATTTGACAAAGAATTGATCCTAAGCAAGAAGAGGTAAGAATCTCAACTCTAGATATGAGTTTTATTTATGTAAGGGTTAAGTTCTTACTAAGTTTATGCTTAGGAAATAAGGGAAAGCTAAGGTCCAACAAGAGTAGAGAGTTTTAGTGAAGACTACTCAAATATGAGGTAAGTAAATCCAACCAAGTTGAGTTTTGAATAAGCTTTTGAGTAGAGATGTATGCTTGGATAAATATGTATTATGCTTGTTGAGAAATTGAGTTGAGATGAATATTGGTTTTGTGGTTGTTGGATACACTTCATGTATGAGAAGTGTTTTAATGTGTATCGAGAAATGGAAATTGAGATGAAGTTTGAGAGATTTTGTGTAAACCTATTTGGAAGTGCTTTTCTTGGCAGGGATTATGGTTATATGAGGGATTTTTTTTCCCATTTTAGATGGCTAGAGAATGAAGTAGAGTAGTAATTATAGTAGAGTTTTTGTATGCACGTGAGTTGCTTGATGAAATGCCTAAATGAAAACATGTTACTAAACGGCCCTGTCACAGCCATGACTTTCTGAGTGATTTTTTGGAATCTTACGGATTGAACTTGGTTTAGACTAAAGCATAAAAGTTATAGCCCTGTCTCTAAGCTTTAAAACGAGACAAAAATCGTAGCAATCCGATGTGTATAACTCAAGTTATGCCTTTTTCAGTGTGACCTACGCAGAATGACTATCTTTGATGCAACATTGCATATTGGCATTTCCTAAGTGCATTATTGAGCATGAGCCATCCATGTGCATTAATTGTGCATTGAGAAGTAGCTTAAGAAAGAGTAGAGAACTTTGTGAATAGACTACTATAAGAGTTAAGCTATACTATGAGTACTAGCTTGAGGAAAATATGAGTATTAGCTTGAGCAAGAGTAGAGAATTTTGAGTATAAGCTATACTATGAGTAATAGTTTGAGTGAGAAAGAGTAGAGAATGTTGAGAATAGAAACTCTAAGAGTAAAAAGAATGAGAACACTCTAATAGTAAAGAGAAAGAGAGATTGAACACCAGCGAATAAAAGAGAGAAAAGTGCTACAGAAGAGAATAGAGTAGGTTGTGCGATGGGGAACCCGTGAGTGATGAGTAAAGTCACGAAGAGTGGGTTGGTGGCATTGGTGCTTTGTGATCTCCACTAGCCGTGCCTTCGGCTAGATGGGGCCGTGACATTCACGAAGAGTGGGATGAGTACCCAGCCGTGCCTTTGGTAAGATGGGTCGTGACATTCAAAGAGAGAGAATATACACTCACGTGGCCAAGCGAGTCTGATCGACAAAGAATGAGTAGAATGGTCACGAGAGTGGGTGCTTTGTGATCCCCAGCCATGCCTCCGGTAAGATGAGGCTGTGACATGCAAGTGAGGAAGAATGAGCAAACATGAGAAAGAATAAAGAGAGACAATGAGTAGGGTTACGAAGAGTGGGTGCTTTGTGATCCCCAGCCGTGCCTCCGGTAAGATGAGGCCGTGACCTACAACAGAAAGGAGTTATGAGAAAGAAAGACAGAAAGAGAATCAGTAGAAGTCACGTAGAGCGGGAGAAGTCCCGCGTGCCTCCATGTAAGATAGGGGCTGTGACATTCAAAAAGCGAGTTAGTAGAAATGAATTATGAGAAATGAGAATGAGATAATGGAGAGAATGAGAAAGCTTGAGAAAGAATGAGATAGAAAGAGAGAGTACAAGAAAGAATGAGAGAGTTTGAGTTAGTAAGAATAAAGAGTAGAAGAAAGAAACATGCAGTTCTTTGGCATTAATTGCATGCACATCTCATATATGCATGCACCATGAGTTCTTCCATGGTTAGTGAGAGTATAACGAGAATAAGAGAGAGAACCATGAATTTTCCTTCATGGTGAGTATGACAAGAATAAGAGAGAGAACCATGATTTTCCTTCATGGTGAGTAAGAATAAGAGAAGGAGAAAAGAGAATAAGAACAGAGAGAAAGAAAGAATAAAAAGAGCAAAACAAAGTTAAAGGAGAATAAAAATATTAGAAAGAAAGAGAAAAACAATGAGAATTAGAAAATAGAATAACGATAGAGTAAGGAAAAAACCAAAGAGTGAGTTGCAGGGACAAGTAGTAAAGGATTTACTTACTGAGCATTGTTGTGCTCACCCTATTGTTCTTCCCTATTTTGCAAGAAATAGGAGCAGTGGTCGGATAAACGTCGAAGAGAGAGTATTGGCATTATTGTCCACCAGTTATGATATTTTGTATTAAGTAGAAAGTTTTAATACATAGTATTTGGTATTTGTAAAGAATTAGATTTTATTGAGTAAAGAAAAAATTTGAGCCCACTATTTTCCATACGTTATGTATATCTATAATTTACATAGTATGAACTATAAGAATAATAGTAGAGAGCAGGTGTTACATTCAAGAAGCTCACAAAACTTAGGGACTGCTTGGGAGTTTCATGGTAGTAATTATGAGGGTAAACCACCATAACGGTTATGAGGGTAAACCACCATAGCGGTTTTTAAAACACCCAACCTGTGCTTGAGAGTTTATTTTCTAATGGTTCTGACAGTTTTTTAAAATGATAAATTTACATATATGCCTATAAAAATACCCCTAACTTCAACTAGTACTTGGGAGTTTTGTTTTTTCAATTATAAGGTAAGGGAGTTCTTTATTTGTTTTCTACTAATTATTATTTTATAACTTTAAATGTGATAAAATTTCCTTATCTTTCTTCGCCATTCTTTGCAGCATCTAGAATAATTGAAAAATTGTAGCTCCAACTTCTCCAAGAAAGCATCTAGAAATGAATTTTTAATAATTTTTTTTATGATTGCTTAAAATTATTTTACATTTAATATGGTTGGAGACGTGCATAATATGGTTGGGTGCGTTTGGTTCATTAATTTTGGATAAGATTTTGGGAATAATATTGGGTAGTTGAATAGGGAGTATTACGAGGTAAAATTTAAAAATTTATAAAAAAATCCCCTAGGTTTACTAATTTAATTAAACACCCCAACATATAAAATGACAAAAATACCCCTACCACTGCAGTGCCAGATTCCGGCCACCATCACCGGAATCTAATCGAAAATCAGCTGCTACACACGCACACCGGTTGGATCTGTGTCGTAACGCGTTGTTATAGCCTTTTCCGGCTAGATCCACCACGGATCTGGCCTAAAAAGGCTGATCTACGCTGATGAGTCGATGGTCGAAGAAAAAGGCCAAAATGACGGCCATCTTTGACCGTTAGCGACGGCCAAACATATGGCCGCTGCTTTTTGGTCAACGACGCCATTTCTTCTGCGCGAGATAGATCCGCCTTTTCCTTTTCCGGCGATCCATTGTGGATCCTGGCCTTGGAAAAGGCCGGATCGATGCCTTATCAGGCCCGATCGGTAATTAATTCACTAGGCAGCGTTCTGCTACCACCACGGTAGGTTGCCGGAATCAGCCATGTATGGATCATAGGGGTGTTTTTGTTATTTTTTAAACTTTTTTCAAGAGGTATTTAATGAAATTAATAACCTTATGGGGTCTAAAAGTAATTAAAAAAATTAGATAATATTTCTAGAATAATGTGCCAAAGATTATTTGGAGAATATGGGCAAGAATAATGAACCAAACACGGCCGTTATTATTATTTTTTTAATATAATTGGGATAGTTTTATAGTGGATAGGGTGTTTGTGGAATAAAATTTTAAAACCTAACCAAAACACCCAAATTTGGAGTGTTTTATAAACTCTTCAAAAATACATTACACTAGTTCTAGGGGGTTTTTGAGCCAGTTAAAACCTAGTGTATAAAAAATTTGACAAGTAATGGTTTTAGAATACCTTAAAACCAATAGAAAAAAAACTCACAAATGGACCCTTAAGAACTATACTGAGAAAGAGCTGACCAAATTGGACTTTCAATAATTTTAGCAAAAGGTAATTTTCCAATGTGGCTTGCACAGGTTCTTTGCATTAGGTTGATGAGCCTTTTGCGTGGATAGGTATATATTAGATACATTCTAGAGTACCGACTTGAATCCACAAACAATAACTCTTGAATCCTACGAGAAAGATGTCGAATCACAACGAAATAACTCCAAAATGATCTATTTGAGAAATTTTTTGAATAATCAACTGTTACTTGTTGTAGGATAACAAGACTATTTATAGAGAACTAATTCTAATAATAATAGAACAATGAATAATAATGAAATAAGAAAATCGTAATACTACTAGTATAAGAAATTATAAAATAGAAAAACTTAACTTAACAAAAATAAATATTCCTAATTTACGTAAAATCTTAGAATAACTAAACTTCTAAATATAAAATCTTAATTAAAATTACAAAATCAAATAAGAAACATGAAATAATCTAAAAATCTAAAATTAGGAAAATGTGTCTTACATCATGATTGTATACATTGGACCAATTATTTGTGACTGGTTCTAAATAGACCTAATTTTTTATTTTTCAGAATAATGAATTACTTACCATTTCAAATAATAATTAGTTTACAATATAAAACGTTACAAAGCCTAGAAGAAAAATAATGCACATGCCACATAGGGCGAACGACTTGTACATACCCAAAGTTTACTGTAATGACAAGTTGGTACCCAAAAAGTTTTGAAACGATAAATAGGTACCTTCCGTCATATTACGTTAGTGATTTTTGTTTATTAATAGCGAAAAGACTAAAATGCCCTTCAAAGTTTCAATTTTTGTTTTTTATAAATTTAAAAATTTCTAAAAAACTCCCTAGGTTTGCTAATTTAATTAAACACCCCATATATAAAAAGTTTGTTAAATGACAAAAATACCCCCACCATTACCCCAATGCCGTTGCCACCATCCCCTAATCTGGTGCTGCATGCATATACATCCCCTACTGGATCCCCACGTGTCCGTCATGCCGATGTAGGCCTTTTCGAGCTAGATCCTCCACTAGGATCTAGCGGCCCCCGTGAGTCTCCGCCGTCAAGCAGTAGTGCGATCTGCCTTTTCCGGCCAGATCCTTCTGGTCGAGCTCGTCTTAAAAGGCCAGACGACCGCCGATCTGGCCGTTGACGCCATGCATGGAGTTTTGCGCGGCCGACGGCCAGTGAGCCATCCGTAGATCTCCGGCCTTTTCCGCTGTATCGTCACCAGTCTGGACCGGCGGTCAAAGGCGTACGATGCGTACGGCGACGTATCCGTAGGCTGTGCTTGTAACGTATCTTCGATTCTGACGGATGGTGGCCGGAATCGCACTTCGCTGGGGGTGTTTTTGTTATTTTATAAAACTTTTATATATTGGGGTATTTAGTGAAATTTGTAAACTTAGGGGGTTTTTTGAAATTTTTAAATTTATAAAAAACTAAAATTCAAACTTTTAAGGGTATTTTAGTCTTTTCACTATTAATAAACAGTAATAAACAGAAATCACTAATGTAACATGACGGAAAGTACCTATTTGTCATTTCAAAACCTTTTGGGTACCAACTTGTCGTTACGATAAATCTTGGGTATGTATAAGTCGTTCTCCCTGCCACATATCACCATTTTTGGCAGGTGATGTAGCATGCAAATGTGGCTTAGGGTGAGTTTTATAATCTTTCAAAATTATACATATATAATTGTAAATTTTTTGTTAAATTAATCTACCGAGATAATTCCATCATAATACTAGCAAATGCAAGAGAAAATGAATATAAATATTGTTGGATAGGTGAGACTTATTGTGAACTGATTAATTGCAACCGACACATTATATTTGTGAGAGATATTTAATGAGAAGTGTTTGACAATGTAATATTATTTTAAGCTATATGAAACTAAAATGGCATCAGTTGTGCACAATTTATACTACTCCATTTGACTTATTATTTCTACCCATATTCTCAATTATATTCCCAAATATTGTTTGACACATTATTTGAGAAATATTAGTCTATTTTTTTAATTATTTTAGACCCTTTAAGTTTATTAATTTCATTAAATACCCCCTAGAAAAAAGTTTAAAAATTAACAAAAATACCCCCACCCACCAATACTTGCTAGATTCCGACAACCACCACCGGTGGTAGCCGAGAATCTGTCACAACGGTCTACACCACCACCGAAAATGGCGTAATTCACTGATCTGGCCGTCTACGACAACCAAAGAAATGGTCGTCGTTCACGGTCAATGACAGCCTAAGATGGAACTTCTTTGGCCTTTTCCGGCCAAATCCGTGGTGGATCTGGCCGAAAAAGGCCATAGCAATGCCATACCGGTTAGATCCGACATCTTTGTGTCGTTACCCAATTTTTCTTAGCTTAGAGGCGGTGGATTAGGAATTATAACGCATTACGGTATGGGAGGGGGTATTCTTTTTGTCATTTTATAATATTTTTATATATTGGGGTGTTTATTAAATTAGCAAACCTATTTTTTATAAATTTTTAAATTTTACCTCGTAATACTCCCCTATCCAACTACCTAATATTCATTCTCAAAATTCTATCCAAAATAATAAAACAAACGGATCCTATACAATATTCCCACTGTTCTTTTTAACGGTTTCTAAAAGAAGTTTTGGAGAGGATTTTTTTTGGTCTTTTCTCATCTCGAAGGGCTTGTAAGAAAATAACTGTTTCCCATCGGTGCTTCTTTATAATTTCTTTATATCAAAGGGACCAAAGAAAAAGAAATTAATCGCACTCTGACTCCGTCAGTCTGCCCGAGACACGATTCAGACATCCTTAACCACAACAACTTAAAATCAAAACTCTAACAAATAGAAATCTTGTATTTAGTCTTGCTGATCCGTGTATGCACTCTAAACTCACATCACAACCGTCCAATCACGTTCAGAAAACACAACTTACGCCTTTCGACGCCGTCGGATATCGTACAGAGAAAGCACACGGATCCCTTATCCTGACCGTCCAATCTTCTTTTCTCACCCACCTTCTCCTTCATATATAGCCTTAACCGTTCTCCCATTCAATCTTTAGAGATCCAGAGCAACAGCTAGAGAGAGAAAGGATTTGAAGATTTGAAGATTCGAGGTACGTGGTCTTCGTCTTTGAAGATTAGATAATTAGATTTTGCTTGCGTCAAAGCTGAATTAGGGTTTTTATATGTTGATGTTCTTGTGTTGGCGTTCATGTGGGTTTTGCGTTGAGGTTTTTGAATTTCCGAATTAGGGTTTCGAAATGTCGTGCTTCTCATGAAATTAGGGTTTTTTTCGCTTGAATTTGAATGCAATTTCTTGTTTCTAGAGAGCTTTTTGTGGTTCAATTTCCAGAGTGAGTTTGAAAAATAGGTCCGAAATTTGAATGTAGTTTTGGGAATTTTACATGGAACGATTTTAATTCTTCCATTATTCTTTGATATAGCAAACTTAATGTCTCGAATTTCTTGTTTAGTTAAGTTTGTGGTTTTTCATCTTTAAAAAGCGAACGTTTACCTGAAGTTCTGAAAATTTGGGAATGTAAACAGATGGCCCGTACTAAGCAAACTGCTCGTAAATCAACTGGAGGAAAGGCTCCAAGGAAGCAACTCGCTACCAAGGTTAGTGATGAGTCGTTTAGTCATGTTTGGTTGGTTTCAAAGTTCTCAATACTTTTGCTATAATTGCTTTTTATTGCATATTAGGCTGCCCGTAAGTCTGCTCCAACCACTGGCGGAGTCAAGAAACCTCACCGTTACCGCCCTGGAACTGTTGCTCTTCGGTATGTTAGCTGAATCAATTTTTTAATATCACTGGAATTTGATAGCTTTTAAGGGTTTTGGTCTAATTTTTGTGTTAACTTGTACAGTGAAATTCGTAAGTATCAGAAGAGTACTGAGTTGCTGATCAGGAAACTCCCTTTCCAGAGGCTAGTCCGTGAAATTGCCCAGGATTTCAAGGTTTGTTTACATTTAATCTTCATTTACTGGTTTAAATTTTTCAGATTTTGTAATTGTATTCATAATACTTATATCGGGTTCTTTGCTGGCAGACTGATCTGCGTTTCCAGAGCCACGCAGTCCTTGCCCTGCAGGAGGCGGCTGAGGCTTACCTTGTTGGTCTGTTTGAGGACACTAACCTTTGCGCCATCCATGCCAAACGTGTTACCATTATGCCTAAGGATATCCAGCTGGCTAGGAGGATCCGTGGTGAGCGTGCTTAAGCATTGCGGCAGCCATGGGGATGGTGGTGTGCTATTTTGTTGTTAACTTCTCTAAGAAGAAGTTGGCTTAGGTGGCTTAGGGTAGATAGATAGGCTTTCTGTTTGTAGTAGTTGTTATTAGGTTTATGGATATGTGAACCTTTTGGGTGGTTGGTGGCGTTTCTCTGTCTATTCGTTATATGGGGGATTTGGATTTGTTCTATTACCGTTCGTTTAAGTTGTTTTGGATAGGTACCTGTTGCAACAGTAGTGGTGTTGAACATCTATTATTTGCATCATCTAATCTAAGTTTAGTTTGTTATTGTTGTCTTATTTTGGAATTGTTTCAATCGTTCTGTTCCATATTGTGGTTCATTGAATAAGAAAAATGCCATTGATTGAGATCTTTTACTTACCAGAAATTTATGTATGTTTCTTGACCTAATGATAAAAGTTAATGGTAAAATGCTGAAGGTCAGCCTTGATACGTAAGTGAGGTATCGATTGTAATTTTGCCCACGATTACTTGCCTGGGGGTTTTGATATTGATTCTCATTTAGCCTAATTCACTATTTGCTTGAGGTTTCTGTTCGATGGTCTAGCGCGGCTGTCTTTGGTTTTCACAATCTTGAACCGTAGACTATAGATGGTTGAGCAGTAATAGACAAATCTTATTTTCTGAGATGAATTTGAATAAAGACTTTTTAAAGTGAGAGGGCAGGACTAGGGTGCACTCGAGCCGAATAGCTCGTGACAAACTCAGGCTCGATTTGTCAAAAATCGAATAGTTCACGAGTTTGGGCTCATCTTCAAGCTTGTGAAAAATGTCGTAACTTTTTGGGCTCAATTCGAACTGTTTGCGAACTTATGAGACATTTTCCCTTTAACCGTAGTTCATCTTTGCCAAATCACACCGCAAGATCTGAGATGTCACCGTTGTCCAACTTTCATCCACCACCACCATTGTCATCTTCACTTCTTCACACCGCAACATCAGCCTTCATCGACCACCACCGTCATCTTCACTTCTTCACACCGCAACATCAGTCACCGTCGATTGCAGCACTTTCAAGGTATTTTGAAGACATTAAATTATAATAACTGAATAAACTGATTGATTTCATATATATTGATATTCCACCTTCATAGAATCTAAAACTCACACCTTAATATTATCTACTATTCAAGCAACAAAACATAATGACCTTGCTGCTTCCTCTTCATCTCACCGTTTTGGATCAAATTTTCTGTTCATTGTTCCGATCTGCTTCGGACTCAAGCCAAAAGCATTCTTCAGTAGCTCTGCTTCGATCCCAGACCCAAAAATGGCAGATGGGATTTTCTGACTTCCCGGATTTTGGCCATTAAAACTTCCAAATACTGTTGCAGGCTTGTCGCCAACGTTCATCTGGAAGTGCACTAGACCTCGAGGGAGCACCATGACCTCTCCTTGCTTCGAATCACTCTCGCAAAAACTCGATTGCTGGAATCAGCAAAGCCTGAATAAACAGTTCTTACTGGTGAGCTTTTCTGGTGGGTTCCTTTTATTTTGGTTTTGATTTTTGGGAAGAACAAAAAGTAAAACAAAGAATGGAAGACATTAAAAACAATAAATAACCAAGCCAAGCCGAGCTCGAACCATCAATTTGCTTAAACGCGCCGAGCTCGAGCTCGTGTGCCAGAGCTCGTCGAGCTTGAGCCTCCTATCCTACCAATTAGGGGTGTTTAAAAGAACCGGTTGGAACCGGAACCGGTGGATACCCTGGGTTTGGTTCCGGTTCTTACCCAGAATCAATCGTCAATGGGTAGGTTTCGGTTCCAAATTTTTGGAACTATTACTGTGCTTGGCATTCCTATAGTTAGGAATCAGAATCGGGAACCAGGAATCGAGACTAATATAAAATAAAATTAAAGATTAGGGGGGTTAATAAAATTTTTTGTAGAAAAAGTAATATGAATACATTTATATTTATATTTCATAATATTTAAAATAAGTTGGTTTGACTTTTGAAAATCTACCTTTACAAAGTCATGGAGTTTGTAATTTTATTTTTGTTAACAAGTGCCAAGTGGGGGGTATTTGTAAGTTTTTAAGGGTTTTTTTGCCATTTTAAAAACCTTTTGGGGGGTCAATAATTATACAGAGTGACCGGAATCGGAATCGTTGTTACAAGTTTTGGTTTTGGGTACCTAGGAACCAAAACTGTCGGTTTCGGTTCCAAATTTTAAGGAACCGTCGGTTCCGGTTTCGGTTTCGGTTTGTTCTTTCAAAAAGTGCAAGATATCCGAAACCAAACACCCCTTACTACCAATACATTTGAGCCGAGCTCGAGCCAGCCACTACTCGGCTCGTATGCACCCCTAGCAGGTCTATGATCAAGTATTATGTTCTTTCATGACATTTAAGTAACAGGGCCGGTACATTATCCAGCAAGCAAATGTTGCTGGAAAAACTATTAGGTGTATTCGAACTGTCAAGTGCATGTCTCTTGTTATAAAATTTAGTTCCATTCTATGCGTTGTTTCCTCCAAACATGTATCAAACGCATTTTATTACCATCTACACTTCAAATCGGCTCCACCCATCACTTCCCCACCATATTTATGAAGCCTTTTTCATCCCAAGAGTTATATGCAAGCAATGTCAAAATCGGCGAGCTTGCACGTGCTGGTAATATACAAGCCGCCCGCCAACTGTTCGATAAAATGACAACAAAAGATGTTGTCACATGGAATGCTATTATCACTGGTCACTGGCAAAATGGATTTCTGGAAGAATCAAAGATTTTGTTTCAAATAATGCCAGTGAAAAATATAGTCTCCTGGAATAGCATGATAGCTGGCTGCATTGAGAATGAGAAGATTGGACCAGGCCCTTGACTACTTTCGAGCCACGCCCAAGAGAAATACCGCCTCATATAATGCAATGGTATCAGGTTTTGTAAAATATGGTCGCATAGAGGAAGCTAGCCGGCTCTTTGAAGAAATACCACGGAAGAATGTTATTTCTTACACTGCAATGATTGATGGGTATATGAAGATAGGGGAGGTTGACAAGGCAAGGGCATTGTTTGATTACATGCGATGTAAAAATGTTGTTTCTTGGACGGTGATGATTAGTGGATATGTGGAGAATGGCAGGTTTGATGAAGCGAGAGTATTGTTTGAGGAGATGCCAGAGAGCAGTAAAAATGTTGTAGCGGTCACGGCTTATGATCACGGGGTACTGTAAGGAGGGGATGGTGGAAAATGCCAGATTTTTGTTCGAACGAATTCAGAAAAAAGACCTTGTGTCTTATAATGCAATGATCGGCGGTATGCTAAGTTTTACTCATGCATGGTTAACACCTTTTGTTCACGTAACTGCAAAGCTCTTGAAACTGAGTTTATGTTTTGTGATCTTCAATATTTCTCTGGGGTATTGATATTTGATACTCGTAGCTGTTGTTGCCTTTCACATATGCAGGTTATGCACAAAATGGTGCTGGTGAGAAAGCATTGGGTTTGTATTCAAAGATGCTTGGGATGGGCATGCAACCAGATCAGGCAACCCTTGTTTCAGTTTTCACTACCTGTTCTGCTCTTGCATCTCTTACAGCAGGGAGACAAACTCATGCATTTGTTATAAGAAATGGGTTTGGTACAAATGTGTCTGTATGTAATGCTTTGATTACGATGTACAGCAAATGTGGTAGCATTCTTGAGTCTGAGTTAGCTTTTAGAGATATACACACTCCAGATACTGTTTCGTGGAATACAATTATTGCAGCATTTGCTCAGCATGGACTCCATGAGAAAGCTCTTAAATTTTTCAGCCAGATGACTTTGAATGGCTTTGAACCAGATTGGATTACTTTTCTTAGTTTGTTGTCTGCTTGCGGACATGCAGGGAAGGTAAAAGAGAGCACATATTTGTTTGACTTGATGGTAAAAGATTATGGAATTGTCCCTAGGTCTGCACACTATGCTTGCTTGGTTGATATATTGAGTCGAGCTGGGCAGTTGGAGAAGGCCTGTCAAATTATTCAAGTTATGCCATTGGAAGCCTGACACTGCGGTCTGGGGTGCTCTTCTTGCTGCTTGTAATATATATCTGAATGTGGAATTAGCAGAATTAGCAGCCAAAAAAATTAGGGATTTGGATCCTCATAGCTCGGGGCCTTATGTTATGCTGTCCAACATATATGCCGCGTCTGGAATGTGGACAGAAGTTACCAGAGTGAGGATTCTAATGAAAGAGCAACAAGTTAAGAAGCAACGAGCTTATAGCTGGATGGAAATCGATAATAAAATGCATTATTTCTTAGGAGGGGATATATCTCATCTGGATACTGATAAGATTTATTTGGAACTTAAGAGGGTCAGTCTACATATGAAGTCTATGGATGATATTGCAGAAATTGTTTCATCATGGAGAATTTTTGATTGACATACGAACTGTTTGATGTGAGTTGTGGTATGCTGATGGAATAACATTTTTGGTAGAAAAGCCTAGAATCAATTCAGTGAATTCCAAAGTGAATGCATATAGTGAAAGGAAACTTGTGTAGCAATTGGTAAAGGAACAGAGAGGGTGATTGGTTTTATGACTAGATAGATGGGTGCTTTCTAGCTAGTGAGAGGACGAGGGATCACCCATTTATGAAGGTGTATCTTTGCCTTAGGTTCTATTGGTTGTGCAAATGCTTTAAGTAGCTAGATTATTGAAATACAGAGCCAGCAATAACGTACAGGATTGAATACTTCCTGGAGCTGGATAGTTCAACACTGGAGCAATGGGATTTCAGAGTTTGAGTGTTTTTTAAGGTTATACAGAACAGAAGCATAACAGAGATTTGAGAGACTGCATATCAATTCATGTGAACGAAAATGGAGGATGGAAGATGAAAAATTGATTAATTTTATTTTGATAATCATAGCTAGTTAATGATAGTCTAATTTGTGAACCATATCCTTATGGCACGTTACGTTTTGTGGCTTCTTGTTGTACTCAGGTTATCTTTTAAGACCTTTAGGATCCAATATCAGGTGTTTAAATATACTTATATTTCAATATTTCTGATACTTGTGTAGTTTTATGTAATTTTTTGTATTACTCTAGAACTCGGCTAGTAATACAACTTAGTTCTCATTTAATTTGTTGTGTTATGATAAAGAAGGATTTTCTTAATGTCTCTCTACATAGTAAGATAAGACATAAATGTTATATCCTTATTTGAAGAAATACGTTAATTTAAAAAACTATTTAAACCAATATTATTTATTTAGGAATGAGAGTTTTGTATAGGTAGCAATCTTTTAAAACCCGGTCCGGCCTAGCCGGTTGAATGAATTCAATCGAGATCCAGGGCCTTCACCATGTCGGTTAACAATTTTTCTATTCACCAAAAATCCTAGAAATTAGGAAGGTGATCAGTAAACAGTTGAAGGTCGGGATGTTAGGGGTTTTTAAAGAGGAAGGGACAATAAGTGCAATTGTGGCAACGGAGGTGATTTTCGGTGAGTGAGTTGATCGAAAATTGCAAAACTAAATTGGATTGTTGTTGTCGATTGGCGAGGCAATTGGGGGAGGGGTGATATGAGTTTTGGTCGAGAGGTTGAGTAAGTGTTTTCGTAGGTGATAAGGAGTGTTTTTCGTTGGAAATAAACCCTATTTGCCCTGGTTTGTCAATGCTGCCACGTTGGTGGTGGTGTTTGGGGTCTTTTGTAAGATTTTAAACTTGTAGGGACTTCATAAAAATTTTAGAGGTGTTTTTGTTATATTTCAAACTTTGAGACACTGGTCAATCTATAACGCGACCACTTTGCTGGGTTTTAGCTCGAGTTGGTTATTAAAACAAGAATAGGTTGTTGATGTTGTCACATTAGGCAACATCGGATATCAAAAAATTTCTTGTCAAAAGAAATTTCAACTGCTTAAAATTTTTGACCTTGGAAATTTCTTCCCATGACAATCCCAGCACACCATGTTCAAAAGAAAGAAAAAACACAAAGTTTCTAAATTCTATATGAACTGAAATCGGAAGAAAATTAAAAACCTAAGATGGCAATCTTTTGGTACTTAAAACAGTCACCAAAGATGACCATGCCAGCCGTCTACAAGTAGCCACTATTCGAAACAAACATTTTAAGTTTTGATATTGTTTCCATTCCATTACCCGCAAACCGAAAGTACTAGAATCCAAATAACATTACCACCTGCTCTGTTATGAACATTCTTGAATTTGCTGTTTGAGAATATATTTAATATTTAAACCGTTGATATCAAAGGTTGTCATTTTTGTTTCTATTTTTAGATTTAAAACCGCGAAGCTTGGATTTTCCATCAAAATTAACCCCTCTCTATTATTGTTCTCTTATATTTTCTATCAACAAATTGCTCCGACGTTTTGGCTAAATTGTTGACTGTTTTCCCAAATATAGAAGCAATGGAAACAGAAGCTTTATTATTAACAAAAATGAAAAAAACAATTACTTTAACCTTCAAACCCAAGTACTGTGTTGAAGCTATTTCAATATAAAACTAGTACTTGGGTTAGTATCTCAACATTTATACTTCAGTTTTTTTTTTTTTTTAATAAGATTTTACTCTTGAAGAGCTCTCTTTGTATATCCATTTGTTGTTTGATGCATTTGGAGCTTGAATTTGTCAAATATTTCTGAGTTTTTCTTATAACCAATTCTTTATTGGAGTTGTTGATATCTAAGACTAAAGATTCCACCATCTCTACATCAAAATATATTCATTACAATTTAAGCCAATACACAATCATATACCTATCTCCATTAAAGCCCTTGTGAAGATCAAGAATTTTCCTGAGGTGATATTTTCTTTTATTTGCTTTGATACAACATACAAGATGTTGCCATGATTGAATCTTGAGTTGCTAAACATATTCTTAATGATCTTTTTTATTGCGAAGCGGATTCGTTTTTTTTTTTTTTTTTTTTTTGTGTTATGATGATGATTTTTGTAATGTTGGTGTTGTGGTTGAACTAGATTGTGTTGGAGTTTCAGAGATGCAGCAAGAAATGAAGCCTGTTGAGGAGCTGCTGACGGAGACGAAGGAGCGATTGGATGCGACAGAAGAAGAACGAGATCGAGTCGCTGATGAGCTTCTGGAGATGAAAAGGTTGGCTCAAGATGCCAATATGATGCTTAGTGAAAAACAACTGTCTTCTAGGAAGGTTGCAGATTTATATACAGAGATGAATTTGTTAAATGAATCATTGAGTGAAGAATTGACAATCAAAGACAAGCGTATTGAGTTATTAAAAGTTGAACTTGGAAAGGAAAAGAGAGAATTGGAGGCAAAATTGGTTCAGAAAGATGCCTCACTGGTTGAATTAAGAAGATCATTGAGTACTTTGAAATCGTCTGAGGCTCATGCTATGACTTTGTTGTCTGAAAGCAAGAAAAGGTTTCAGGAATTGCAGGCCGGAGATCAAAAAAGGGAAGGAATCAGAAAAAAAGATGCTTGATTCCTTTGTTGCACAAACCAAACAGCTTGAGCAAACAAAGATTGCGCTTGAAGAATCAAAGCTTCAAATGGACTCTCTTCACAAGACGGTCAAGGAACCAGAAGTTTCATCTAGGAATGGAGGTCTTAATGCATCTCAAGATTGCCTTGAGGATTCAAAAGGAACATTAGATATTCTCAAGTCTGAGCTTCAATCAGCAAAAGAGAATGAAAGGGTTTCTTCGTTGAAGGTCAATAGTCTTCTTGAGGAGCTGAGCATGGTGAAGACTGAACTGAAGTTGGCTACTGAGGCAGAAGAGACCAACAAGAAGGCTATGGATGGTTTAGCATTAGCCCTGAAAGAAGTCACTTCAGAGTCCATTCAGGTGAAAGAGACGCTCACCTCAACCCAAGCAGAGCTTGAAGACACAAAAGCGGAGGCAGAACAATTGAAGTTGAAGCTGAAAAGGATCGAGGACGAGTACAAAGTTCAATTCGATGGGCTGAAGAAAGTAGCTGAGCTTTACAAAAACACAGTAGGTAGATTGAGATCAGAAGCTGAAGAGTCCCTTTTGGCATGGAGTGGGAAAGAAACTTGCTTTGTGGGTGTTATCAGGAGAGCAGAAGATGAAAGGGATCTTGCACAACAAGAGAATCTTAAGCTGCTTGAGTCCCTTAGAATATCCGAGAACATGACCAAGACAGCAAAGCAAGAGAATGCCCGGTTGCGCGATGTACTTAAACAGGCCTTGAATGAAGCTAATGTTGCAAAAGAAGCAGCTGGGATTGCAAGAGCAGAAAACTCTCAGCTTCAGGATGCCTTGCAAGAGAAGGAAGAAGCATTAGATTTTATAAACAGAGAGAATGAGAACCTGAAAATGAATGAAGCTGCAGCTCTTGAAAGCATCAAGGAGTTGAAGCGGTTGCTCTATGAAGCATCAGCAAAAGATGATAAAGAACAAGGTAACAAATTAAAGATGCAAAATTCAATGGATAAGGAGCACCATAGCAAAAAACTGCTGGATGCTTTTGGTTTCAATCTCAAGGAGCTGAAAATCCTGAATAAACACGAGGGAGAAGAGAAGGATGAAGATGAAGATGAAAAAACTCTAAATAAAAACAGTGATGATAATGACTCTGCTAACGTTGACGACCATCTTTCAGGATCAATATTTGATATATATACACCAGGATCAGCTACGCATCACCGCAAAAATTCTTCAGCTTTTACGGATGAAGGAAGTGGTACATTTTCAGATACTCAACTTGAGCATATAGATGGGACACGTGGTGATGATTTGGAGGGCGAGGTCGATAAAAGCACAAGAAAAAAGAAAGCTTTGATTCGGAAATTTGGGGACTTATTAATGAGACGAAGTTATCACAAAAAAGAACCATCATCATCAGAAATAAAATAAGAACCACAACCCCAGTAACTTTGTTTGGCTTTTCTAGTTTTGAATTAATTTTAATTTAGATTTTATTGTTTATGTGGAATGAAACTTGCAGCTGGAATTGCAATGTGAGCTTGCTTCCCTCCACTTAACTTATGAACAGATACTTGGTATGAATATTGAAAGTCATATATTTATGAATTAGTGGCAATCAATTTAACTTGAGAGAATTTGGCATTTGGCCCCTAAATTTAAGTAATTATTTAATGTTTGTTCGTAATATACCCTATTCCTAATTTCCCACCAAGGCAAAAACGCCAAAAAAAAAATGATTTTTTTTGAAAGAACTTATATATATATATATGTTATGTCAAATTTCATGTTATAAATCAAGATTGATCAATATCTATAGGACATTAGGAATTTTTTATTTCTCGGAAGCTTATTACAGGTCGGTTGATTTTATTATATTACTTCTTATTGTAACATCTATTAATTGTTTTAATTATTATTATTATTATTATTTTTAATTTTACCTTTTTATTCCTCTTCTATATTTTATTCTATTTACTATTTTGTAAGATTAGAAGGTAAATTCCTTATGTCCCCTTAAATAATTATCATCTCTTTTTGTACCAAATAAATTTCCTTCAAGATGTAAAGGGATTTTTTTTAACCAAAACCGAACTAGTCAAAAAGAAAACCGATTTTCTAATTAATCAGATTAATCAGTTTTTACATGAATAATGTTAACCTTACTTATTTTCTTTACTCATTTCTTTTACTCACTTTACTAAAAAGATGAAAAAAGTGAATAAGGTAAAAAAGATGTTAAGCTTATTCACTTTTTTACTTTTTTAACAAACAAAGGTAAATAAAAGAAGGGGAGAACGACATATACATACCCAAGATTTATCGTAACGACAAGTTGGTACCCAAAAGATTTTGAAATGACAAATAGGTACTTTCCGTCATGTTCTGTTAGTGATTTCTGTTTATTACTGTTTATTAATAGTGAAAAGACTAAAATACCCTTCAAAGTTTGAATTTTAGTTTTTTATAAATTTAAAAATTTTAAAAAACCCCCTAAGTTTACAAATTTCACTAAATACCCCAATATATAAAAGTTTTATAAAATAACAAAAACACCCCCACCGCTAAGTGCTGCCATTCCACCATCCGCCGAACTGCTCGAAACAGTTGCGTTACGCACAGATCCGCTGGATCGTGTCGACGCTGATCTCGACCTTCCTTTTCCGGCCAGGATCGCTATCGCAGATCTCGCCGCCGACGCCGCAAAACTCCATCTGCGGGGTGAAGGCCGATCGCAGATCTCGCCTTTTCCGGCCAGATCCGTGGGCGATCGGCTCGAAAAGCTATACGGCATGACGGCTACGCATCCGATGGGGACTGTGTCGAGCAGCGGTAGTACTATTCCTACGATGGTGGCCGGAATCGCATTGGGGTCGGTGGGGGTGTTTTTGTCATTTAACAAACTTTTTTATATATGGGGGTGTTTAATTAAATTAGCAAACCTAGGGGGTTTTTTAGAAATTTATAAAAAACAAAAATTGAAACTTTGAAGGGCATTTTAGTCTTTTCACTATTAATAAACAAAAATCACTAACCGAATATGACGGAAGGTACCTATTTGTCGTTTCAAAACCTTTTGGGTACCAACTTATCATTACAGTAAACTTTGGATATGTACATGTCGTTCGCCCATAAAAGAAGTGAATAAGCCTATCCATTACCCCTTTTTGCATTTGAGTACATTTCCCGGATTCTCTTGCTTTTATTACTTCAATTGCAGAAACAGAAACATAATCTCAAGTCATAGTCACTGAAAAAGAGAAAAGAAACAAAAAAACTTTGCTAAAATGGGAGAAGGTTACAAAAACCGCTATGTGTGGTGGTCTTCCTCATCGTCTTCAATGAAGCGGTTGTTGTTTATGGTTCCATTAATGACAGTTGCACCTGGGTTTGTTTCTATTTTGGGTTCTAAAACTTCCACTTGGTTTGTATTTCCAAACCATTCTTGGCTATCTTCTTCCTCTTCTTCGTCTACTGAAACTCAAGAGAGTGATGCAAAAGAGAGTGACGAGATGGTGGATTTGCATTCAAGAATCGTAAAGTAGGTGTGTACACCATCTGTCATTTGATTTTGGCAATTTTTTAGAACTTTATCACATAACTTGTGCAGGTGAAGAAACGAAAGTTTAAAGCAGAGGAGAAGAGAAAAGAACTTGAAGAGATAAACTAAAGAAGAAGATAGTTCTTACACACCATTTCGTTGCCATTTGATTTTTGGAATTCTGATTTTTGCCATTTGATTTTGGATTAGTTTGACAAATTACCTGTTCTGGCCCTTTTGGTTTTGGGATTTTTAATTTTAGTTAATTTTTTATTGCAAAACCGGTTCCTATCAACCAGTTTCATCAAAAATTGGTTTTTCAGTTTGGTTTCAATTTGTTATCGGTTCAGTTCGGTTTACGCATTTGTTTTGAATAACCCTAGTTATTCCTTAAAACAACATATTAGATAATCAAATTGAAAGTTCATAAAGAATTAACATTAAAAAAAATCTTTACATATAATTCCAAGAACATAATAGAGTTAAACAACACCAAAAAATATATGGATTAAAATAACTGTCAATATTTTGAATAAAAATAAAAATAAGTTTATATATGACTACAAACAATTTCATATTCCGAATCCTATTTTATCATTCATTTTCATTAAAAAAAATTAGTTTTATGAGATAATAATGAAGTGTCAAAAGTAATGGTAAAGAATAGGAAAAGGAAAATTAATATGAAGATAAATTTGTCATTATAAAATTTTAATAAAAAGTGGGGCTTTTTTAGTTTATTAGTGGATGTCAGTAGATTCACTCGTTCTTTAAACTTGTAATGCCAAAAAAGACACTTAAGCTTTTAATACACCCAAATAGAGGTGGGCATTTGGACTGGATCCAAAAACCCAATCCCAAAACTCAGTCCTAGGAGGCCTGGTCCCATAAGGAGGAGATCCCGGGCCCTCCTCCAAGTCCTAGGCCTGGGCCCAAATTTTTTTGGATTTTTTTAATTTACTCCCCTGCACAATTTTTTAAACCCCTATAATTTTAAAATAAACATAAATTATAAGGGTTAAAATAAAATTTTACAAAAATTATAAAAAAATTAAAAAAAAAAATTAACTAACCGTTGGCTGCCACTGATTATATATATTTTTTTAACTGTTGGCTGGCAGCCAATGGTTATAATTTATATTACCCTCCCCCCTAACACTATAAATAATCCTAAAATCTTTCATTTTTTCCAAACTAATCAATCTCTCATTCTCTCAATCTTTACACTTCAAATCTCCAATCAAATTCTCATTTAATTTATATTTATATTTATAATTTATTTATAATTTATTCAATTTTTTTCTTATTTTTCAATTTTTTTATTTTTTTCTATTTTTCAATATCATCATAATTTTACGTTATTATTTAATTTCTTTTCATTTTAATTATTTATTATTTTATCATAAATTTATAATGGCTTCTCCAAATGAGTTTTACGTTCCATCCACCGAAGAAATGAAAGGGTTCAATCCATTTTCACCATTTTCTCCAGAGGAAGCAACTGCAATTCCACAACCACATTCGGTCGAGACGAGGTGTAACCAAACACATGCGAGTTGTGAGTCAACGAGCATGGGCATAGCCCAACCCAACCCCCCCGCGTCAAAGAGGGTCGTGTCCGATGTATGATGACACTTCACCAAATCAAAATGGCCAAAGCCAAATGGGGAGGGGGAAGAATCGTGTGGGATATGTAATTTCTGTGGAACCATTATTGGCACTAAGAAGGGGACTTCAACGATGCAACAACACGTGGAGAAGAAGCACTCCCCAAATAATGCAGTTGTTGGATACATCTTCAAGCGGATCAGGTAGACAAATTCAAACTTAACTTAATTTTAATCCACAATCCTCAACTTTTTCAACATGGCAATACAATGCACATGTTGCACGAGAAGAAATAGCAAGATTCATAGTTGCTACGGACTCTCCCATTTGTTACATTTTGTCTAGCATATACCCCTGTTAGTAGAAATACAAGTAGAAGAGATATACTAAAATTTTATAACAAAATAAATAATAAACTTAAAAACGAATTTCAAAATTTTATGAATATATCTATTGAACTTACATCAGACATATGGGCTTGTAGATCAAAAACCGATTTTTTAACTGTCACAGTACATTTCTTAAATCATAATTGGGGTTTATAACAAAAATTGATAGGTTTTAAAACATTATATGAAAAACATAGTGCTGAAACTATTTATTTTACAATTCTTGAAGTTTTGCAAGAATATTTATTAACTGATAGAATTATAGCGTTAATGCTAGATAATGCAACTGCTAACACCGTGGCAATCTCTTTATTTAAAAAGAGATTGAATCCGCGTGTGAAGGCAAATTTTTTTGCCAGAGATGTGCTTGCCACATCATCAATTTGATAGTTAAAGTAGGTTTAGATGCTATACATTCGAAGATGGAGAAGGGTGCGTGCGGCTATCGGATTTATCTTCGGCGGTAGCAATAAAAGATGGCAAGAGTACGTCAAATATTGTAAGCAAGAGCACCCACCGGTTCAACCTTTGAAGTTATGTACAGACATGTCTATCTATTGGAATTCCACGTACTTGATGTTGGAAAAAGCTTTGCCAACCACGAAACAAATTACAGATTTCATCAACCGGAAGCACTATCCAGAGGAAGTTGTCAGCTATGATGATTGGGCGGTTTGTGAACTTTTTTATCAATTTCTTCCAATTTTTTATGATGCTACTAATACATTAAGCGGTATTTATTATCCGATTACTAATTTAGTGTTAGATATTTTACTTTAAATTGCTAAAACTTTTGCTCAATATAGATATAATAATGATTTAAGGGAAATTGTTTTAAAGATGGAAGAAAAATATGAGAGATATTGGTTAGATATTCCAAATTCTTATATGGATTAGGCCTTGTTCTAGATCTTAGGTTTAAATTACACGTAGTTAACTGTATAATTACTAAGATAGACCAATATTTAGGACATGATTATATGTCTTATTTGACTAACTTTAAACAAAAATTGGATAGACTTTTTTCTTTATATGAGAACAAGTAAAATGGAAGTGGAAGTGGAAGTAGAACATTCAGGAGAGAGGATTCGGACCTTAATGTAGCCCTCTGTCAAGGATCAAGCAAGTGGACATATGTGGAACGTGGCGGAAATAGCAGCTCCAGCTCATACATACATGGACCAAATGAGCTGAATCGCTACCTACAAATGGACCTGTCCTGTATGACGATGAAAGAGCAACATGATATGGATATTCTTCAGTGGTGGAACTAACATGAAAAGTCGATTCCCCGTTGTAGCCCAAATGGCACGTGACATTTTACCAGTGCGGTTTCTACAATTGCATCCGAGTCAACATTTTCAATGAGTGGTCGAATTGTTGAAGACATAAGATTTTCTTTAACCGATGAGATGATTGAAGTAATAACGTGTTTACGGGGTTGGATTCATGCAGCAAGAAGACTACAACAATACCCTGAAGATCCCAAACTACTCGAACTCTTTCGGAATACAAATTCGAATGATGTAAATATTGTTGACGATGAAAATGAATAATTTAATAAAAAAATTATTTAATTGTTTATTTGTGAAGCGGTGTGAAATGTGAATTTATGTTGTTAAAAAATTAAAATTAACTATTAATTTATTTATTATTTTTTAAAATTAATTAAATTTTTAAAAACTTAGTAATCTACCCCTGAAAAATACTAAAAACCCCCTATAAAATTTTATTTCGCCCCTAAAATATAAAAAAAAGGGCGGGGGGGAAATAAATTATCCAAGCCCATAGGACTGGTCCTAGGGACCGATCCAGTCATATTTCTCATGGGCTGAGACATGAGCGACTGGTCCCATTTGGGACCAGTCCCAAAGGACTAGTCCCAAATGGGCCTAGGCCTGGGCTTGCTTGGGACTGGTCCTTGACCAGCTCTACACCCAAATATTAAAAAACTCTTTGTTTTTAAAACCCTAAACCCTTTTATATGTTTGGAATTGTATTTTTAAAATTAAAAGTATTTTAAAGTGATGGAAGACAAAAGAATCATGAGAAAAGTAAGTTCGATATATATATATATATATATATATATATATATATATATATATATATATATATATATATATATATATATATATATATATATATATATATATATATATATATATATATATATATATATATATATATATATATATATATATATATATATATATATAATTTGTGTGATGTTTTCGCTATCTTCTATTTTCTTGGTGAAAGAGAAATCACGAAAAAACTTGATATCAAACAAGGTTTTGAAGAGGAAATATGTTGTTGAACAATGTATTTAAATTTATATTCTAGTAAAAATGGTGGCTCAAATTTAATTCAAGAGAAAAAAAAAAAAAAAAAATTGTGGGCTAACAAAGAAGAGATTTAAGAAGAAAATATTAGAAATGGGTAATCTTGGAATGAAATATAATGTATTTGTAAATTGTATTTTTAAAATCATTTTAATTGATATTGGGGTTTGAAAAGAGATTGAACGGGGTTTAAATAACACCACTCGCTTATGCTTATAAATCACAATCTCAATTAATATGTTTCTCATGCGTTATATTGTGTTGTTTTGGACTGGATAACTCAACCTAGCACACACTAACATATTATACAAATTGTTACAATATTATTTTCTCAATAATATCATTTATTTTGATTTATTTATTTTAGTTTTTACTAAAATTACATCATACGGTACCACATAAATTTATATAAGATAATTAATTTGAATAAGTAGTTTTATTAGTTATAAATAATGTTGTAATGCACAAAATACTATTGTAAAATCACTAACCTAACAATAGCCGAAACATGTTAGGTTTTTGGAGTATGAGTGACAAACTTTTCAAAAGCTCTAGGGGTACGTTTGGTTCTCAGAATGTTTTATTGCTGAAAATGTAGGATTACCAATGAGATAGATTACCTTGAAAATTATTGGGAATATTTAGGGAAATGTGTTTAGTTGAATTAATGAGAATAAATAATTAAGATGGTTTGGTTGGGAAGAATAAAATATTATCGACATAAGCTTTTACTGAATTGCCCTTCCTTTTTAATATCATTATAATATTATTATTATTATTTAAATAAATTCTTTTAACCCCCTATATTTGAAAATTTAGCTAAAACACCCAATAACAAAGTTTAAATGTTAACAAAATACCCTCAGCCATCCAAGACCACCACCGACCGCCGGCCACCACTGCGGGCGCTAGCGGTAGTCACTGAAACGGTGCATGAATGGCAAGATTTGGCCGGTCGTGCACCGTTTTGGTTGTTTTTGGCCGGATCGAAGGCCAAAAACAGGTAGATTGTCATGGATCTCATCGAAAATGGCTAGATCCACGACGATCTGGTTGTTTCCAACCAGACCCATACCAATTTGGCCGTTTGCAGCCAGATTGAAGGCCAAAAACAGTTATATCATCGTGGATCTAGTTGGAAACAGCCACAAATGAACAAATATGTTCTGGTCATCTTCGGCCAGATCCATGGTGATCTGGCCATTTTCGGCCTTCGATATGGCCTGAAATAGCTAGATCGGTGCATGGTCAGTCAGATCCTATCGGTTGTGCATTGATCTGACAATTATTGTCGGTGGCCGATGATAGTCTTTGGTTGTTGAAGGTATTTTATTAATTTTTAAACTTTTTGTGGTTGGGGTGTTTTAGTTAAATTCTCAAATGTAAGGGGTCTGGGTAATTAATTATTTTTTGGTAGACATTTGAGGACAATTCAATCTGAAATGGCTTCTATTTAAGGGAAAATCTGGTAAAAAAAAAAAAGATAACCCCGATGAAAAAAGATTAACACCCCAGACTAAGTAATCTGGCAACCCCCAAAATGACCAATAGTATTCACTATTGGGAATGAAATATTCACATAATCTTATATTACCGTCAAACCAAACAAATGAATGTTTGGAATCAAAGATAGATAACATAAGTTATTTGCCCACGGCCCTAACCAAACACAGCCTAGGAAGAATTTGATTAAAATGGCAATAATTGCCAGCTCTTAGCTGGCTTGATGGTGTCATCAGAGGACCCCTGCCGAGTTTCATACCAAAATGGTTGATGAAGCTCACTTTAGAGTTTAGAGTGAAGGGAGCACAAATTTCCAATAAAGTTTGGTAGTGAATTTTACTCGAATATAAAAGGAAAATATAATACTTATGAAGGATTTAATCTTAGAGTACTCTTGAGCATGGTTATTAGTATCCTACGACACGATACATATCCTATGATACGACTCGATACTGGTCGTTAATGATAAGTATTAGAAAGTGTATCATAAACCTTTCGATACGTTGATATACATCCTTACGATACGATACGTATTAGTTCATATCCTTAAAAATATCGATATAAATCGATATGACTTTATTAATTTAGGAAAAAAAATTCAGGTCAGTTTGAAATAGATTGGGTCGGATCTGGGTCACCCAACTCAGTTCATTAGAACCCACCCAAATTTACCCATTTTGCATGGAGAAAGTGAATAGGAAGATGTGTTGCCCATTTTGCATGGTAATAATAACAAAAGTGGAGATATTGATATTGATATTGATCTTAGAAATGATATGAATGATTAAGAGGAAAATGATATAGATTCTTAATTTTGTGATTAATTTTAAATATTTAAAACTATAATTTAAAGCAAAAAATATCACAAAATTCGTTAATTAATCTTGGAGATGATATTAATTTTTAGAAAATTTTTTATTGTTTTTTTTGAAAAAGACGTATCCTACGATACGATACGATACGATACGCAATACATAATTTGAAAAATTAGGTTTTCAATATACGATACGATACGTAATTTGACAACCATGCTCTTTAGTTGTCCGAAATAATAGACAATTTGATCCTCCTAGTATTGAAACTACACAACCACCTTCCCTATTGTTTTCTATTTTTCTCTTTCTTTTTCATTAAAACTAACTTTTGACTGATTTTGGCAACCAAATAACAATATTACTCTTAAAAGTTAAAAATAACCTTTTTAAAATTCAAAATGATCATAGATTTATTTCGTCATTCAATTTCTCTACTCTAGCATGAAATCCCATAAATATTTAGCAAATTACTTTTGATTTAAAAGAGCAAATGAAAGTTTTGGAATAATAACAAACAAGGTTTATTTTGAGTTTAATTATAACTCAATCTAGGGGTGAAATTGTTAATGCCAAAGCTAGAAATCCTGTTTAAAAGAGCTATATGTCCAGACCCACAAAAAACTTATTATTAATATATATATTCCAAACCCATATCATATTAAAAGTTTAAAACTTTCTACATTTTTCTTCTTCACGGCTTTATTTGCTTTTTATGAATTTTTCCTTAAAATTCTTTACTCTCTCATTCTCTTTCTCATGTTATTTTGAAGATTAAAATTGTTGAAGCTTCTACTATTCAAGGTGCCATAATTAGCTCCATTTTCTGATTTATTAGTTTAGGTATGTGTATTACTCATTTCAATTTAGTTTATTTTAAAGTTGAATTATGCTTGTTTTTTGGAAGTTTTTTTTATTCCTAATTTGAGGGGAAAAAACATAAATCTTGTGAGTTTATTTTGTGTTTTATGTCTAAGAATGTTCATACGTTCCCAAATTAAAACCTTAACTATATTTTAAAGGACGTTATTTTTTACCCATCACTTTCCTATATTTTAATCGTTACCATTTAGCTGCTTAAAATTATTAAAAAAAATTTGAGGTTACTATCTATGTTTATACTAAAAAAATTCCCCTTTTTTTTATTAAATCATATTAAAAGTTCACGCAACGTCGATTGATTTAAGTTTAATTTAGACCAGGTCTAATCAAGATCATGAAATTTATATTATAATTCTTTGGAAGCCAAAAAATAAAAAAATAAAAAGAAGGTTTTGCTCAAAGTTTGTTAATTTACTCAACATATTTACTCAAAATTTTGCTTCTCATAAATTTATTTAAGAAGGAAAAGTATTGGTATTATTACATTCATTTCTTTCATATTCTTGATATTGTATTTTTTTTTTTACTTAAGGTTTTATTGATTTTTTAAAGTTTTTATTAGTTGTTTACCCTCGTAGGTCCGAGCAAAAATCTTTGATTTGCCATTGGGTGTCAAGGGTCAATCAAATGGGTTTCCTACTAGTTCACTTAAATAGACTAGGCCACAAATCAGATTTTGGCCGAAATTAATTTTCCCGACCCAAGGTTTGGCAAAAATACAAGTTACCATCCCTTGAATGCTAAACTACAAAGTCCCACCAAAAAATGAAACTCTGTTAACAAAATTGTAATGGTAGAAGGGTGTAAAGGTCATTTTTGCTTGCTTTCTCAATAAACTTTAGCTAAGCATGCACAACGTTACTCTTACATGAGAAAAAAAATTAAAACTACAAGATCTAAAACATGTTGAAAAAAAAGGTCAAATATAGAATATAAGAAAGACAAAAAAAAAAAAAAAAATTGCAGTCATGGCCATTGCAAATCACAGCCATGGTTGCTATAAATCACAACCAATCGACTGACACCATTGAAGAAAGGAAGTTCCTTTTTTTTTTAAAAAAAATCTCACTTAAGATGTGTAAATCAGTCCACAATCGATGTTGGGCCGAATGGCGGTAGTTTAAGGATTTGGTTGTTTAAGGTTCAATTCCCTAGGCCGATTAGCGACAGCCTAAGGCTTTGGTCAACAATGGTTCTGAGCCTTATGCTTCAATGGAGGTGAGAAATTGTAAAAGTGTGAAGCTAAAAACGCAGCCGCATAAGATTAAGTCTGATGTTGGCGTTTTGGTCCAAGCCTCCTGCAATCTTGAAGGTTGATTCAAGGCTCATCTAATGGCTGACATTTCCCTAAAAAGTCAAAGGTAAAAAAGATGACTACTATCAATTAAAGCTATAGTGAAACAAAACAGATTTTTCTCTTCTTCTTCAACTTTGTAAATTTATGCTTTGCTGGGTTTTCAATTTACTTTAACTCTTGTAATCTTTGTGTGGGTTGTTTAGTGAAGGTGGTGTTTCCTTTATGGGAAGAGAAGTTTAGGTAGTCTTTCTCTTGGGTTCAAAGGTTACGATAAAAAAGTTGAGTGATAGATTAACAAGGTGAGTTGGGTAGTGTTTTAGAATCTGAAATTGTATTCTGTAAACAAGATTGATATTCTTAATGCAACGAGCCTCAATGTTTTGAAGTTCCCCAATATGGATGTAGTTGCTCAAATCTTGAACAAGTGAACCAAGGTAAACTCTTGTGTGTGTTTGCTTATTTTTTATTTCTTTTGTGATTAATTGGCTTGATTAGCGTTTAGATTAGTCCCAAATCATAACAAAAATGATTGAGACCTTGATGGAGGTGGGGAGTTTTGATTACGGATGATGGAGGTGAGGTCGCTTGCTGCGATTATTAATTTGGAAGGGGAAAGGTTGATGGTAGTTCACAGGAAAAAAGGTGGGGTTTTTTGCTATGATTGTTATGTTGGAAATGGTGGGTTTGGTGTAGGATGGAAGTAGGGGAAGTTGCTTCGGCAATTAAAGTTCAGAGGCCTTAAACAGGTCAGGGAGCCTTTGCAATTGAAAAAAGTTTTCTATGTAGTTGATCAATTAGATGAAGGTTGGTGTATTGTTTCATTTATGCCTCAATGATATTATAAAATTAAACAAATCAATGATATTGTTAAGGCTATGGATTTTGATTCTCATAGAAATGAAGAACAACAATCATGCTTTAGATGTGGACGACAATGATGACTTAGGATATACGCAACCGAAGGTCAAGGTACTTGGGTTTAACTTAGAGATGGGTACCCATTCCTCGGCCCCGTCCCCAACCCCTTAGGGGATCACCCGTCCCTACCTCATCCTCTGGGCAGGGATGTCCGGGAATCTCCATCCCTGCCCTGCGGGGATGGGATGATCCCTCCGTTCGCTGGCGATTTTGGTTTTAGGGTTTTGCTGTTCTTCACCAGATTTCCAGCCATATCTAGTGACCAAATTGCAATCAGATACCACCTTCTCAACTATCGGCTCCTTGCTCTTCATAACCCCCTTTTAACCGGCAATTGGTTGCTCGTCAATTCGCCAAACAAGAGGTTCGCATTTCTCTTCGCGATTTCTTGATTTGTGCTTTTTTGATTTGGTGAATTGTTTGGAGTTTGAGGGTTTTGGTTTTGTTTGGAGGTTGTTTGTGTTTGTTATTGGAGTGTTTGTGTTATTTTTATGGGAGTTGGACAGGTTGGCGATCAGAGTTTGCTGAGTTTTTGGGGTTGGCACACCATCTACTTGACGAATTTCCCCAGCCAGCCTGCTTGCCCAAAGTGAGCGTGCGCGCACAGATCTCCAACGCCAGTGCCCAACGCCCTATGCACACCTGTTGGGCTGATTGCAACGGTGCCGACAATGGTGGTGAGTTGAGAGAGGGTGCTTGGGAGAGAAATTGAGATGTGGAGGGTTATTTGAATTTTTTTTCAATTTTAGATTTAATGCAATACAAATTACCACTTTACCCTTTCAATCGTTACATTAAACAATTTTCTGTTAATTTAAGCGTGAGAATATGAAATTTTTGAAACAAAGGGTGAAAACTTGTCATTTCATATAATATCTTTAAAAAAATTAAATATATATTCTTTTGTATACAATCTTATTAATAATTATCCACAAAATTAGAAAATAAGCGGCAATTTATACTCTCATTTTAATTAGATACCACTAATAATAACAAATTAAGAGGCCAACTTAAATATTTTAGTTAGGCATAAAACTATACATTTTATTAATCTTATATTAATTTAACTACTTAAAAATCAATCAGTGAATCAAACTAAACAAACTAACTAGAAGAAAGAAGAGGAACTTCATACAAGAACAAATTAATTACTTAAATTGACATCTAAAATCATTGTAAATTATTTTAGATATCAATCTAACGATCGATTCATAAATCATAATTGATATTTTTTTTGTAATAACCTGGGCCATATAAAAAAAAGGAATAAATAAATAAATATAAATAAATATATATAAAAAAAAGGAGCCAAGAAAAGAGCACCCTTTACACACCCAAATCCCGTCCCAAGGACAACCAAAAAAAAAAAAAAAAAAGGCCCAGGGAGGCTATACAATGACCTTATACACGATCGAAAGAGTAGCAAACAGCCACAGCCCAAGACACCACAAAAATCTCTTGAACCATTGGAAGCAAAGACCAGCGTAGTGGCACAAAAAAACCCAGTCAACACACCCCACAAACTAGGTGAAGCACAAGACCATTCCCTGTTGAAATTTTAATACCAATAAGCAACAAAACAGTGGAAGAACAGCAACAAGACCATAGAAGAACAACAATAAGACAGCAAGAAAATAGTAGCAATACAACAGTGAGAACAACAGTAAAATAGTAACAATACAACAGTGAAATAGCAGCAAAACAATAACGATGTAGTAGCGTCAAGGCGTGCAAAAGCACTGTCCTTAAGATCAGAATTTTGCTCCTACTGGAAGAATCTTCGTGGTGCAAAAAGGCTCAACAATGGATTGATCCTCCAGGATACAATGACAAATCTCTTTTTAGAGTGCACTCTCTAAGAGAGATTTAGAACAGTATAAGGAAAAATAACAGTGGTGAAGGAGAGTTGGAAAGTTAAAAAACACAGAGGAAACAAGGATTTTTCAAGTGAAAATTGTTTACTTCAAATGAAAGAAAACCACCCCCTTTTTATACTTGAAAATCTGCCCGTTTTCCCTTAACTCATTCTTGTTGTAACCGAAGTCAATCAATTGCTTTTAAAACCATAACTGCCCAAGAATGATTTGAATTGGCAATAACTTGGAACAATTCAATTGCTTTTAATACATAACAGTACAAAAAGTAATTAAAATATTCAATTGCTTTTAACACATAACAGTCCAAAAGCAATTAAAATTTGGTATTTTGAAATACCATAATAGCAGCTATTATCTTAATCCCCCACATATTTCAAAATAACCAATCACCACTGATTATATAATTTAATGGTTTATGAGTTGGTGTCTTTCAGACTATGAACCAATCATTGAGTAACTAAACGTGAGTTATAGAAATTTAGTGAAACTAAGTTTCTATAAACCAAAAATTTCTTTATGTAATTCAGAGGATTAGTTCTTCACACTAAATTCTCAATATTGTATATTGTTCTACGGTTTAACACTTTATGGCCCTGTGCTAGCCTGGAATTTCATGAGTGCTCTAGAGATGCCTGCCTAAGCTCTCATAGGAATCAACCCAATTCCACACTCACATAGGTGAACCTCCATAAGGTGTGAATTGCAGTTTTTCACACCACCATTCATAGTGGCTATGGATTTCATTAAGATTAATTCTACTCAACCTTATTCACTGCAATCAATATTATCTCGCCATAGGGAGGACTTTCTATATAAAATTTGATAATACTTATCAAGACAACAAGTGAGTTGTTATTACCCTTATGAACCTTCTTCCTAAAGGATCTCCAATCACATAGGTAGGGTTACCATCACTCTTGCCTTATGCTTTAGGGATAAGTCCCATCCCCCTCGACGTGTATTCCACTAACCTCCTACTTAGTGTTTTAGTCAAAGGATCGCCAAATTTAACTCTGACTTCACAAAATCTAGGCTCACTACCCCAAATTCTAGCATTGCTTTATAATGGTATGTCTTATCCGAATATGTCTGCTTTTCCCATTATAAAATTTGCTCTTTGCTCTCGTTATTGCAGCCTGACAATCACAATGGATTGATACTGAAACAAGAAGGTGAGTTTCAATGGGAAGATCTGCTAAGAAATTCCTTAACCACTCAGCCTCAGAACATGCCTTTTCTAAGGTGATAAGCTCAGACTTCATGGTAGATTGAGCTATGCAAGTTTGTTTGGAAGACTTCCATGACATAGCACCTCCACCAAGTGTAAAGATATAACCACTTGTGGATTTTATTTCATTTGAATCTGATATCCAATTGGCGTCGGAATATCCTTCTAATACAGGTGGTTTACTTCCAAACGTTAGCCCATAATCAATGGTGCCCTTCAAATATCTAGCAACTCTATCTAATGCTATCCAATGACTCTTATCAAGATTATGAGTATACCTACTCAATCTAGTGATCGCATAAGCAATATCATGCCTCGTACTATTCATTAAGTACATAAGGCTACCAATGATTTGGGCATATCTATTTTGAATCACACTATGATGTGTATTTTTCTTGAGTTGAGTATTTCCATCATAAGGAGTTGAGACGAGTTTCTGTCTAAATACCCAAATTTTTTTAAGAAATTTTCAACATAGTGTTGTGATAACTTAAAGACCATAATTTATCTTAATGATTTTAATCCCAAGAATAACATTTGCCTCTTCCATATCTTTCATATCAAAATTTGAGGCAAGAAACTCTTTTGTCTTAATTATCAAATCCATATTAGCACTAAATATTAATATGTCATCAACATAGAGACATATTATCACATAAGTATTGTCTTCAAATGATTTAGAATATACACATTTATCTGAATCATTAATTGTATAACCATTTGAGACTAACACTTGGTCAAACTTCTCATGCCATTGTTTTGGTGCTTGTTTAAGTCCATAAAGAGATTTTACCAGTTTGCACACTTTATGGTCATTACCTGGGATAACACAACCCTCTGGTTGTTTCATATAAATTTCTTCATCCAGGTCTCCATTAAGAAAAGTTGTCTTTACATCCATTTGATACATATGTAATTTGTAAATTACAGCTAAAGCAATTAACACTCTAATTGATGCCATTCTTGTTATAGGAGCATAAGTGTCAAAATAATCTATATCTTTCTTTTGTGAATAACTTTTGGCAACCAATCTTGCCTTGTATTTATCAATTGATCCATCAGTCTTTAATTTCTTTTTAAATATCCATTTGCACCCTATTAGGTTTAGTTTTTGGAGGTAAATTAACTACTTTCCATGTATGATTACTCATAATGGACTCAATTTCATTATTTATTGCCTCTCTCCAAAGGGATGCATCACGAGAAGTCATTGCTTCCTCATAAGTCTAAGGATCATTCTCTATAAGAAACACATAGTAATCATCACCAAAACTTATGGCTTTTCTAACTCTCTTACTTTTCCTTATTTCTAACTTTGAACTATTAAAAGAATTCTGAAGAGTTTCATTTTGAGGAGAACTTTCAAAATTTTCATTTTGAGGTAAAGCCTTTTCACAATTGATTTTCTTAGGAAAAACATTCTAAAAAAAATCTGCGTTTTTAGATTAAATGATTGTGTTTGCATCATACAAACCAACCTCTTACTTTATTACCATGAATCTATAAGCAGCACTGTTCTGAGCATAACCTACAAACATACAATCAACAATCTTGGGTCCTAACCTTTTCCTTTTAGGTTCAGGAATTAGGACTTTAGCAAAACACCCCCACACTGTAAAATATTTCAAGTTAGGTACATGACCTTTCCAGAATTCATATGGTGTTTTGCCTGTTTTCTTAAAAGGAATTTTGTTTTGTATGTAACAAGCTGAAAGCATCGCTTCCCCGCACAAATTAAAAGGTGCTCCAGAACTAATCAACATAACATTCACCATTTCTTTTAAAGTTCTATTTTTCCTCTCAGTAACTCCATTAGACTGTGGAGAATAAGGAGGTGTAGTCTCATGTATAATACCATGATCTCTACAAAAAGAATCAAAGTCATTTGACTCATATTCACCTCCTCTATCTGTTCTTAACCTTTTAATTTTCTTATTGAGTTGATTTTCAACTTCATTTTTATATGTTAAGAACATTTTAATTGCTTCATCTTTACTTCTCAATAAGTATACTCTAATAAATCTAGAGTAATCATCAATAAAAGTTATATAAAACTTTTTTCCTCCTCTGGTCATGGTTTGTTTCAAATCACCAAGATCACTATGAATTAAACCAAGCAGCTCATTTTCTTGTTCTAGAACTGGTTTACAAGTCTTTTTAGTGGATTTAGATTCCACACACACATCCCATTTATCAATATTTGAAATATTGACATTTGATAATAAACCAAGTTCTTTCATCTTTTTCAGATAATCATAATTCACATGACCTAATCCTACCATGCCATAAATCTATTGAATCAATAACATAAAAAGAAGAAGATTTTTTTCATTCATAGTAATATTAAGTACATTGAGTTTAAATAACTCTCTAGAACAATACCCCTTCCCAACAAAAGCCCCATTCTTGGACATTACAATTTTGTCACCCTCAAAGGAGACTTTCACTCCAACCTTTCCCAATACATAAACAGATACAAGATTATATCGAATGTTTGGAACATGTAAAACATTACTCAATGAGAGGGTTTTCCCAGAAGAAAGTTTGAGAAGAATTTTCCCCTTTCCCATAACAGGAGTAGAGCGGGAATCACCAAGGTAAACACATTCTTCTCCATCCCTCACTGGTATATATTCATAGAAAGAATTTCTATCTCCACAAATATGCTTTGTGGGCCTAGAATCAATTATCCATTCTTTCTTTTTAGCAATCATGTTCACTTGTGAGACAACCACAGTAGCAATAACATCATCTCCCTCAGCCAGATTGGCTTTAGGAGGATTTTTGTTGTCTCCAGTTTTTCTGTATCTTCATTGGCTAGCTGTAATATACTATATAACTAGTAATTCTGTAAGAAATATAAGATAAAATTTACTAGATAACTTTTACAAACATATATACATAATGTAAATCCAAAAATTCTAATTTTTAATTCATAAATATATACATATATATACACATAACATTGATATACTTTAGTAACATAAGGAAATCTTGAATAGTGCCGCAAAACTCCAACCACTTCTTGACGTCCCACCCGATCGCAAATCATCTAGTACCTTGAAAAACAGTAAATTAATGGAATGAGCACTAATTGCTTAGTAAGTAAACCAAACTACACTACTGTGTTTCCTCCGTTAATCATATTCTGATTTTTCTTTTCTCACTTTATTCTTTGATTATACTCTTCATTCTTTTCCGTTTCTCTTTCTCTTATGTTGTAATCTCTTTGTTTTCTTTTCCGATTCTCTTTCTTTTATTTATTCTTTCTAGTTTGCCAATCGGACCAGGTTGATGCATGGATTTGGAACCTTGGCCATGTGAGTGGGTACAGTCCTCATCTACATGTACTACTCATGGACTGTACAAGTACTGTATCTCCTGATGTGGCCCCTCGCTCGTGGAGGCATACACGTAGGTATACTCTACTGGGTACAATCTTCATCCACATACACTACTCACGGACTATACAAATAATATATCTCGTTGCTGATGCCGCAAGCTCGTGGCGGCATGTAAGTGGGCATCTCTATCACTCATGAGTTCCCCATCGCAAAAACCTTATATCATAGTATAATATAGAAAGTGATACTATACACATTTCAACATGAATTTCCGAGCTATGGAAATTCTACACTTGCATTCTTAAAAAAAACATACACTTTCCATAAATGAACATGGCCTCCATGGTCATTCATTACATCAAACATATATGTTCATACAATCATTAAATAATCACAAAGACCACTCATTCAAACATGCTTCACAACCCTTTAAGCATCATTTTCATACTTGGAATCAATTATAGATTATTAAGCTACAAATAAACTAATAAAGTGGAAGCACTCTTGAGATAGTCATTCTGCACATGTCATATTCAAGAAGGCATATCTCTAGTTATAAACATCGTATTTCTATTATCTTGGTCTCATTTTAAAGATTAGAGAAAGGGCTACAACCTTTTAGGTTTACAACTCAACCCAGTTCGAATAAAGAGATGCCCAAAAATCACTTAGAAGGTCACGGGTTTGACAGGGCAACCTTGGTAACATGCCTACTTTAAGGCTTTTCCATACCTTATTTACCTCCACTTACTCCCTAACCTTTCCTAACCATTCTACCCTGTGAAAAAGGTTAAAAGATCAATAAAATACATTCAAACTTCAAGCCTTGCCTTTCTCTAACCCTTTCCTCATTAGGGTTTAGCCAACTCATGCATGCAATTTTTTTTTTTTTTTGGATTTTCATCAAACACTTCATATGCACATGCAACTACCTTGTTGGCTACACTTCCATAACTCTCTAATTCAACCAAATTGTGAGCCAAAAACTCACTAATTATAGCATCAAACCTGTCCATTTTCACAATTCTCTACACTTCAACAATTTCAACACAAAATCTTCCACAACTTCACCAAATCATCACATAACCATACACTACTTCTCATGGCTAGAATTAATACATCAATAAACATAAAAAAAAACAGCCCATAATTCTCTCATACCATCACATATAAACATGCAAAAATTCATTCAACACATGTTTTGCTCAAATTAAGTTTCAAAGTAGGTTTACTTACCTTGAATATGTGAGATCACTTCTCTTTTTCTCCAAATCTCTTCCTCTTGGACCTAAATCATATAAAAACCATAAGAATTTAAAACTTTAAAAGTTTAATCACACTCCTTTTGCTAGAATTTTACCTTAGGATGCTTGAAGATTGAAAATCTCCAAGACCAAGTCCTATGATTTTCCTTTGAAGTTAGTGAAGAAAATTGAGAGAAAAATGGGGTAAAGTGGCATGAACAAGGGCTGGATATGGGTTAGGGTTTCTTCAAATAAAGCCATATATCAATTAATATAAGCATGTGTTCCCATTTTGCCCTTGCACTTTCTCTAAAATTTCCATCTATGTCCCTTAGTCAATTACCATAATGCCCTCATTTTATTGCATTCTCCATGAAATTCTATCTCTTTTCACTCCTCACAATTTCAACTAATTTTGAGTGAAAATACTATTTTACCCTTAATGCAAGTTTAAAACATTTTCTTCACATTTTCTCAAGATAACTTTAGGAAAAAATCAACTAAAGGTATAAGAGGATAAATTAAATTACGTACCTTCATGTGGGCATTACAATTCTCCCCCTCTTATAAGAATTTTGTCCCCGAAATTCAAACAAACGACTCTGGATAACGGTTCTGCATATCTTGTTCCACCTCCCATGTAGCTTCTTCAACTTTATGATTTCTCCAAAGGACTTTCACTAAAAGGGATACTCTTGTTTTGGAGCTCCTTAATCTTTCTATCCAATATATGAATTGGAAGCTCCTCATACACAAGGTTTTCTTTTATGTCCACATCTTCTACACTTAATATATGGGAGGGATCACTTACATATTTTCAAAGCATTGAGACATGAAATTACATTGTGTACTTTGTCCATGTTGGGTGGTAGAGCCAACCTATAGGCTACCTTTCCCACTCGCTGTAATACTTTAAATGGACCAATGTATCTCGGTGCTAACATTCCCTTGCTACCAAAATGCATCACCCGTTTGTAGGGGACAACTCTTAGAAACACTTTATCACCCACTTTGAATTCAACATCTTTCCTTCTTTAAGTCTACATAGCTTTTCTGCCTATCTTGGGCTTGTTTCATTCTATTTCTAATTAACTTGACATCTTCTATCATTTTCTGAGTTAGTTCTGCCCAAGAGTTGTATTTAACTTATCTTTCTCACCTATCTCATCCCAATGTAGTGGAGATTTACAACGTCTACCATACAAGGCCTCGTAAGGAGCCATCTTAATTGTAGCCTGATAGTTATTATTATAAGCAAATTCCACCAAGGGTAACATCTCATGCCAAGACATTCTATAATCCATGCAACAAGCCCTCAACATATCCTCAAGTATCTGATTCGTTCTCTTTGTCTGGCCATCTATTTGAGGATGATAGGCAGTACTAAAAGCCAATCTGGTACCCAATTCCTCTGTAAACTAGTCCAGAAAGCTGAGACAAATTTGGAATCTCTATCTGATACTATTGTCTTAGGTACTCCATGCAGTCTCATTTCCTCTTTAATGTAAATCTGGGACAATTGATCTGAAGTAGTGCTCTCCTTTACTGGAAGAAAATGGGTTGACTTGGTCAATCTGTCTACTATCACCCATATAGCATTAAACCCTTTCTGCATTCTAGGGAGACCTATAATAAAATCCATCGAAATACTCTCCCATTTTCCATTCAGGAATACTAAGCGGCTGAAGCAATCTTGGTGGCCTTTGGTGTTCTACTTTCACTTGCTAACAAACCAGGCACTTAGCTACAAAATCTTCAATATCCTTCTTTATACATGGCCACCAATAGCCTTTCTTTAAGTCTTGATACATCTTGGTTACTCCAGGATGAATAGTGTATGGTGTGTCATGAGCCTCCGTAAGAATTCTCTTCTTTAACTCATCATCTTGAGGAATGCACAAATGACTCCTGAAACAGAGGACACCATCTAACAGATGGAACTCTAGTATTTTACCCTCAATCACTTGTTGACTTATTTTCTGACACCACTCATCAGCAGCTTGCTTTCCTCTGATTTCTTCTAGTAAAGTGGACTGAACCTCTAACCTAGCAATCCTTCCTGGTATGACCTCAATCTATTCTTTACACAATTCTTCTATTAATTCTTTCTACCTTGTGAGTCGTGACAAGTAAATTTTTCTACTCAAGGCGTTGGCTACGACATTGGCTTTTCCCAACTGATACTTAATTTCATAGTCATAATCTTTAACTAGCTTTAACCATCTCCTCTGTCTCATATTCAGCTCCCTCTGGGTGAAGAAATACTTCAAACTCTTATGATCAGTATAAATATTGCTCTTTGCTCCATATAAGTAATGCCTCCATATTTTTAGTGCAAAAACTATCGCGGCCAACTCTAAATCATGCGTAGGGTATCTTGTCTCATACTTTTTCAACTATCGAAAAACATAGGCTATTACCCTACTCAACTGCATCAACACTGCACCAAGTCCCTGAAGTGAGGCACTTATATAAATATCATAGTCTACACCCTCCTGTGGTAATACTAGAATAGGAGTTGAGTTAATCTTCCTTTTTAACTCTTGAAAACTTTCTTCACAATCATTTGACCATATGAAAGGAGTTCCCTGTTTGGTAAGAGCTATAAGTGGCTTAGCCATCTGGGCAAATCCTGCTACAAACCGCCTGTAATAACCTGCAAGCCCCAAGAAACTTCTAACCTCCTTTACTATCTTCGGCTTTTGCCACTCTAAAATTGTCTTCACCTTACTAGGATCTACTAATATGCCTTCCTTATAGACAGTATGGACCCAGGAAGATAACTTGATCTAGCCAAAACTCACATTTAGAAAATTTGGCAAACAACTTCTTATCTTTCAATCGTTGTAGCATAAATCTCAAATGCTCTTCATGTTCTTCTCTTGTCTTAGAATAAACTAGGATATCATCAATAAACACCACTATAAATTGATCAAGACAATCATGGAATACCTGGTTCATTAAATCCATAAAGACTGATGGGGCATTGCTTAACCCAAAAGGCATCTCCACAAACTCATAATGCCCATATCTAATCTGAAATGTAGTCTTGGCAATATCTTGCTCTGCCACCCTTACTTGGTGATAACCTGAACCTCAAATCAATCTTTGAAAACACGGTTGCTCATTTCAATTGATCAAATAAGTCATCTATGCGAGGTAACGGGTACTTGTTTTTCTTCTCTGTCACTTTATTCAACTCTCTATAATCTATACACATTCGTAGGGAACCCATCTTTCTTCTTCAAAAATAGGATTGGAGCTCCCTAAGGAGAATGGCTGGGTCGAATAAAACCCTTTATCTAGGAGTTTCTGAAGTTGCTTCTTCAACTCCTGTAGCTCGCCAGGGGCCATCGGTGCGGGGCTTTAGGGGCAGAAATAGGTGATGTCCCTGGTGCCAGTTCAATGCTAAACTTCATTTCTCTTTCTGGAGGTAAACTTGGCAAATCATCCGGAAATACATTTGAAAACTCTTGGACTATTGGTACATTCTGGATCTCTGATCGAGGGACATCACTACTTTGTACCGCATGGGCAATATATCCGGAGCACCATTTTCTTAACATCTTTCTGGCCTTTACACTGCTAATTAACATACTAAGTTGATGGCCCTCTCCAAAATTAAACGTATCACCGTCATCAAGATTAAATCTTGCTTTCTTCTTTCGGTAATCAATTTCTACTCCATATCTCCCTTAGGAAATCCATGCCCAAAATAACATCAAAGTCAGGCATATCAAACACAATCAAATCTACCAGCAACATTCTTCCATGGATCACTACGGACTCCCTTGGAAGCATCTCCTGAGTTACCACTCTGTCACCATCTGGCAATTCTATCTTAATGGGTTGATCTACTATAATAGGTTTCAAACCCAATCTCTCAATAATCCCATGTGTAATAAATGAGTGTGTGGCTTTAGAATCAACTAATGCATAAAGGGAAATTGAATGAAATAATAACTTACCAGTAACTGTCGCTTCACTCTGTGCAACCGTAAATACCCGAGCATTAGTACCTCTGGATGTCTGTGTTATGGATGCAGGAGGGGCCTTACAATCTTTCATCATATGTCTAGGCTGTCGGCATCTAAAACACACACCTTTGAGACACTCTCCCGGATGATATTTCCCGCATTTCTGACATTGTGAAAACTCAATAGTTCTTGGCCGTTTGTTCTTCCCTTCCCTCCTATTCTTCTTTGACTGAAATCTTTTCTTATTCTTCTATTCTCTACTACTGGGGGTATCAAATCTGTCTCTTTGTGTAGCGAGAGGTGGAACACTGGACATTGCTGTTGATAGAGTCAATGAAGTCAACTTATTCAAAAATACTTCGGCTTGTAAAGCTCGCTCCAAAGCCTCACTATAAGTCTGAGGGGGCTAGGCACCTACCATCACATCTCGAGCTATTTTTGGATTCAGCCCATGCACAAACTTGTCCCTCCTCAACTTTGGTGTGCTCACTATACTTGGTGCAAACCTCGCCAAGGAATTAAATCTCATGGAGTATTCCTTCACTGAACTGATTCCCTAACGGTAGGTTAATAAATTCCTGTATCTTTTCATGCACTCTGTCAATTGTCCTATATTCTGCCTCAAAAAGTCATCTAAAATCTCCCTAGGTCATCGTGGCTACATCATGAGTCTCCTCCATCAGCTCCTACCATATCCGGGCATCACTCTTAAACAAGAAACTCGCATACCAAATCTTCTCCCAATCTATCATGGGAAAAAGTGTTGTCGTGCCCTGCACATATTTAATCCAATTCTTCTGCCACTGATGGATCACTCATACCCCTGAAATTCTAACGGTTGATGCTGACTAGGTAACCCATAAATGGGCTCAAGACGACTCTGTACTATTGGAGGTACCGACCTTCTTCTCTCCTCTCTAGTGGTTGGTGGTATAACAACTGGGGTCTCAACTCCCTCCGATATAGGTCTCCCCTAGCTCTCTGCCAATACCTACTGAATAATAGTATGAATCCTTGCCTTATCAAGGACCGGGGGAGTAGATTTGGATGGGTTGGATGGCTCACCCTTGTACTCATTGCATTCTTCTTACCGGATCGAGTCATCCGTCTCATCTAAAACACATAGCATCAATACCATTAGTTATCTAATACAAGTGAGAAAAGAAATAACTTATAACGATCGGCTACGGTATGTCAACGCGGCAGGAGAGGCGCACTGTCAATTTCCCAAAATCGACGCGACGTTGATACCAAAAATGTAATATACTATATAACTAGTAATTCTGTAAGAAATATAAGATAAAATTTACTAGATAACTTTTACAAACATATATACATAATGTAAATCCAAAAATTCTAATTTTTAATTCATAAATATATATATACATAACATTGATATACTTTAGTAACATAAGGAAATCTTGAACAGTGCCGCCAAACTCCACCACTTCTTGACGTCCCACCCGATCACAAATCATCTAGTACCTGCAAAACAATAAATTAAAGAAGTGAGCACTAATTACTCAGTAAGTAAACCAAACTACACTGTTGTGTTTCCTCCGTTACTCATATTTTGATTTTTCTTTTCTCACTTTATTTTTTGATTATACTCTTCATTCTGTTTCTGTTTCTGTTTCTCTTATGTTGTAATCTCTTTGTTTTCTTTTCTGATTCTCTTTCTTTTATTTCTTCTTTCTAGTTTGCCGATTGGACTAGGTTGATGCATGGATTTGGAAACTCGGCCATGTGAGTGGGTACAGTCCTCATCTACATGCACTACTCACGGACTGTACAAGTACTGTATCTCTCTGATGTGGTCACTCGCTCGTGGCGGAATGCACGTAGGTATACTCCACTGGGTACAGTCCTCATCTACATACACTACTCACGGACTATACAAATACTATATCTCGCTGCTGATGCCGCTCGCTCGTGGCGGCGTGTATGTGGGCATCTCTATCACTCACAGGTTCCCCATCGCAAAAATCTTATATCATAGTATAATATAGAAAGAGAATAGAAAGAGATACTATACACATTTCAACATGAATTTTCCAAGCTATGGAAATTCTACACTTGCATTCTTAAAAAAAACATACACTTTCCATATATGAACATAGCCTCCATGGTTCATTCATTATATCAAACATATATGTTCATACAATCATTAAATAATCACAAAGACCACTCATTCAAACATGCTTCACAACCCTTTAAGCATCATTTTCATACTTGGAATCAATTATAGATTATTAGACTACAAATAAACTAATAAAGTGGAAGCACTCTTGAGATAGTCATTCTGCACACATCATATTCAAAAAGGCATATCTCTAGTTATACACATCGGATTGCTATGATCTTGGTCTCATTTTAAAGGCTTAGAGAAAGGAATACAACTTTTATTTTTACAACTCAACCCAGTTCGAATGATGAGATGCCCAAAAATCACTCAGAAGGTCATAGGTTTGACAAGGCAACCTTGGTAACATGCCTACTTTAAGGCTTTTCCATACCTATTTACCTCCACTTACTCCCTAACATTTCCTAACCATTCTACCCTGTGAAAAAAGGTTAAAAGATCAATAAAATACATTCAAACTTCAAGTCTTGCCTTTCTCTAACCCTTTCCTCATTAGGGATTAGCCAACTCATGCATGCAATTTTTTTTTTTTTTTGGATTTTCATCAAACACTTCATATGCACATGCAACTACCTTATTGGCTACACTTCCATAACTCTCTAATTCAACCAAATTGTGAGCCAAAAACTCACTAATTATAGCATCAAACCTGTCCATTTTCACAATTCTCTACACTTAACAATTTCAACACAAAATCTTCCACAACTTCACCAAATCATCACATAACCATACACTACTTCTCATGGCTAGAATTAATACATTAATAAACATAAAAAAAACAGCCCATAATTCTCTCATACCATCACATATAAACATGCAAAAATTCATTCAACACATATTTTGCTCAAATTAAGTTTCAAAGTAGGTTTACTTACATTGAATATGTGAGATCACTTCTCTTTTTCTCCAAATCTCTTCCTCTTGGACCTAAATCATATAAAAACCATAAGAATTTAAAACTTTAAAATTTAATCACACTCTTTTTGCTAGAATTTTACCTTAGGATGCTTGAAGATTGAAAATCTCCAAAAATCTAGACCAAGTCCTATGATTTTCCTTTGAAGTTAGTGAAGAAAATTGAGAGAAAAATGGGGTAGAGTGGCATGAACAAGGGCTGGATATGGGTTAGGGTTTCTTCAAATAAAGCCCTATATCAATTAATATAAGCATGTGTTCCCATTTTGCCCTTGCACTTTCTCTAAAATTTCATCTATGTCCCTTAGTCAATTACCATAATGCCCTCATTTTATTGCATTCTCCATGAAATTCTATCTCTTTTCACTCCCCACAATTTCAACTAATTTTGAGTGACCCTTAATGCAAGTTTAAAGCATTTTCTTCACATTTTCTCAAGATAACTTTAGCAAAAAATCAACTAAAGGTATAAGAGCATAAATTAAATTACGTACCTCCATGTGGGTGTTACAATTGCGCCTTTTATGTAACGGATAGCATGGCAGACCCCACTACTACCCGCCACTTCATGCAAGTGTCCTTCGTGGTAAGTATTGTCCCCCCCCCCCCCCCCACCCCTTAAGGGATTTCTTCGTCTCCCCCATGGCTTGAACCCATGCCCAAGGGGCTATAGGCCAAATGGGAAGCACCATGAGTACTATCAAGCTAGCAAATGGGAAGCACCATGAGTACCATCAACCCATGCCAAATGGGAAGCACCATGAGTACCATTAGGCTAGCTAGCCTAATGGTACTCATGGTGCTTCCCATTTGCCTATAGCCCCTTGGGCATGGGTTTAAGCCATGGGGGAGGCGAAGAAATCCCTTCGGGGGGGACAATACTGCCATGAAGGACGCTTGCGTGAAGTGGCCGGGTAGTAGTGGGGCCCACATGCTATCCGTTACACTAGCAAAATGTCCAGTTTTCCCACACACAAAATAGTGTCCTTTCCTTTTTGAAAGCGTTGGGGTTTTTGTTGTTAAACAATTTCTTACTTTTGTTCTTAAAACTACGCGGTTTCTTGTTCCTTAGGTTGAAGAGGAGCCACTTGGTTTTCAACAACATTAGCCTTGGATGTTAATTCCTTGACCTTATCGACTTTATCTCTAAGCCTATTCGTCTCCTCAATCCTAATATGTACTATCACATCTTCTAAGCTCATTTGCTTCCGCTTATGTTTTATACTATTCTTATAATCTCTCCATGAATCTAGAAGTTTCTCAATTAAACAACCAGCCACAAAAGTTTCAAGAAGAATTATTTCTTCATTTTTCAAATCATTTATCAATAAATGATAGTCATGGACTTGCATGGATACCTTTTTTTCTTCTACCATTTTAAAATCTAAGAAGTTTTCCTATAACATATTTTTGTGATCCAGCATCCTCAACAACATATTTCTTTTTTAGGATTGCCCATATCTCATGTGCAGTCTTATAAGCGCAATAAACATCACAAAGCTCATTTGATAATGTATTGAGAATAGTATGGTGACATACATTATTTCCTTTCTTCCATGTATCAAGTTTTTTGTCAAAATTGTTCCACTCCAGGTTTTTATTCTTCTGTTGAGAGATACTCTGCAAAATCGAGCACATCCAAGGAGTAGAATACTTTTTCTTGCCACCTCTTGAAATGAGCTCCAACCAAAGGCTCAATTTTGGAGATGTCAGGAAGTGATTTGGCAATGAAAATTGCAGAGTCCATCTTAGAAAATCCTGATCTTAAGAATGTTGAAATTTTAATACCAATAAGCAACAAAACATTAGCAACAAAACAGTTGAAGGAGCAACAACAAGATAGCGAAGAACAAGAGTAAAACAATAGGAAAACAAGTGGCAATACAACAGTGAGAACAACAGTAAAATAGTAATGATACAGTAGTGAAACAACAGCAAAACAACAACAATGTAGCAGTGTCAAGGTGTGCAAGAGCACTGTCCTTAAGATCAGAATTCCACCCCCACTAGAAGAATCTTCATGGTGCAAAAAGGGTCAACAACGGATTGACCTCCAAGGTACAATGACAAATCTCTTTTTAGAGTGCACTCTAAATAGAGATCTAGAACAGTATAAGGAAAAATAACAATGGTGCAGGAGAGCTGGAAAGTTAAAAAAATATAAAGGAAACAAGGATTTTTCAATTGAAAATTGTTTACTACAAATGAGAAAACCACCTCTTTTTATACTTGAAAATCTGCCCGTTTTCCCCTAACTCATTCTTGCTATAACTGAAGTCAATCAATTGCTTTTAATACATAACAGTCCAAAAAGCAATTAAAATATTCAATTGCTTTTAACACATAACAATCCAAAAGCAATTAAAATTTGGTATTTTGAAATATCATAACAGCAGCTATTATCACATTCCCAGCCACATGGCACAACCTGCACCAGACCAAAAGCAAGGAAACAACCCAGCAGCAATAGCCAAAGCACTGGCCACGCACACATTAATGCAGCACCATGCAAAGGGTACCAGTTGCACCAGAAAATAAAGGCCCCTACACCCCACAACAGCCCCAAACCGCCAACACCCAAGATCCCCACACTACCACCCGAACCAACCATCTCCAACCCACACAGCCTTACCCAGCATCAAGGTTTCCAAAAGCCATCTGAAGGCCCTACAAACAAGACACCACCAAAACCAGACTCCCCTCACATCAGCCCAGCCACTCACACCAATCACCCGCCCAACACAGACCAAAACACCAGCAGCAACAACTTTAGTGCACACCACTTCCCCACACCAGAACAAGACCGCCAAGTCCAAGACCCTATGCCACCAACCAGGTAGGACCCCCATAGCCACCCTTCACCCACACATATATAGCCAACCAACATCACGCCTAAATAAGCAAAAAAACAAGCCCGCAAAAGCAAACCCACCAAAAGCCAGACTCCACCTCACTTCAGGCCCAATAACCGGCTCAGAACACACCCAAACCCCAAACACCAAAACAGGCAAACTAATCCCCACGACCCCTCTCAATGACACTTCTTGGGATATTCCATTCATCCAATGCAAAAAAAGACCCGGGGATTATCTTTGAGGCAAACTGAAATTTATAACCTTTTAATTTTCATAATAAACTTGAAAATAATTCATACATTGTATTATAAAAATGGAAAAACACAATAAATTGTACCACATATGACATAACAAGATACACGGACATTTATATTTATATTTTTCTATTTTTCTATGAATGATATTACCTTTTACTATATTTAATAATTTTTAAATCTCTACCTAGACAATAATCTTCTCTAATATCTAATTTTATACAGCATACACAAACATAAGTACTGTTCATTATTCACTACTCATGAATTTTATCTAACAAATCTTATTACATATTATAATTAAACTGTGATATTTCATTTAAATATTAATCTGTAACTAAGAATTGCCCATACAATTTGCTTCAATTAATTTCATAAAATCGATTCACATCTTCAATTGAGAAATCAAATTAACATAACAATAAATAAATTAGAAGATGTAAAAATAGTGGAATTAAAATGTGAATTAATCAATGGGCATTGGGCAATTGGAATTAAAGAAACAACTACCTAATAATTGGGAATTTGTGATCACATTATTTGGTCAAATGTCAAAATTAAAAGAGTAAATAAACTTTTTCCCACCCAAATAATGACTTAATAACACTTTTCCATCCACAAATTTTTAAAATATCACTTTACTATCCAAATTTATATTCCGTTTCCGATTCTGCCATCATTGCAACCCCACACCATCACTATTTTATTCCCCAATCATCACTCTCTAAAACCCCTGAAACCCTACTCTAGCTAATCTTGCCAATCGTCAGCAATAGAGCGATTAGAATTTACGCAATCGCCCCTCCTAAGTCAAATTCCGATCAATCTCAACCACCAAAATCCAACCTTTCACCACCAAAAAACTCATCAGCCTCCTCTCTTCAAAAGCTCCAACAGTTTGAACCGAGTTTGCTTTCTGTTTGCCGCCAGAATATAAATTTAGGTGATAAAGTGATTTTTTAGAAGACAATAGGTGGGAAAGTGTCATTAAATTATTATTTAAGTGAGAAAAAGTCGTAACTCAAATTAAAACTACTGAAAATGTACATTTTGATGTAATCCTAAAAAGCTTTTGTACTATATATTATATTTGATAAATCTGATATGAAAGATATAAATTGATTTACATATATTTCTATTGAATTTAAAAAGAACTAATGGATTTATAATTTCTAGTTACAAAAAGTTATCGATTCTTTATGTTTATCTAAAATATTTTTCTACTTACGAAAAGGTCAGTCTGCTTGAAATATTGGGTAACCTTCTGGAAACTTAGGTGTCAAACTTAAATAAAAAAGAGCCAACGACATGTTCCCACCCGAGGTTTAACGAAATGCCGAGTTCATATCCCTAGTTGTATTTATTTCAAATTCTCATCCTTAAACTAACACTGCTTAGATAATTTTGAATTCTGACTTGTACTATTACCATACTACCCTTCACATTTTATTTCACCCCACCTAGCCACCATCACCATCACCATCACCATCACCACCACCACCACCACCCAGCCGTCGGCATTTTCAGCCTTGTTCTAGCTGATTTTTCACCCAAAATCACCTCCAACCTCTTCCTTGTAATCAAAACCCACAAAACCCCTTTATGTTGCACCCTCCAATCACCCAAAAACAACCTCCTTGGCGTTTGTTTTTTCTCCCACAACTTTGCGGCTAGATTCCAACCGATTCCCTCATTGAAAACTCACCCAAAGCCACCAATTGAATCCCCTTTCATCGTCTGTACAAAAACCCACCCTCTCATTGGACGTCGTCACTCGCCATTTGTTGTGCATTCTTTGGCCATCGGTTATCATCCACCAACTATTTGAGGAAAATTCCTCAACCAACTACCCAGCCAAGCACAAGCCGTTTTCTGGCGATCGAAGGGTGCAACAGTGAAGGGGTTTTCTGGGCTTTGGTGTAGGTGTTACTAGGAAGAGGTTAGAGGTAATTTTGGGTTAAAAATCAATCAGAACAAGGCTAAAAAGGCCAGTGGTTGGGTGGTGGTGGCTGGATGATGGTGGTGAAATAAAATGTGAAGGGATAGTATGGTAATAACACAAATTAGAATTCAAAATTAACTAACAATATTAGTTTAAAGATGGAAAATTTGAAATAAATACAAGCAAGGTATAAACTTAAGAATTCGTTAAACCTCATGTTGTAACATGTCGCTTGCTCAATTAAAAAAAAAAAAAAAAGCAATCCTATTAAGTATGCTTATAATAAGTGTCGACCGCTAGAAAATTTCTAGCCAATTGCAAAATGAATGACGACTTTTTGCTCAAACGGTATTTCAATGGTAATTTCAGAGTTGTTTCTAATGTCTTTAAACAAATAGAAAAAAGGTCATGACGTCGTTAAATGCCGTCACAAATTTGCCTTATGATGTTCCTGTGGGCTTTGGTCTTTTATAATAAAATTTAACTTAAAATATTTAAATGTAACTCCTACCTTATATAATAATAAATTAATTTAGAACATTAAAATGTAAAATCTAATTTAAACCGTCTCTTCTAATTTGAAAAAAAATAAAAAAATAGATATATTAAATAATTTTTTTCATTTTTTTGAAGTACATGAGAATTTGGATTAAAAAGATTTCTCAAGTAAAAACATTCTCTTTATTTGTAAATTTAAATGATATCAAAAATGAAATCATTTAATTTATTTAATTTTATTTTCCCAAAATTCTTTCCTTCTAGGGAAGGTATGTGATGAATTCCAAATTAAACACAAAAAAATAATATAAAATAAAATAAGGCATATTTTGAAAGGGAAACCTTGAAAAATAAGCTATAAGATTGGACTTATTACATTGATTATCAATTCCGTAAGTGGATAAACCAATTAGTATTCGCATCTTCAAATGGTTGAAGTTTATTCCATTTAGAAGCGTGATACTATTAAATTGAATATATATAATCTCTAACATATATGCGCACTAGGCTTGAGCATTAAGCAACTTTCTTAATTATATTTCATTAATATAGTTGATAATTCATTTCCTTTATCCCACTTGTATCTAGATTCATCACTATTTAATTATACAATTTATCACCATATTGAAGCTTAATTAAAAATCAAATTCATCCCAAATTAACTGATAAAATGGCCACATTTTTTATTAAATTGTGGTCACAAAATTAAGTTTATCTGTCAAAATTGATAAAAAATTAAATTAAATTAAAAAAAATAGGGTTTGAGAAAGTGTCCCGAACCCGATATTGTCCTCGTCCACTTTGTATTATGTGCAATTGCAGTTTGGTGCAAAGAGAATAGTAAAATCAAATAATTATTAAATAGATTTAATCATCAATAACGTCATTAATTAAGTTTTCCACTATGCAAATATTAGAGTTCATTTATTTCAAAAGTACTTTTTAAAGTCCATTGATTTATGTTAAAATAAAAAATAAATATTGTTAAAATTTCACAAAGAAAATTAATTTCATTATCAGATGTGATTTTATTTTATTTTTTATGTGAAAATTAAGGAATAATACTAATTTATTCAAAACAATCATATAATATGATATGGAAGTATCAATATATTCAAAGTATAAATCATATAAGGAAAGACCAATAAACAAAAATGGGTCACACCTGCATCACATGGATATTGAACCCACAAAGTTTTATTGTCTACTCTTCTTGTCAAATTATCATTGAGGTCCTACTACTCCTCACATAATAAATAAAAATACAAGTATGAACAACTCAAATTAATATGTTGATATAAGTAAAAAGTTATAACAAATATTAATATATGCAAAGCAGCTGTCAACACGTGGTAAGGTGGTACTGGTATAAATACCTTGAAATGAAGTTAAGAAAACGTAACATATAAAACCGCGGTTCAAATGTCCATTTCCATTATTTTACTACTAATTTTATGTTTCATTTATTCTACTAATCTATATTCTCAATCCACATCAATTAGGTAACGGTAGTAATTGACGAATTTGAATTCAATTTTTCTTCCAAAAATCAAAACCAGGGGCATCAGCTATCAGAAAACTTAATCAAATAAAAAAATGAATTCTAGAATAAATACATTACTTTTTTAATAAATAAAAAGAGTAAACGATTTTTTTTATCCGAATAATAGTTTAATAACACTTTTTCACTTAAACTTTTAAAATATTACTTTATTATCTAAATATATATTTTATTTTTTATTTCGATATCATTGTGACCTTATACTATTTTCTTTTTTGATAATTACTTATCAAAACCCCTCAAACCTGATCAATTGTAGGTAATCGAGCAATTAAGATTTACGTAACTCTAAGTTAAATTTTAACCAATCCTAACCATCAAAATCTAACTTTTTACTATTAAAACATTCATCGATCTTTCTTCTTTAAAAACTTTAATAGTCTAAAACGAACTTACTCTCTATTCACTTATTTAAATGATATTTTAAAATTTTATAAAAATTTGTGAATGAAAAAATATAACTAAACTATTGAATGTAATAAAAACAATGGTAAACAACCCTTATCCGAATCCGAAAAACTATTAAAATATTTATTGATATTTCTTTTTTATAAACTCTAAGAACTTATTCTCTATCTGCTGATATTTTAAAAATTACTGGATGGAAAAATTAATCATTAAACCATTGGCGTAATAAAAACCATGGTAATGACACGGCCCACACGCTATAACTATCCGAATCTGAAAAAGTTGTGGCGATCTCCATATCCACCGGCACTAATTTATTCTTACAAAAATTATTAACTCAACACGTGTACATTAGCATTTCACCGTCTACATCAACCAAACCACCTACTCAATAGTCAACACGCTCACTTCAGGTCTTAACTCTTAACATTCTCACCCGCGGACCCGCCTATCCCTCACCTTGCCTACATATAAAGCAACTCACTCCCTCTCTCGTTCCTCAAAAAGACCTCTGTGTAAACCATGTCTTCCGTACAGTTCGCTTCTCCTTCTAGGGAAACTCATGAAGACAACAACAACGAACGCCTCGATTTGCTTCTTACCAAGGCCAACGCCATGGATCCCACGCTCAATATGTCTCTCTCAACTGATACTTTTCTCAAAGCGGCCTTGTCTCTCAAACAACAGGTAAAAGGACTAATTTTGTTTGAAGCGGTTGTTTGGGTAGGTGAGGCGGTGGATGAATAACGTGATTTGTGTAGGTGGTGGATGTCACGTGGCGGAGAGGCGGTGCTGAACTGAGTTCGGGTGCGGGTAGGGGCATAGACCCGACGCTTTATACTGGTCTGTTGGGGACTGGTTTTACCTGCTTCAGGTCGTACGAGATAACCGGTAACCACAATGACTTGCGACTGTCCGCTCAGGTTGTTGACACGTGTGCCTCTGTCGTACGTGCCTCTACCAGGTAATTGCATTTTCCATCAATTTTATTGGAGATTTTATTAATATTAAGCAAATTTTTTTTTTTAAATTCTTATGATGATAAGATGATGCTACCACTATAATTGTTACAAAATAACTTTTGTGTAAATGAATTTTAGTAAATTGTATAAGCATTTTGTTTTCCTATTTAGATATTTGTTGATGAAGTTGACAAATTTTGCTAAATCTTAAAGCAAAGTGATATCCCCTGTTATGTTACTGGCAAGAATACAAGTAACAATACTGGGTAGTAAGGAAGTGAGATTAATATATAAAATTGTAAATTACATATAAAAAAAAAAATACTGAATTAATATTTTTGTGGTACAAGTTTGAGCTGTAAAAGTGGTATCACGTGAAAGAAGTCACTGTTTTGCATGATTGAAACTGTGCATGCAGTTGTACGTTTATGTCTTTTTGTTTGATGAAATATCTTGGAAGAATATGTGGTAGTTGCAAGGTCATGTAAATTGAAATAAATTAGATATAGACTCGAGATTTTATTTTTCTTTTTTGCTAATTGGGTCAAGATTTATTCGGAATCAAGTATGGATTGATGATGTAGTGGCGTTTTATGTAATTAAGAGGGTCGATTTCAAAGATAAAGTTAGGTGCAAGTTTAACACCAACTGTACTTTTTAGATTTGCTTGTTAAATTTATATTGGAGGAAATAAGTAATTGATAATGTAATATTGATACAGGCACGTGACATTTTTATGCGGTAGAGGAGGAATTTATGCACTTGGTGCAGTGGTGGCTAATTACATGGGGGACCATCAAAGGCGTGACTTCTTCTTGAATCTCTTTCTTGAGGTATTATTTTCAATTCTCTCTTTAATAATACCAAAACTAGTCATTGTCAATGCCCTATCTAAACAGAAGAAAACAAAATTCTTCGATTTTATTACATATGTGCTCAAGTAACAAAATATCATGAAAACTACTTGCTCCATGCATTTCTTGCCTATAAGCAATTTTATTTGTTTAGGTTTGTCTCTCTTTTCTTGTTTTTAAATGTTAATTTCTTGCTTCACACAACCAAAAACATGTAAAAAAACGCCTTCACTAATGTATCTTAAAAATATGATTTCGATATGCAACTATCATTCAACTCAAAAATATCTTCAAGTCATTTTACGCCACCTTCGAAAAATAAAGTTTGAAAGAACAATAAAACTATACTTACAATTTTTTCATACAACTCTGACCTAGCAGCTTGCATTTCGGCAGACAGGACCTACTGCTAATTGACCTAATCGTGAGCTGCCACATCAGGGTTGTATGAAAAATTTGTATAAAAAAGTTGTAAGATCATGAGCTGCACAAAAATTTTCTCATACTTCTTCAAAATATCAATACAAGATACATTTGCAATTTTTTCTGTATGAAAGGGATATTTTCAAAATAGACTATTATGAGACTTGTTAAATATGTTTTCAAATCCTATAGAATCCAATAAAGAAAAGTGTATTGCCTTGTTGAAAAGGGTTCAAATTCTATGGCCGGGAATAAAGAAAAAAGTGAAGATAACTTGATAATCTAACATATAAACTACTTATTTGATATATTTCTCATTGGATACTGTTTTATATATCATAGAAAGCAAGGAATTTAGAAATGAAATTAAAAGAATTAAATAGAATCTTTTTGGAGGTGAGGTACCAAAATTAGCTACAGGGTCGCACGGCAACTTTAGGAATTATTTACCTGGAAATGTTCTAGGCTGTACTGGATTTATAATTACTATCTACCTTGTAAAGAGAAACACCTTTAATTTACAAGAGAATTTATTTGGCTTTTCCACTTGTGGTGCCAAACCTTATCTTCTTTTCTATGGTTTCTGTTCCCATTGTTTTGGAATTTTGGTTGAGCTAACCAAGAAATTTGGATAAAGAAAGCTACATTTTTTAATTGAGCATAAACACATTTAACCATATATATACACCTAAAACACATTAGTACATGTGGTGAAGAGGAATGATGCAGTGGCCGAAAGAATACTAATTTATTTTGGATTTTTCTTGATCAAAATAACGTGCATTAGATGATAGCAAAATGTTTTTGTTCTTTTGTACTGTTCATTCTCTGAAGCTTACAAAAGTTCTCAAACTTGGACAAGGAACATCTATTCTATTATTGACGTTCCGTTTGATTGATTATATAGATAGCCCAAGAGAAGGCTCTCCCAGTTGGACCTGAAGAAGGCGGATTTGGAATGTCGTATGATCTCATGTATGGGCGAGCTGGATTCTTATGGGCAGCTTTGTTCATAAACAAGTATCTTGGACCAGAGACACTGCCCAATGAGCTTCTCATGCCTATTGTTGATGCTGTGTTAGCCGGGGGCAGAGCAGGGGCATCTGACAACACAGCCTGCCCCTTGATGTACAGATGGCATGGTACAAGGTACTGGGGCGCTGCCAATGGTCTTGCGGGAATCTTGCAAGTTCTACTTCACTTCCCCCTCTCTGAAGAAGATGCTGGGGATGTTAAGGGGACTTTAAGTTATATGATGAGTAATCGGTTCCCTCATAGTGGTAATTACCCGGTAAGCGAGGGAAACCCAAGAGACAAGTTGGTCCAGTGGTCTCATGGTGCAACTGGCATAGCCATCACCCTCTGCAAGGCATCTCAGGTTAGCAGTTTGCAATATTAACTTTTTTTAGTAGTCTATGCTTATGTAAGATTTGAAGTAAATGTTGGTATGACAGAATTCTATTGGCTTAACACTGCTGGACGATTCTTTAATTCTGCAGGTGTTTCCAAGTGATAGGGAGTTTCGCAATGCTGCTATAGAAGCAGGGGAAGTAGTGTGGAAGAATGGATTGGTGAAGAAGGTAGGACTCGCAGATGGAGCTGCTGGTAATGCGTATGCTTTCCTTTCCCTCTATCGTTTGACAGGAGAGAGCATATACGAGGAGAGGGCAAAGGCATTCGCAAGTTTCTTGGAACTACTCACAGCAGACCATGGGCGTGGTGCTGACCATGGCTTCTCCCTTTACCAAGGACTTGCTGGTGCAGCATGCTTCTGGTTTGATCTGCTTGCACCTGCAAACTCTAGGTTCCCCGGATATGAACTTTAGGTTCAAATAAATTAAATCTGAAGTATAATAGTCGTTAGTGTAATGAAATGTGACTCTTAACATATGTATATATAAGTGCAACTTTTAATACGATGATCTAGCTCGACCCTTGCTTATGCATATCTTCTAACCCTTGCTTATGCGATTAGGTAGCTCCGGATAAACTTCTTCTAATTATGCCACTATTTAATGCTGCTATAGAACAGTGCTACTATTGGTGATATTGTCGCCTGTTCCCATCGCCGGTGTTGGTGCTGGTTCCTCATTATGAACACGAAGTTTCGAGTATGTAAGAAGCAAGCTTGTAATAAATTTCCAAGGTTTAATCATGTGGTCACTCAAAATCATGTTGTACGAGTTTTTGGTCAATTTGGGAGCTGCATGAACTTCAAGAATGAGGTCTGATATATTACTTCAATAGCGATAATTAACTATAGTTCTAACGTTAATACTGTGGCGGAAAACAAGGGTAATGTTGTCCTTTGCGTAGACCATGGTCTAAGACTGTGATCCAAGAGTCCATTTTCAGATTATGATCCAATGATTGATCGTGAAAGTGACCTTACCTCGCGCCGGGAAGTGAATAATAAGATATATAGGTGAGTAAAGTAGTTCACAGGGCATTTTATGAATCCTTTTCAACATCGGATGGAAATTGCCTCACATTATTAATAGGATCTCAATATTCTTTATTCCAATTTTTTTTTTTCTTTCTAAAATTAATTTGGACATATGTCAATCTTGATATCATCTGCGACAATTCAATTAAAAGGTTGGTGATAGTGAAGAAGAGGTTGGTATCTTATAATCTATGTTCCACACCACAATGTCAAGCACCTAGTATTCTAAGTTTTTGCGTAATTACTATTATGATTCAGCCAATCCCAGCACTGGAAAACATCATCTCATAATCACCCATTTATTATATCCTTTTATTTAGTTTAACCTTATTATCTTGTAAATTCCAACTAATAGTTCCACTAGTTTAATCTTTTATTTTCATTGAAATATAAAACTAACTCCATATCACATTTCCATGGGCAATTCTTGTTTAAATTTAATAAACGCTTTAAAACAATCATTAATTCTGTGCTGCATTTTAATTTTCTGTTGTTGTACATTTGTTAGTATTTTTATTGGGTCGTTGAAGTTGAAGGTGTGTCAATCGTATTAGTTTCAATCAAATGAAAAGTTGTTGATCTGAATTGGTTGATTGAACCCTTGGCATGCAGGAAATTTCGTTTCCAACTCAGTTTGGCTATTTCTTTGGACACATACTACACTTTTTGTCAAACCATGATATTGGATTCATAATAACAACGCAATTGTTTTAAAGATATTTTCATTTATTCATAATTAAATATCGTTATCAAGACTAGAAAGACAAGATCATCTCTTTCATCTTATTTATTTAAGAGTAAGTATTTCTTGGATATTTCGTGTATCAATTAATTAAAAGATTGCTTAAACATCATGAGATTGGCTCTCATTGAATGACCCATATCAACATATTAGTTATATAAGCTAAAATTTGGCCACCGACTTGTCCTATCTTATTCGGTACTCTGTCTAATAAATTAGGCATCATCTTCCCTCTTGAAAGGTATGCTAAACCTCTTATTCACATTAAATTTATCAAACCTCTATTCTCATCCATCCATTAAAAGTAATAAAACCATTCATTATTGATTGTTAGATTGATAAAAGAAAGAAAAATACATACATTGAATGTCTTTAATTGAATTGGTAAAAGGCATCACACAATCTATATATAGTAGAATTTTCCCAAACCTCTAAATCATCAGAATTTCTTCCTTTGCATTATTTGAGTGACTTTACATAAAATGGTAAAATATTGAACGTGAGGCGGAAGGTGCAAAAGATGTCTTATTAGAAGATAAAAAAAAAGCAAGCAGTCTAAATCTGATGGCATAGTTGAAGATAATGGGGGCATCAAATCATACAAGTAAAATCCAAATAGTATAACTCAATTATCAAAGCAATTGATAGATGTTGTGTATTATTTATTTATCACAAGTCAATCAAAGCCATTGAGAGACACAATGATGTGGTGGAAAGAGAGGATGTCAATTTTAGGGATGGATAGTTTGTTAGTGGCAGTGACTCGCACAAGTGCATAGTGAGTTGGCCAAAATCCCCGATCACTAAAATACAACCTAAATCATTGTAATTTATTTGTTTTAACTTGGTTTTGTCCTATAGTTCTAGCCATGAAGATACTTATATCATATTCAAAGTTAGAGAAATTGAGAAGGTCTCTTTCATGATTCAAGAATATCATTTTAATTAGTTCTTTCAAATTTCAATATCAAGATCCCTAATTGGAATTTTTTTTAAAGTTGAACTTGAATTGGGTAGATCACTTAATATAAAATTATATGTTTTGTTTAGAAAGTATTAAATATCAGCTATTGAGGTTCTTTTATAATTTTGTAAGAAGGGTTTTTGATAATTATAAGAATTACTTTCTAAATGAAACGGATGAATTTAATATTAAACGATCTCACGGGAAAGAATTGTGATAAACTAACTAAACAATAATGAAAATTATATATTTATAAACAAAGTTTGTAAGTATTATTATTATTTTATTTTTTAATTTTATTCCTCTCTTTTAGTAAGGGGGTTTCACATTCCAGCACAAGAAGTTGACACCTTTTTTTTTTTTTTTTTTAGGTTTGTAAAGTGCAAGATACAGTAAAGGAAATGCTTAGAAGTAACGCATATTCAATTAGTGAATAATTAAAAAAGTCTCCACCACTTTATAGTCCACCCACATTCTCTATCATCTATATAGTTATTTAAGTACTAGTGTTTCATTTAATATGTACATTTTCTCTCAATTCAATATCGTACTTTCGAAATTGACTGTTCTCATGGAACCCCAATCCAAAATAAAAACGATCAAACTAAATCAATCAACCAAAGATGAACCTCTATTCAATTTGGGCATGAGTTTTAGTTGTATTATTTAAGCCAAGTTTTCAATTAAAATGCGGTGAGAATGATGGATTTCAATATTGAGTGATAATGGGAAATATCATTCAATATGCAACTAAAACTTGGTTTTTCCCCGCATCATCATCCCCCAAAAAAAAGTTTATGTATAGGAAATAAAATGACATAATTACCTTTAGATAGTTTTTTGAATTCACCATTATGTCCTTTTTAGTTAAAGTTAATGGAAGGATTTTTTCGGTGGGAAATGACTTGAGCCAAACCTTGGGTGGGAAAATTCGTTCTCCCTTACAAATAATTACTTTGATAACACGGCATATCAAAAGGAATTAATGGCTCAAAACCCAAGCGACTTCAATTGTTTAAAAATCAAAAATCTAATTAACACTCGTGTAGAAATGTCCAAACAAAGCTATCTTATTGCTGGCATAGGCACCCACCATCTAATACAAGATACCAAACAAGATAATTTTCTTAGGTCAATCCCTCTTCAAGTGAGAGTTATATGTCATAATGTCATATATAAAACCTCCTTTATTAAATGGTTTAAATATATAAAAATTCAATTTTCTTTGATGGAATGAAAAATGGGTTGATGTTGAAATTTTGTGGGGTATGAATCATCTATTTAGTTTGAACTCTTAAAATGAGAATCAAAGACACTATTTTCTATAGATTATAGGAATAATGTTAAATTCTCTCAAGTCGGGAACTCGTAAAAGGAGAAAAGAAGATGTAACCTTAAATATTTAACCTAAAACACTTTTTATTGCACAGCTTAACGTACATGTTTAGGCAACAGTCTTCTTTAGGTTAGAATTCCACGAAGGAAAGCATTATGAAAGGAAAATATTGTTTAAAATCACTTATTTCCCTTCATAGGAGTCCTTACTAAATGAGAAAAGGGCCATTAATAGAATATAATATATTAGTAGAAACAAACATTTAATATTATTCATATTGGATAGGGTGTATACAAACATTTAATATTATTCGTGTTGCTAATATTTGGGCCTAGGTCAATTTAAATTGAGTAAGTCAAATGAGATTATGGTTTTTTATTATATATATTATATTATGTAATAGTAAGAAATTTATACTTAAAAAAAAAAAATAGAGAGTAAGAGTGGAATTACAATTTTGCTTTGTGTTGCAGAATTCTGATACTTAATAAAAATTCTCTATTTGAATGCTGAATATAGCTTTTTAACTTGAACAAATCAAAGTAAATAGCATATTTTTTTATACTTTTTTTTTATTATTATTATGTGTTTTTTTGCTGTTGTTTCAACAATTCAAGGTAAGGAATTGTATAAGTTACAATGAATCACATGTACATAATTTTCATTTAATAAGGATAATATACGGATTCACTTAACTAAATTAAATTGAATGATAAATGGGATCTACTCTATTAACCCAATTTTCATTAAACCAATAAATCGAAGAAGAATAGCATGCAGCCGGATCACATGGGAAATGAAATAATTAAAATACAAGAAGGATTAGGAAGTTAAGTTCGATAATCCCATAAAAAAAATAAAAAAATAGAGAAGAAGAAAAGTTTAGACTTTAGACTAAATAAATTAAAAGGAAAAGGAGTTGTCGGAGAGACAAGTGTGATGTGATGATTAATGATAACTACGTCGTCTGATTGGGGGAAAAGATGAAAGAGTGTCCAATCACGTGATGCTGGACCACCCTTAAATTGCCCATCAATTTCTGTCAACTCCTCCCTACCGTCCACGTCACTTGTTTCTGTTCTACCCCCTGTCACTTATCTTCTTCTCCTCGTAATCTGAAGAATTTTTGTATTCTTCTCACCTAAAACCACACCCACTCCTTGAGAGTATCAATATCACCCACTAAGCTACATTTCTGTTTCATTGACTTCTTCATCTTCATTTTTTCTTTTTATTTTTTTCTTATTTAATTTCTATAAATCATTATTAAATATTATATCTCTTCTAAAATTTAAGAAATTTGTTAAAAACCTCTTTCACAAGAAAGGTAACTCATTAAAAACTATACCAACAATATGTGTTCCTATTAAGTTATATTTTATTGGGAGCTCTTTTTTTCAAAGAAATGAAATAGCATAATTAATTATAGTTTGACATAATTGGTTATAATCTTTGTAAGAATCTTTTTACATCTTTAGTATTTCTCTAATAAATATATATATATATAAAGAAGATCAATTCAATTGATATTTGTACTTTAAGTGGAGTTCAAGGGTGTGGTGATATAATAGGAGATGAATAAAATTACCTTGAAAATTCTAGAAATTATTGTTTATGCATACTATTCACATTAATAATTCTTTTAGTATTTTTTTTATATAATAGTTTTATTTGAATGAATCTTAATTTTTAAAATATTTTAATTGTTCTCTATCATGATCCAAGCAAGAAAAGCAAAATTAATTGTTAATTAATTACTCAAAACCATATGGACCCCAAGAGATCGTTAAATTTCACTATCACCTAATTTGTTGAAAGATCATTAAAGTTATCGAGTAATTAAGAACTCCATGTGTGAAAGAGTGTTTTAATTGAAAAGAAAAATTAATATAAAATTTCTTGAAATAATTTTTTTAATAATTTTTTAAAACATTGATGACAATTGAATTAATACATTTCTTCATGGTCTATAATGAACTACCCAAACAACCCATAATACTGTGAAATTGGTGCAAGTATTCAATTTGTATTACAATAAAAATAGATTTAATGGTCGGTTTAGTAATATCATCAAACATAAAAGCATTAATATTTATTGACAATAATATCGACTCTATATGCTTTTTTCATAAAAATGATACAACTCTTACAAAATATAGGATATTCTTCTCATAATAACTGCTTAATAACATTATAACATTGAATAATTAATAACCTTTTAATGACTATAACAATAATAGGGTATTTATGGATTATGATCTAATACTCAATGAAAGATGTCTAGAAGAACTCCAAAGTGTTGACTTAACGGTCAAAGGAGGTTTGTTTTCTTTTTGAATTCTTGGATTCAAACATTAAGATTTGCTATCACAATAACATTATAGTTTATCTGATTGTTTGGACTTGTAAAGTTTAATGGATCTTAATGATTGGTTGAAATATATACAAGTTAATTTGGATGTCCTATTTGTCAAAAAAAGGATTTCTAAAAAGAAGGGAGGTTTGTAGAAATAAAAGATTGGAAAATGTATGTATCTTAACATAAATGTTAGAAGATATTATATGTAAACACAATAATACTAGATATACAAATAATTGTTACAAATATTTATGTATAAATTAATACACACTCTTTCCATTTATTTTTTTATCACATTTTATACATAAATTTTTATAACAATTGTTTGTATATATGGTATTACTAAAAATATTAGGATTATTAATTACAAATGCATTGGAAAGCTGTCGCTGAAATAAAGCGAGTATTGGCATGCAGCCTAAACGAGGGGATAAGCTATAAAGCAACCACGTCGGTTGCAACTTGTTGCCAATTTCCAACCTCTAGATTTTAGCCACGTGTAATGTCTGCTCTTCCTGTCTCTCTTCGTTGACACTCCATTCACCTCAACCTCTAGCCCACCAAACTTTACAGCTTTTACATTCGTGGCTCTTAAATCCATGGAGATTCTCAACGCAAACTAGCCAGTGCCTAATATTAAACACCAGAAGAGAAGATAAAATAAACGTATTCAAAAAGAAAGAAAGAAAGATAGAGGTTGCTTTTTTCTATAATTTGAAGGAAGATATGGAGCGTTATGAGATATTGAAAGATATTGGTTCCGGGAACTTTGGTGTTGCCAAGCTGGTGAGAGACAAATGGAGTGGCGAACTCTATGCTGTCAAGTATATTGAGAGAGGCCTGAAGGTATAAGTTACAGCTTTATTTTATACGTTTTTTCATCTGGGTACTTATACGTTTCAGATTTTTGTTATGATGAGGGTGGATTATATTGTTTTGGTTTGGGCAGATTGATGAGCATGTACAGAGGGAGATTATGAACCATCGCGCCTTGAAGCATCCCAATATTATAAGATTTAAGGAAGTATGTTGACTTGTTCTCCCACTTTGTTTTTCACATTGTTTGTTAGCAAAATTCAGAACTGTATCATTGAATATGTGTTAACATGGCGTCTCGTGAAGGGCTCCAATCAAGAAAATATAACCTCGCCGTCTAACAAAAAACAGAAGCTTTCAGAGAATTTAATCAACCATTTGTTTCACAATTCAACTTGTTTCAGGACCTTCTTCCCCCTCTGCTTTGTTGCTATCAGTTTTCTACTTCCACAGATTTTAGCTCATCTTTTTTCTGTCATCACTTACTCTTTACTAACGTATACGGTCAAAACACTCTAAATATGAAATACTCAAACTGAGTGTATTGCTTTCTAGTTTAGTTAATTGTGAGTTGACTATGCAAAAGAGGTGAGATTAAAGTTTCTTAGATAACAAGATTTCCTCGTCTTGGCAACAAGACAGGGGCTGAAATCAACTAGTCTTTTGTCGACAACAAACACCTGGATGAAGAATAAGAGTGGTTTATTGTATCATATATTAGGTAGCGATCCTTTCGTAGTTCCTGAAGATATATATAGTTGGCTTCAAAATGCTTAAACTTACAAATATTCTCTTCATAATTTGATTGGAGTCCAATTCCTCTGCCCTTGAATATATATCTGGGATTGTTGGACGCAGGTTTTTCTAACACCTACTCATCTAGCCATAGTCATGGAATATGCAGCTGGAGGAGAACTTTTCGAAAGGATTTGCACTGCCGGCAGATTTAGTGAAGATGAGGTATCTATTGTACACTATTAGTTTGTTTCCAAAATTGATTTCATCAGTTTATCTTATAGTTGATTAAGTTCTTGTTTCTATCAGGCAAGATATTTCTTTCAACAACTTATATCTGGAGTTAGCTACTGTCACTCAGTGGTAAGTAACTAAATCATATAAAATTATTCAATCTGTTTATTGAACTGAATTAATTGTTTACATATTTTTGGTTGCAGCAAATTTGCCATAGAGATCTTAAGTTGGAAAACACACTCTTGGATGGAAGCACCGCACCCCGCCTCAAAATATGTGATTTTGGCTATTCCAAAGTAATTTAAATAACTTACCAATTAGGTTGCTCCCACCCACCTGTAATGTTACATACCTATAATAACTGTTAGATTCATATCCTCAAAATGATTCAACGGTTATTATGGACCATTAACATTGCTCAACGGGTAACATAGTGATTCCCACAAGTTAATTATCAATAAAATTAAGCACTTTTATCACTAACGATTAAACTTGGTATTTGTAGTCATCTGTTTTGCACTCGCAGCCAAAATCTACGGTTGGCACACCAGCCTACATTGCACCTGAGGTCTTGTCTAGAAAAGAGTATGATGGGAAGGTAATTAATTATTATAAATATTAATAATTATGTCAATCTGATAATCTTAATGACGTTATCTAATTAAGTTGAACCCACCTTTTTGTTCTAATCCAGCCACCTAATTAAATGAATGATAAGTAGTTGATTATTTGGGAATTATAGATTGCAGATGTTTGGTCTTGTGGTGTGACGCTATATGTGATGTTGGTTGGAGCTTATCCTTTTGAAGATCCAGAGGACCCAAGAAACTTCAGAAAAACAATTCAGGTTAGTTAATTACTAACTTTTAAAACCATTTGATAATCTAAAATATTTATTTTTTTGTTGTCGATTAATGGAAAAGCGTCGGCTTATGGCAGCGGATTCTCAGTGTCCACTACTCAATACCAGATTATGTAAGAGTTTCCATGGAGTGCAAACATCTTCTATCTCGGATTTTTGTGGCTAACCCCGAAAAGGTACTTATATTTAATTCGCAATAATATTTAATTATACAAAACTAACTTATATAAATTAATGTGACATTATGAGATTGAAGCAAAGTAGATTATTTCTCAATTAAGATTAATATGACGACACATCTATATAACAATGCTCTTTATCTTATGGAATTATACATAAATTTTTTTGATGTCATATGCTATTGGGTACATGTTAATATATTTGTTGCTAAATATTTTGCAATATGCATTGTTTATTTTCCTTGTATTTTAATTTGACGGGGTTAACTTTTTAGCAGAGAATAACCATTCCAGAAATAAAAAAGCACCCATGGTTCTTAAAGAACTTGCCGATAGAATTTATGGAAGATGAAGGTAAAATGGAAAATGATGAAGAAGACAAGCAATCTCAAAGCGTAGAAGAAATATTAGCTATAATTCAAGAGGCACGCAAAGCAGGAGAGGGTGCTAATAAAGTTGGTGGGCTATATATTGGAGGGAGTATGGATCTGGATGATTTAGACGATGCTGACATTGATGATATAGAGACCAGTGGCGATTTTGTCTGTGCATTGTAATTCTTCATGACAAATTATATATTCCTTGCACACTAATTTACTTTTAAATCATCATCCAAACAATGTCTAATCAATCTCTGCTTCTTCAAAAAGCAGAAGATGATAGCCTAATCTTCTTGTGTGTTTTGATGGGTGATCGATCCATGTGATGTTGATTTTTCTTTTCTTATGTATACTTTCTTGCTTCTTCTTCCTTTTTCCTTTGTGTGTTAGGAATATCAAGATGTTGTGCTCTTCTTAATTACTTGGTAGGTTTGTAACTTGTAAAAATTTTCAAGGATTTGTGACTTGTTTCTTCTCATAATTTATTTCTCTCTTTAATTACAAAATAATTGTTGTTTCGTTTACGTAGATAAAGGGAAGAATCCCAGTAGATGCTGCGTAATTTCAATGTATGACACAAAATAAAGTAATAAATTAGAAATATGTTACTAACAGCATAAATCAAACGGCATAGGAAAATAAAACGGTATAATATATAAAACTACACAAGAGTGGATAGAGTCAAATTGCCCTTATTGATTAATATAAAATCCACGCCAATAACTAGTTGCTCTTTTGGTTGTTAAGTGGGGGTTAATTAATTAATAATTAATAGTGATAGCAACTTAAACATTTTATTTATTTGGGTGCTTAATGTGTTTCCAAACGCAATCAACATCACACTATTTTGTCATGTGTATGTAATTAATTAAGATATTTATAAATCCTTATCTTTTTTTTTGTTTTTTTTTGGGTAATCGGGATGTTTGGGTTAACTTGCACACACTTTAACTAATCTCCAAAATTTATTGAACATTCCTACAAGCCCAACTCAAAGTAATATTAGAAAAGTAACCCATCCGGCCCGGCTCGGCTCGAGGCGGGTTAGTGTTTTTGGCGGGTTCGGCCTAACCCGACCTGACCACTTATTAGGTTGGTGGCCCGGCCAGCGAAATCAACCCTAACTCCAGGTGGGTTATCTTCTAGGTAGGACAGTTACCCCACCCCCTCTTTTTATTTAATTTTTTGTTTTTGTTTTGTGTAATTGTCTTAGTTAACTTTTCAAATATCAATAATTCAATTCAATTAAATTTTTTTTTTTTTGGTTAACATTTCAAATATTAATTCAATTTTAATACAATAAAATTGTAATATAAGAAAAATTAAATTTATTCATTTATCAAAAAATAAAATAAGAAATTACAACAATTATTGTCTCATTAAAAACCTCACCAAGAAAAACCCAATGGGACAAAAACTTGATAAAGAAAAAAGAGTGAAATAATTGATAATTAATTTACAAGTTACAATTTACAAAACAACTAATTTGGGGTTGACTAGGACCTTCCTCATCCGTATCATCTATATTATAAAATTGAAATAATTCTATTAAAGTATCGTCGACAACCTCGTATTAATCTTGATGGCACGACCATTCTCAATCTCGAAGAATGTGAGGACTTCAATCATTTTTTGTGAAAGTTTAGTCCTCCTTTCATTTGAAATTCTTCCACTTGCACTAAATGTTTGTTCGGATGACACGATTGGGACAGGAACAACGAAAACATCCAAAAGGCAAGTCTTGATAATACCGGAAAAATACATTTTCTGGTTTTCCAATATTCTAAGACATCAAAGTTGACTCTTTGTTGTGGATCTGCTGGTAACATTTCGGGGGTTCCCAAATATTGTTGAAGCTCGTTACTCTGTGACTACATGGATGATAGTATATTCGTTGTTGGTGCTTCTGAAGAGGAGGTTGTGCTACGGGTTTGGGTTCTCTTCGGCCTATTAAATGCACTCCAGGAGTAGAAGTCTTCATTTGTTTCTTCTAATGCAACTTCCCTAGGGTATTTTGCATCTTTGTGGGTTCCCATACCTGTTTTCATATTGGAAATATACCTCTGTAAGACAATCTCTTACCTCTCCTAGTTGATTGGCATATGCACCTCTCCTAGTTGATTGGCATATGCTTTGTTTTGTAAATTTTCAATTAATGTGTCTAAACCATTTTCTAAACTTGCTACTTTAATTCTAGGATCAAATATAACACCTAAACAATAAAGAAAAGGAATGGGTTTCCAATATCTTAAAAAAAAATTCCATTGCCTTTATTGGTTCCCTTTAAAATTTCATTGTTTTTGTTTTTTCTAAATAACTCTGAAATTTTTATTATTGTATATATTACCAATGAACTAGTAGGATAATACACACTAGAAAGTTGTAAAGTGGATTGGTAAAATTTTTTTAAGAAAAGAATGAAATATTTTAGCTATATGCCAATCATTTTCTACCAAATAATGAGGACCTTTATTATTTGTTACAAAATAACTAATTAAATTTGCATAAGGTAAACATGAATCAAGCATTAAATAAGTACTATTCCATCTAACGGACATGTCTAATGCAAAAGTTTTAGGAGATATATTTGATTTTATAAAAACATCTTTAAATTCAGCATTTCTTTTATTACTACTAGTAATTCAAGCTAAAGAATCCCTAATTCTATCAATATTATCTTTAATTGTTTTCATACCACTTTTTACAATTAAATTAATAATGTGACATGCACAACATTGGTGAAAAAACTTCAAATTGTTATAAAAAAGATAATTAATTTTAAAAAAATTTATAACTGTATTATTAGCACTTACATTATCTAAAGTTAAACTTATCACTTTATTAATAGCATCATAATCTTCTAAAACTTCAATAATTTTATTATAAATTTGTTGACCACTATGATCCACATCTATTAATTTAAATCCTAATAAAGATTTATTTAATTTACATTCATTATCAAAATAATGATTAGTTACACAAATATAATCTTGTTTAGCTCCACTACTCCAAATATCGGCAATTAGAGTAAAACTAACATGACAATTATGTATTTTATTTTTTAATTCTAATTTCATTTTTCCAAATAATTTTATTAAATCATTTCTATTTCAGTTTTATAATAACTTTTAAATCCTAGAAAAAAATGAATTTTTAATAAATCTTTGAAAATATTTATCTTCAGCCATATTAATAGGTTGATGAGTTGCAGCAATATATAAAACTAATTATTCCTTATATACATCAGAATTATAATGCCAAGTAGTACCCATATTAGTTATTTGAGTTTTATTGGTTTCTCTATTTTCATGTTGAGCAATATGTTTATTAGCATGCATTTTTAAAGTATTAGTACCATTACCTGAATCAGCTTTATAAATATTTTCACAATACTTGCATCTTGCTTTTTCACTTGAACTCCGTTTCCGTCTCGTAAAACTTATCGAAATGCACCCAAACGTCTGATGTGTGTCTGTCGTCGGTTTCGACAGCAGTTGATGAACTCCTTATGCTTGAGATGAAGTTGGACGAGGACGACTTCTAGAACTACTGAGAGCTGTAGCAACATGGGGAGGAATCAGGGGCATATTTTGAGGTGCATCAAATTCTAAGACTAGGAAAGCGAGACTATTTGAATCTGCTGCATTTATGTTAGTAAATTCAGCGGGACTAGGATAGTAGTTTCCTTCATCATCAAAATTGATGAGAGAGAAATATCTATCCATTGTAGTTAAAAAAAAAAAAATTTTGATATAGAAGAAATAAAAAATTAAAGAAGGAGAATTGGAATATGGAAATATGAATTGCAAATAACAAAAACTAATAAAAATTAAAATGAGAGCAAATTGACAACAAAGAGAATAATTGTGAGATTTCAATAGAGATTAGAGAAAGTGAGAGAATTTTGGATGTGAGAAAATATGAGAGTTTAGGGCTAATTTATAGAAAAAAAAGGAAAAGAAAATGACGAAAAAGACCCCTCCAACGGTTATAAAATGGCTATATTTCAAGGGTAAAAGGGGTATTTGAAAAAAAAATTAATTTTGTTTTTTTTTTTTGGGCTAACCCGGCGGGTTGGCAGGTTCTTTAAAATAAAAAAAAACAAAATAGCAACCCGCCGGGTTACGGGCCGGGTTCAACCCGGATCGCCTAGTTCGGGTTAGGGTTGACCCGCCTAACTGACCTATTTGTTCCACCTCTAACTCAAATGACTAAGTAAACCACAAAATGTTATTGTGGTAGGTGGCCCAAAGACTTGAATCCAAAAACTCAAGGAAGGGAGTAAACTTCCTTGACCGTCAAGCCAATCCTTTAGGGTTATTGGTATCTTTTTTCACTATGCACTTTTTTTATTAATTTAAATATCTATATTTTTCTGTATTAATGTGTTACATCACTTATCACTAGAAAAACGTTATATTCGTAGCATTGAAGGGTCAACTTAAAGTTTAACATTCTATTATAAGTTTATATTTAAATTATGTAAATAACTTTTAGGAATATATATGACATTATGCGATAAAAATTGATTTTCTAATCATCCATTGAGAGATGCATGTGATATTAAATTCATTTTAATGCGAGTCTTAAAGAAGAATTTGTAAATGGGACAAAACGTTGTCACATCAAGTCTCATAGTGATGGATTATATTAAATATTAATTAGCCACACTTACTTGCACTTTTGACAAACACACGGAATAACAACCACCCAAGAAAATAAATTTAACCAAACTGGTGGGGTGTATTCGTTTGGTCTGTGATTGTGTTTTGTATATGTCTTGACCTTAGGAATTAAATTCGTATTTAAAAAAATATATATACCTCATTAATTAACAATGTTATCTCGATCTTCACTGTTTAATGGAGGATTAAGACTTGGCTTATTGTGACTCGCATATTGGTTCTTTAATTAATTAGTAATGGATTTAGAGGGATGGACAAATAAGGAGATTGACATGTGTAAGTATTTTGGTTTTGTCAATTTATTCATTCGGATTGGTGCACAATCTATTTAGTTTTACTTTAAAGGTGTTCATAATTAAATCGCAATGATCACAACATGTTTAACATATTTTATTTTAAAATTCATGCATATCGCACTTGCCTTAATTAAATGTGATTATATTTTTAGTTATGGAAAGATTTTTTGTGGACATTATATATTATGTGA
>CM047901.1:16861435-16965041 GCA_026229545.1 Pistacia atlantica | reverse complement strand
GCTGGAAAAGATTTTATTTAATTATGATTTCAAGAATCATTTTTCCTAAAAGAAGATTACGATTTTAAGAATTTTTTTTATATAAGGAGATTATAGATTAAATAATTCTTTCCTATAAAAGAGTCTAGGATCTCAAGAATCCTTTCCAAAACAGGTTTGGTTTCTTGTTTATCCTTTCAAAGTCACTCAAGTATAAATAATCTTTTTATTATTGTGACTTTTTTTAAAAAGGAAGCCATATTATTTACCTCCATTATTCTTTGAATATTTTCTTTGAGGTTGTTTAGTTTTTGTAGGTTTCCGATATGCTTTGGTAGGCTTTGAATTACCGTGTTTTATCTCTTACTGCATGAGTTGATTCCAGAACGTTGTTCCATGTTGAGATCTGGACATGTTCGAGCTGCTACCGCCGAAGTAATTTATCATTGTTGAAACTTGAGAGGAGCTCAAGTGCGACCTGGTGGTCCAGTGGAGGAGAAGCTAGACTATGAAGATTTGAGGTTCAACCAAAGAGCGAAGATTGAAGTGTTGCCCAAACAGGGAGTTTTTACAATTGATACTTATTCTTGTCTTTGTAATTGAACACATAATTATTTCATAGTGAATTAGCTTCTTCTGGACTTGGTCCCATGGATGTAGGCATGTTGCCGAACCATATAAAATTGAGTTGTGTGCTTTATTTTATGTCGTGGATGGTTTAAATATTTAATCATTAGTTTAGCAACTCATTAAGCACAACGTGAACAAGTAATCTTAATTCCGCATAAGTTTTAATCAACATGATAAGGGTTTAAAACTTTTAATTGGCATCAGAGCATGTTCTGAAGAGTTATTTCAATAGATCCTTGATTGTTTTTTTGTGCTTAAATCTTGATTTGTTGGCTATTGCTTTTTTGCTTTTATTTTGCGTTTGTTTTTTTACAATTTTCTCGTTACAGACCTTGTGTGACCACATCAGTGTTCTGTGTGACCACATCAGTCCTGTGTGACGACCTTTACTGTTTTGTTTACTATGAGTTTGTATAGTGAAGGAGGGTCTACCAATAGACCAACCTTGTTAGAGGGAACCAATTATGCTTTTTGGAGACCTAGGATGTGTGCCTTTTTGAAATCCACTGATGAGAGGGCTTGGAGGGCTCGTATTGTTGGTTGGAAAGAACCTAAAATTGAAGAAGCAAGTGGAATCAAAGGAAAAGCCATAGATCAATGGACTAAGGCTGAGTTAGAAGAGTTTAATTTTAATTCAAAAGCTCTTCATGCTATTTTTAATGTTGTTAGTATTAATCAAATGAAAAATATAGCAAATTGTGAAACAACTAAGGATGCATGAGATAGACTCCAAGTAAAAAAATGAAGGAATAGACATTGTGAAAAAGACTAGGCTTAGAAGATTAATATCTGACTATGAAAATCTTGTTATGCATGATGATGAAACTATCACTGATTTTCATGGCAGATTGTGTGATGTTACAAATGAATGTTTTGCTTTGGGTAAAATATATACTGATGCTGAACTTGTCAGGAAAGTGTTGTGCTCTTTACCCAAGAGATTCATGTCCAAGGTCACCTCTATTGAAGAATGTCGTGACCTCGATGAGATGCAACTAGATGAATTGATTGGATCCTTGTAAACCTTTGTGCTAAACCTAAAACAATGGGATAAGAAATCAGGTAAAGGACTTGCGCTGAAACATGAGGTAATCTCTGAATCCCTTGCTTATGTTGATTCAAGTGACATTGATGATGATGAGTATGCTTTACTTGCTAAAAACTTTGCAAAGTTCTTGAAGAAGAATATTAGAAAACGGAGTGAGGGTAAAAAGGGAAAACAACCCTTTGTGAAAAAGTTTTATGATCAAACTGGTCAGGAAGGCTTCTCGAAATTTTTTTTGAGAGATTATGAAAAGAAAAGCAAGGGTATAAAATGCTTTGAGTGTGAGGGATATGGTCATATTTAGTCTAAGTGTGCCAACACTTTGAAGAAAAAGGGTAAAGCTATGGTTGCCACCCTAAGTGAGAGTGACGACAGTGAAAGTAGAGGTGATGACTCTAATGAAGATGAAAATTACTTGGCCTTTGTGGTGAACCAAGAGGATAGTGATAGTGTGTCCTCAGATGGCTCATATGATGTCTACAAAGAGCAACATAAGGCTTATGACAAGATGTATGAGTCATGGTTAAAGGCTATCAAGAAGATTAAATCTCTTGAATCTGAAAAATGCATCTTAATAGAAGATAAGAAAATTTTGAATGATAAATTGAAAGTCTTATTTTTTGATTTGTCTAATAAGGAAATTTCGTTAAATCAAGCTTTAAATGAACGAACTGAGGCCAAGGCCGTTGTTGAGAGGTTAAATGCAAGTTCATACAAGCTGGATGAAGTTCTTGCATAAGAGCATACTTTTGGTAATAAAGTAGGTCTTGGTTTTTCTTCCAAACCCAATGTGACCACGTTCGTTAAAGCATCTGAATCAATTCCAAAAGCTGTTGATGAACCGTGTCAGCATATTTCAAAGGTAAAAAATTTCATACCAATATGTCATTTTCGTCACAAGAAAAGACACATCAGACCAAATTGCTTTAAACTAATTTTGTATTTAAAATTGGAAATCATGAGTTTTCTTCTTTAAAGTCACCACATTAGTCTCTCAGGTCACCACATCAGAATAATTTTTCCAAAAACAAAAAAGTGTGGAGACCTAAGTTAAGTGCTCACTATCCTGTTACTCATACATCATTGCTTATTTTTCAAAATGACCAATGGTACTTTGACAGTGGTTGTTCAAGACACATGACAGGTAACAAATCTTTATTGACTAATATTGAATTTGGGGAAGTTGGTCATGTAACTAATAGAGATGGCAAAAGAGGTAAGATTCTTGGAAAATGTTCTATTGTCATTCTTGGCTTCTAAATGCTAAATGATATGTTTTATGTTGAAGGACTTAAAGCAAATCTTATAAGCATTAGTCAAATTTGTGATAAAGGTTGTATTGTGAAATTTTCAAAGAATATGTGTCAAGTTTTGAATGGTGATGGTACTTCTTTGCTTGAGGGAAAGAGATCTAATGATAATTGCTATTTATTTCTAACAAAGTTTTTTGTTTAAGCTCTAAAACAGATTGTGTGGATCTTCGGCACAAGAAACTTGGGCATATGAACTTCAAGGATCTAGTGAAACTCTCCAAAAAGGATGTTGTCAAAGGACTACCTAAACTTGAGTTTCCCAAAGGTAAAGTGTCTGGCCCATGCCAACAAGGTAAGCAGACTAAGAGCCCTCACAAACCTTTATCTCGGTTAACTACCTCTGGTGCTTTTGAACTTCTCCATATGGATCTAATTGGTCTTATGCAAACTGAAAGTTTAGAAGGGAAAAAATATGTTTTTGTTCGTGTAGATGACTATTCTAGATTTACATGGGTTGATTTTTTAAGAGAGAAATCTTATGCATTTGAGGTCTTTAAATGTCTTGTCAAAAGGTTACAGGTGGAATAAAATTGCCAAGTAAAGAAAGTGGTAAGAATAAGGAGTGATCATGGTAGAGAGTTTGAAAATTCTGATTTTTCTAACTTCTGTGATATGTAGGGTATTTGGCATGAATTTTCTACCCCAATGACACCTTAACAAAATGGTGTAGTGGAGAGGAAGAATAGAGTTCTTCAAGAGATGGCAAGGGTTATGTTAAATGCCAAGAAGTTGCCAATAAGACTATGGACCGAGGCAATTATCATTGCATGTCACATTTCAAACCAAGTGTTCTTAAGAAAAAGTACATCACAAACTCCATATGAGTTGTTAAAAGGTAAGAAGCCAAATCTTTCATATTTCCATGTCTTTGGGTGCAAGTGCTATGTCTTGAATGATAGAGATCATTTAAGGAAATTTGATGCAAAGAGTGATGAAGGTGTGTTCCTTGGATACTCTTCAAATAGTAGAGCCTATAGGATCTTTAACATGAGAACTGAACATATTATTGAGTCATTTAATGTGGTTTTCTTTGATTCAGAAGATTATTCATAGTTTTCACATGAAGATGAAATTGAAGATATGACTGCCCTTGCTAAGGTGACCACTGATCAAGATGGTGTGTTCACTTTGAATCCGACTGGAACACAAGATCAAGCTAACGTGATCACCCCAGAACCTGATGTGACCATCGCGGGTGCCTAACAAGATTTAGTTTCTGAAAGGCCAGGACCTAATTTGTTAATTGATTTGTCCGATGAGATCACTCAGAAAAAGCCTTCAAAAACCAAAAAACCACCCTCTTGGATCAAGAAAGCTTATCCACCATCCATTGTGATTGGAAATCCCAAAGAGTTAATGGTAACAAGAAGAAAAAAGGTTGAATGAAATAAATAAATTGTGCTATGTTTCTCTTAGAGAACCAAAGAATGCAAAACAAACTCTAGAGGATGATTGCTAGATTACTGCTATGCATGAGGAGCTTGAACAGTTTGAGAGAAACGATGTGTGGAGCTTGGTTCCTCGACTTGAAGGTATAAATGTTATAGGAACCAAGTGGATCTTCGAAAACAAGTCTGATGAGTTTGGGAACATCATCAGAAACAAAGCCGGACTCATTGCACAAGGATATACCCAAGTTGAAGGAATAGATTTTAATGAGACCTTCGCTCCAATGGCCAGATTGGAATCAATCAGATTGTTACTTGATGTTGCTTGTTGTCTAAGGTTGAAGCTCTACCAAATGGATGTGAAGAGTGCCTTCTTGAATGGCATGATAATGGAAGAAGTGTATGTGGAGCAACCTGTTGGATTCAGGATCTTTACAAGCCAGATCATGTATTCAAACTGAAGAAAGCATTGTATGAGTTGAAACAGGCCCCAAAAGCATGGTATAAGAGGCTTACCTCCTTTCTCCTTTGAGCGCAACTACAAGAAAGGTAATGCTGATAAAACACTTTTCATTAAGCATTGTAATGGTGAGTTTTTGTGTGCACAAATATATGTTGATGACATTATTTTTGGATCCACATCTCAAACTCATTTGGATGAATTTGCAGTCTTAATGAAAAATGAATTTGAAATAAGCATGGTAGGTGAGTTGAGTATGTTTCTAAGACTTCAAATAATATAATTTGATGATGGTATGTTTGTGTCTCAAACTATATATGCCAAGAACATGCTTAAAATGTTTAGTCTTGAAAATGCCAAACATGCTAATGCCCCGATGAGTTTTACACTTAAATTGTCCAAGGATGAAAATGGATAGAAGGTAGATAATAAACTGTTTAGAAGCATGATAGGAAGTCTTTTGTACTTAACTGCTAGAAGACCTGACTTGTATTTTAATGTAGGTATTTGTGCTAGATTTCAGGGTGATCTAACTGAACTTCACCTGACCGCAGTGAAGAGAATTATGAAATATGTCTCAGGTACATGTGATTTTGGCTTGTGGTTTGCATATGATACTAACTCTACCTTGGTTGGTTACAGTGATGTAGATTGGGCTGGAAGTTTGGATGATAGGAAGACTACATCAAGAGGATGTTTTTATCTTGGAAATAATCTGGTGACATGGTACAGTAAGAAGCAAAATTTCATTTCACTCTTAATGGCAAAGACTGAATACATTGCTGCAGAAAGCTGTTGTACACAGGTTTTGTGGCTTAAACAAATGTTGTGTGATTATGGGTTTGATCAAGAGTGTATAACTGTATTCTGTGACAATACTAGTGCAATCAATATTTCTAAGAATCTAGTACAACACTCTAGGACTAAGCATATTGACATTAGGCACCATTTTATTAGAGACTTAGTTGAAGAGAATGTCATCACTCTTGCACATGTAAACACAAACTCTCAACTAGCTGACTTGTTTACAAAGGCTTTAGATTTTCAAGTGTTTGTGAATTTGAGGAAGTCCATTGGACTGATTCAACTTGAGTAGAACTATGTTTTTTTTTTTTATATTAGATCATGAGAAAATTCTCTTGTTTTAGAGTTGCAAGTGTATTTGATCTATGGAGTGTCATTGAAAATATTTTTCTCTCGTGAAATGTATGCAATGAGTGTGGTGTCCACTTTGTTTTTCTCATCTCTTGAAGTATAATGACTTTTTTACATCCTTGAGTGCATAATGCTTGATTTTTATCACTTTGTGAAAGAGCTACCTTGCTTGGAGTGTGAAATTCATATTTGAGTAATTTTCTAGGACGTAGAGAACCCTATATCTTTGAAAAATCTACCATTTAGAGGGTTACCTTCTTGTAAGTGTGAAAGCTACACTTGGTTACTTCTTGAGAGAATTTGCCCATTTAATCTCAGTTGATATGAAAAAGAATTCAAATTTTTTGAGATTATGTTCAAAAGAAAAAAAGGGGCATGAGAGAAGGGGAGATAGATAATATATATTGTTTCGATTTGACTAATGTGTCACAATTCACCTGCTTGAGGACACATCACACACAAATGATCAAGTTTTCTTGTTGATTGCTATCATGTATGTATTGAGTCATGAAACTTTGATTGTTGAACTACATGGAAGAGACTTTCCTTATGCATTTTTGTTAAAGATTAAGACTTGTTTAAAATGTCATATGTACAGATGTGTATCATTTGCCCCTTAAAATTTTGTGAATTTTTTATTGATCTCATGATAAATTTTTATTTTTTTGTTGTTTTTGCTCGAAGTAGAATAAGTGTTTAAGATCTACTGCCTTTGTATGTATGTCGCCACCTTGAGAGTGAAGTTGTCCCCTTGAGTCATTGTGTTCGCATGAGTGTTGACAAGTCACCACATATTGTCTAAATTGGTTCAGTTTGCTCAAACGATTCCTATTGTCTCACACAAACATTTAAGTGTCATCACATGACTGTTGAGTTTTTTAGTTCATGTTTTTGTTCTCTCGGGTTTTTTCTTCTATGTCCCCACATTGATTTTTAGAGTCCATGCACTATTCAAGTCCCTAAATTTTCTAGGATTGCCAAACATTATGAACAAAGGGGGGGAGAGTTATTTGTGTTTGTTGTGCTTCCTTGGTTTGTTTCACTCAAGGAGAGTTTTCTATGTTTTTATGTAAGCCGATTTGATGATGTTTTTATTTAAGCCGATTTGATGCTGATTTTTTTTATTAACTGTGGTTACCGATGCAGGTTATCTATTGTGTTTGCTGATCCTTATTGAACTTGCTGATGTTGTTTCTTTCATGTGCACTGAATCAATTAGTCATTAGTTGGTTTGTGATCTGACTTTATATTGATTGATTGAGAACTGAACTAACCCTCTTATGCCTTTGATTATTAATCGCTTGGTAGTGATTTGGTTTCGTTACTCAGGGGGAGTATACTAGTTGAGGGGGAGTTATTCAGTTTAGTTGGTCTTTACTTAATGTAAAACTGTTTTTGATTGATGATACTGATTGTGTTTTGCTTAAAATTGTGCTTTGTTCATAAGTTTGACAAAGGGGGAGATTGTAAGTACTTTGGTTTTGTCAACTTATTCATTCGGATTGGTGCACAATCTATTTAGTTTCACTTTAAAGGTGTTCACAACTAAATCGCATTGATCACAACACATCTGACGGATTTTATTTTAATATTCATGCATATCACACCTGCCTTAATTAAATGTGATTATATTTCCAGTTGTGGAAAGATTTTTTGTGGACATTATATATTATGTGAGCTAGAAAAGATTTTATTTAATTATGATTTCAAGAATCTTTTTCCTAAAAGAAGATTATGATTTTAAGAATTTTTTTCTTAAAAAGAGATTATAGATTAAAGAATTCTAGGATCTCAAGAATCCTTTCCAAAACATGTTTGGTTTCTTGTTCATCCTTTCAAAGTCACTCAAGTATAAATAATCCTTTTATTATTGTGACTTTTTTTAAAAAGGTAACTATAGTATTTACCTCCATTATTCTCTGAATATTTTCTTTGAGATTGTTTAGTTTTTTTATGTTACTGATATGCTTTGGTAGACTTTGAATTACCGTGTTTTATCTCTTACTGCATGAGTTGATTCTGGAACGTTGTTCCATGTTGAGATATGGACGTGTTCGAGTTGCTGCTGCCGAAGTAATTTGTCATTATTGAAACTTGAGAGGAGCTCAAGTGTAACCTAGTGGTCCCATGGAGGAGAAGCTAGACTATGAAGATTTGAGGTTCAACCAAATAGCGAAGATTGAAGTGTTGTCCAAACAGGGAGTTTTTACAACTGATACTAATTCTTGTCTTTATAATTGAACACATAATTATTTCATAGTGGATTAGCTTCTTTTGGACTTGGTCCCATGGATGTAGCCATGTTGCCAAACCATGTAAAGTTGAGTTGTGTGCTTTATTTTATGTCGTGAATGGAATCATTAATTTAACAACTCATTAAACACAACGTGAACAAGTAATCTTAATTCCACATAAGTTTTAATCAACATGATAAGGGTTTAAAACTTTCAACATGGTTAAGCACTTTGTGGACTCAAATCTTGTTTGATAATTTATCACTATTATTGTTTTAGTCCATTCATGATTTGTTTCCTCTAAAATCTCTATGCTTTGTTTTCTTTTCTTTATTGCTCTTTCTCTTCTCAATTATCTTCTTTTTAGAAAATTGCAAATAATAGAAAACAAGAAAGAAATCTAGTATTGGGCTTTTATTCACTATGGTTGCGTTTGGGAGGTGGAATAAGATTGGATTGGATTAACTTTGGGAAAGGATTGGATTAGGACATGATTTGATTATAATAGTATTGTCTTATGTTTGGTGAAGTATGAGACTCCATAAGAATGTTTATATTAGCAATTAATTAAAAACATTTGTAGTTCCCAAATTTCCCAAGAACATAATTTCTCTATTTGATATAACTTGCACCCTAAGCAAATTATCCAAGAGATATTCTCCAAAATAGGAAGTAGAATCAAAATTGAATGAAGAATAAGGAAGTCAATTGAAATTAGAAAGTGAATACGAATAGGATTTGATCCCAAAGAGGAAAGAGATCCTATATTCTCCTAAAACAAAAGCATTCCTTCTTCTACCAGTACCACATGATTTGCACCACTCATAACCATCTCAATGTCCCCCAATCTTACTCTGCCAAATCCTACCATCCCTTACCTTTACCTCACCACCACCACAGTCTCAAACACCTCTAACTCTTCCTCCTCATTCTCTGTCTCCTCATCGCCTTCGCTCATCAATGCTTCATTTCCTCTGACTCTAAATTTTCCTCAAGGGTCACACCCTCATCCATTGTTTCGCTTCTCTTCAATCCGCTCTTGTTTCCTTCCTCTTTCTCATCCTCTCCGTTTCTCTCTTAATCTCCGAGTCAATTTCTCTCCTTCCCTTCCCCTCTAAACTTTTCTTCGCTCTCGCTACCGTTGTTTTTTACCTCCAATATTCTATCTCCTCTGTCGTTGCCTCTGTTCATACCTCCCATTCCCACGATCGATTGCGCCTCCACCTCGGTTGTGTGCCTGACTCGTACACCATGGGTCATACCAAATTGTGCGCCTTTGCTGTCTCCTTGGATAGATCGCATCGATTGTTGCCTCACCAACCTCCTTGCTCACCCGACTGCCTCTGCGCGCGTTCGTTGTTTTGTTGATTGTGGGTTGTGGCTTGATTGTTGTTTGTTTGTTAGAGCGGATTGGTTTGAATTGGTTGGGTTTGAGTTTGGGTTTCTGAAACTGGTTGTTAGTAGGACCAAGATTTTAAATGTTTGGACTCTATGTGGTTTTATCTATACACAATATAATCTCACAGACTGAAGGTGCTAAAATGGATTAAGAAATAAGAGATATTCTCAAATAAGTATGTATTCATTCCCATTGTCTTATGGTAAGTAAAGGTGTTATGATATTTACACACGTTTAACCAGTTTGACTCCTGCTAATTGTGGTGCTAAAATTTTGACTTTCAATATATTTAGGGGTCACTAGAGTCTGTTGAACTTGTGAAACTTTGGTGGAAGATCACGATCACAACCTATAACTCACTGCATGTTATTGCTAGATTCAGTTCGAATGGCTAACCCAATGGCGTTTGAACCTTTGTTAAGAAAGTAAGGTTTCGAAACTTCATAATGTATATTTTATTCTGTTGAATTTGTTTTCAAGTGGGCACCATTTTCAGCCAACAACTTGTTTAGCAGGTTTGCCCTGGACATTTATGAAGCGGAAACAATCCCTGAAAAGAAGGACATGGTTGCTCAAAATCCTCTCATGGTGTCTGAGGTGAAAACACTAACGTTTGATATTTCGGTTCCAAGTTTTCATGTCTCTCTCAGGTAACTAACTTTAATTGAACCCAGGTTCCCCAGCAAAGGAACGAAAGTGATTGCGGATATTTTGTCCTTTATTATATAAGTAAGTTTGAGCAATGTGTCCCAATGAATTTTACCCATACTTTGTAAGTTATGTAGTCTTGCTTATACTGATACTTATATATTTGTTCTAAGTCATATTCTGCCAGCAAGACTCTAATTGCTTGTGTATTTTTTATTTATTTTCTTTTCGCCACATCATATGAAGGAGGATTGGTTTGGTCACGAAGACTTACAATCCTTCCTTGACAAACTATTGTCTGACATTTTGTAGAGTGATTTGTGGATTTGTTTATGTTTGGTTTTACTTTTTCTGAGACTACATAGTAAGTGCATAATTGTTGAAGAACGATGTAATATATAGTTGAATTGTGTTGGATTGACGGGTTGATCTGGAGGAATTTAGAAACAGTGGATATAGGTAACAAGAAATAATCAACAAGAGAGTAGATAATTTTATGAATTTATTTGTAAAATATAGCTTTTCCATTTACTGTTGAAGGAAATGAAATTCATGTGTTATAGAATATCTCCTATGAAATGGGAAGCTAATTTATTTCTCACCCAGAAATAAATGCGAGTGATTATATAGTTTCATATATGCATGGCAATGTATATTCAATTTCACACTTTGAATTGGTGTAATCTAAGAAAAAAGTCTGAGTTGAACAAATTATTTGCCCAAATATGAATAAAGATAAGATTTGACTCATTATAGATTTCTTATTGATAATTATGTGATTATGATATATAACTATCGAACGATACAAACATGCATAAACCTCAATTTATTATTCACGTGAGTAAACAATGTTAAAGTAGGCAATTTGTCAATTCAATTTAACAATTTCCATTCATACTGCAGACTTTTAATGCCGCGGCATTGAACAATTTTTTTTTTTTTTCGGGTAAGTAAGTTTTATATCCAAAAGAAAACGGTTACAAAGTAACACGATCGGCTGAACCAAAAAGCCCAAAAGGTAAACAAAACACAAGCATAAACGCCTTAGCAAGAGAGCATGCAGGCTCAATAGCAAGAGAGCATGCAGGCTCAAAAGCAAAAGGAGCACGCAGGCTCAGAAGCAAAAGGCATAGACGCCTGGAAAAGAGCACATAGGCTCAAAAAGCCATCGATGCCCAGAAAAGAGCACACATGCATAGAAAAAAAGGTACATACGCCTAGAAACGAGCAAGTAGGCTCAACCAAGGGAAAATGGTAACTAGGATCTCTGCCTTTTCTTTTTACTCTTCTTACCCTTGGATGTTGGTTGATCTGGAGGGCGAGGGGACTGGGACTAGAGCATGGGCCACTCCATGTCAAAGTGGAGGTCCACCTCGACGTCTTCAGCAAAGGAAGGGAAACAGCCATTCCAATCACTGGATAAAGCTGCGTCAACATTCATGTTGCAGGGGGCAACATGAACTAAGGCTAACGACCCTTCTCGGTTGCCCACGGAGGAGTCATTGCTCGAATGATCACTCGCCACCCTTTTTAGGGCTTTGGAGGGCAAAAGGTTAAGAGCCTCGATTATCAAATCACCCATTGGGTAAATCCTTCGGGTTCGAAGTCGAGGTGATCTCTGTCCAAAGGTTGTTCGAGAGCTTGGTGCTCACGAGAAGGGTATTTGAGGCCCTAGAAGGGCTCGGATGAGGAACACTCGATGTGGCCTCCTGAGGGGCTTTAAGAGGCTCAGGAGCTGCCTTTGGTAAGTGACAAACATGGCCAAACTCACAGCATTTTGGACATTGCTTCGACTTCTATTAATACTCGACATCAACTGGGATTGATTTGCTCTCACTTGTGAAAGTAAATCGATGCAGGATAGGCTTGGCGGCATCGATCTCCACACACACCTGAGCATAATCAAGCCAGGTGAACTCATAGGTCGGTTGGTTGCACAATGACGAGCGACCAATTACATTGGATGCATAGCCCAAGCCCTTATGCATCCATAGAGCAAAAGACAATCCTGACAATCAGATCTGGATTGGGACTTTAGTGACCCAGGAAGATCTAGGAGATTCATAGGATTGCTATTGAAGTAGGATGATGTTTTTTCCCCCAAACATCTAGGGGCCATCTACTAAAACTGAGCGAAGGGCAACTTCTTCCTTGAAACAGAAGTAGAAACGGTTCCCCTTGGACAGGACTTGTCGAAGTCCATAAGTTATCCGCACACGTGTGGCAATGAACTTGACGGCATGAAATGAGATTTTGTATTTGGGAAAAAAAACTCTCAAGGCAAAGGCGCCATTGGGCTTGACCCTTCTTGATCAAATCAATCAGAAGCAAGATTTCCGGACTATCCCCTTCCACATTGTGGTGAGTGTGGGGAAGTGTGAACGGGGACTTGGAGTTGGTGACATGTAATTTGTTGGCCATGAAGAATTAGGTTGTAATGGACTACTTTTGGAGGGGGTAATTGATTGGCGTTGGCTTGGGTGGGGATTGGAGGTGGAAGGGTGTGATTTGGTTGGATGGGGCAAGAAGAGAAAGAAACAACTTTGGCAACAAGTGAAGCGTAGTGGGAAATGGTCTATGGTCATCACAAGACCTTTGATGGAAAATACCAGTATTACACAAAGTTGGATGCTGTTCATGGATTATGTATAGAATACGTGCGTATTCAAATATCCTTCATATATACCTTTGCCAAAAGTATACTTGTTTAACTAAACACAGTATTAATTTGTACCCACTAATCTTGTAAAGGGTATTTTAGTGAAATAATATCTAAGTATTTTGTAATTACTACCAACCAAACACATTAATTATTTATACAGCCCATACGAACCGAACACAATAATAATTTATACCTATTAATCTTCAAGGTTATTTATCTTACTAATAATCCTATCTTTTTAGTAATATATCATTGTCAAAACCAAACACACCCTAAATACAAGGAATGTTTTACTAGGCAAACTAACGTAACGAAAATATATTTTCACCCAAATCTTATCTAGGGTTATATTATTTAGAACCCTCTTAATTAGTTCGGCGAAACAAATTATTAATGTAAATGAAGATATAAAAATGTATTTACATATTAATATTTAATTAAAAAAAAACTTATTTTTTTAAACCTTGAATGACTACGATGATTTCTATTCTAAAATTTAATCGCACAAATATACTAATTTTATATGTTTAATTTAAAAATATTTTTAAAAAATGATGACAATGCTTTTAGAGAAAATCGTTTTTAGAAGAGATATAGTTTTGGCGGGTTCCAATTTGAGAATGATGCAAATTATCAATCGCAGGAGACTAGGAAAGTCAGACCACCCTTAATAGGCTCTAAATAATATGTTCCTAGTCCTAAAGTAATTTGAGTGGCTCAAAAAGTTTCTTCGTAATTTTTTGAAAGGCACTTTGGTGTTTAGAATACCTGACAATTGTTTGTGTTGCAACGGTTTCGTGACGTGTTATGTTTTCTCAAATCAAATCCGACTCATTAGCTTATTGGGTCTAAATGTTAATTCCCGAACCCAAATGTTATTTTATCGTGTTAATCAAACCCAACCCAATAAAGTTTCGCTAATATTTTCTATAAATTTTTATAATTGAACAATGAAATATAATTCGATTGAACTCTTCCAAAAAAATTTATAAATCTATAATAATTTATATATCTAAACGCATTAATATTGAAATTATTAGGGTGTGTAAATATTGTAAATACTGATTAGTTTTTAATCTTCAGATTAGTTACAGATTAGTTAGTTAGTTAGCTTCACTAATTACATTTTATGTTATAACTAATCCATTGTAATAGTGACTATATATATAGTCTGCTTGTCTGCTTCTATTTGGGTTGACTAATAATAAAGAAAGCAGTTTATTCTTCATTCTCTCTCTCTTCTCTCAGCTTATCTTCTTCTTCTTCACGAAGCTTAATATGGTATCAGAGCATATTTGATCCGATGCAAATCTGCTCATTTTTTTTTCCTTTCTACGCTGATTGTTCTTGCCTTCGTCAATATGGCTACTCGTGCCTTGAATCGATGATTCCAATTAAGAAGCGTACAACTTTGAATCATTCTGCCATTGATGAACCTTCCAATCCTTACTATCTTCATCATTCTGACAGCCATGGGCAAGTGCTTGTCTCGCAACAGCTCACTGATGAGAATTACACCAGTTGGAGTCGTGCGATGTTGATTGCCCTATCCGTGAAGAACAAAGTGGGATTTGTTGATGGCTCTATTTCTGAACCTAAAGGTACTGACAATAATCTACTTAGTTCCTGGACTCGCAATAAAAATATTGTTATATCTTGGATCTTAAATTTGGTTTCAAAGGAAATTTCTGCCAGTATTATTTTTGCTTCTTCTGCCTGAGAGATTTGGCTAGATCTTAAGGATCGTTTTCAGCAGAGGAATGGACCTAGAATTTTTCAGCTTAAACGTGAATTGATGAATCTGCGTCAAGAACAGAGTTCTGTTAGCGTTTACTTCACAAAGCTGAAAACTATATGGGAAGAACTGAGTAATTATCGGCCTAATTGTTCTTGTGGAGAGTGCAATTGTGATGGAGTTAAAAATCTTAACATTCATCATCAAACGGAGTACATAATGTCTTTCTTAATGGGACTTGATGATTCTTTCTCTCAAGTTCGTGGTCAGTCGCTTCTCATGGATCCGATGCCTCCTATTAATCGTGTTTTCTCTCTTATTGTTCAAGAGGAACAGCAAAGGAGAAGCAATCCTTCCTCTGATTCGAGCAATTCTACTGGCACAATGGCATTTGCTGTTAAAACAGATGTAGCTAAGTCTGGTGGTCCTAGTTCTCAAAATTCTCAGAATTCTCATTTCACTGCTTCTAAGAATCAGAAAAGAGATAGGCCTTATTGCACACATTGCAAGATTCTTGGACATACTGTGGATCGTTGCTACAAGATACATGGATATCCTCCTGGCTATAAATTCAGATCTAACAACAATTATAATGCAGCTGCTCATCAAGTCTCTACTACTGATAATAAATCAGATCACTCTAATTCTTTTGGAGGTTTTGTACAGAATCTGAACTCCGATCAATATCAACAGCTAATGTCCATGCTTTCTACACATTTGAGTAGCTCAGCAAAGGTCACCAATGCTCCTGATCCTGCTCAAACCAATTGTCTAGCAGGTATTTGCTTCTCTATCTCTTTGAGTCCTTTATTTTCCTCCAATCAATTCTGGATTGTAGACTTAGGCGCTACTCGACATATTTGTTCACAAGCTGGTGCTTTTGTTTCCCTGCATTCTATTCATCACACGACAGTTACTTTGCCAAATCATTCTCAGATTTTGGTTCATTTTGCGGTGATGTTAAATTGCATTCTGATCTTGTGCTTAAGGATGTACTGTTTGTTCCTCAATTCAAATTCAACTTGATCTCAGTCAGTGCTTTAGTAACTGGATCTGCCCTTACAGTGAGTTTTCTCCCTGACTGCTTTGTTATCCAGGATCTATCCACCAAGAGGATGATTGGCAGGGGTGACAAAGTTCAAGATCTCTATATTCTTAATGTTCGTTGTTTGAATTCTAATTCCAATGCTTTTGTCAATAATGTTTCTGCTCACATTTGGCATAACAGATTAGGACATATTTCTTTTAAGAGACTTGATTCTTTGAAAGATCAATTGAAATGTGATGTAACTAGATTACATAAGGTGGATCCTTGTTATATTTGCCCTCTTGCTAAGCAAAGAAGGCTACCTTTTGAATCAAATAATCATTTGTCCAAATTTCCTTTTGATCTTATGCACTGTGATATTTGGGGGCCATATCCAACTGTTTCTTATACTGGTCATCGGTTTTTCTTGACTCTTGTTGATGATTGCACTCGGTTCACTTGGGTGTATTTGTTGAAGAATAAGTTTGATGCTGTCTCTGTGATACCAAAGTTTTTCAACATGGTTTCAACTCAGTTTAATGCCAAAATCAAGGTGTTTCGATCTAATAATGCACCTGAGTTATCTTTTGCTGAGTTTTTTCAAGATCAGGGTGTTTTGCATCAGTTTTCATGTGTTGAAAGGCCTCAACAAAACTCAGTTGTAGAGCGCAAACATCAGCACTTATTGAATGTGGCTTGGTCATTGTTTTTTCAATCCAGGACTCCAATTTCTTTTTGGACAGATTGTGTTCTTACGGCGGCTTTCTTGATTAACAGAACTCCTTCCCCACTATTGAGACACAGAACACCTTTTCAGTTACTATACAAAACAGCTCCTGATTACACTATTTTTTGAGTCTTTGGCTGTTTAGCATTTGTTTCCACCTTAGCTGCTCATCGAACCAAGTTCCAACCTCGTGCTCGAGTTTGTGCTTTCCTTGGTTATCCGCCTGGTGTGAAAGGTTATAAGTTCTATGATGTAGAAACCAAACAAGTGTTTCTTTCCCGCGATGCGGTGTTTTATGAGGAAGTGTTTCCTTTTCATGCTGTTACTAGTTCCAATCAGGTTCCTGATCTGTTTCCAGATTTAGTTCTGCCCCATTCTTCATTACAGACTCCTTTTATTCCAGATCTTGATTCCTCACCTGTTCATGATCCACTTGTTCCCTCTGGTGATACTTTTACTTCAGCAGCCAATATTCCAGTAAATGATACTCCAGCAACTTCTTCTTCATCTGCTGGTGTTGTTCTTCGCAAATCTACCAGGATGATTCATTAACCTCATTACTTGAAGGATTACCACTGCAATTTGCTTACTGGTTCTTCTAATCCTACTCCCACTTCTGCATATTATCCAATCTCTAACTATATATCTTATCATGGCCTTTCGGATTTACACAAGCAGTTTGTGCTCAGTGTATCTTCTCAGGTTGAGCCTCAATACTATCACCAAGCCGTGAAGTTTCCTGAATGGAGATTGGCTATGCATGAAGAGTTAAAAGCTATGGAGGAAAATAACACCTGGACTGTCACTTCTCTTCCTCATGACAAACATACCATTGGCTGCAAATGGATTTATAAGATCAAACTTAAATCGGATGGATCTATTGAGCGACATAAGGCTCGTTTGGTAGCTAAAGGCTATACACAACAAGAAGGTTTGGACTTTATTGACACTTTTTCTCCAGTAGCAAAATTAGTGACTGTAAAGGTTCTTCTTGCCCTTGCTGCCTCCAATAATTGGCATCTAGCCCAACTCGATGTCAATAATGCTTTTTTAAATGGCGATCTTTTTGAGGAAGTCTATATGGATCTCCCTCTAGGCTATCCTAGACAGGGGGAGTCTTCTCCATCTCAAGGCAAACTCGTATGTAAGCTTCACAAGTCAATTTATGGTCTCAAGCAAGCCTCGAGACAATGTATTCGAAATTTTCTCAAGCCTTGATCAAGTTTGGCTTTCTTCACTCCAAGTCCGATTATTCTCTGTTTACAAAGAGTCATGGGTCCTCGTTTATTGCTCTTCTCGTTTATGTGGATGATATCATCCTTACTAGTCCTTCACCTCAAGCTATTGATGAGCTCAAACAGTTTTTGCATAAACAGTTTAAGCTAAAAGATCTTGGTGGTCTCAAGTACTTCCTTGGTCTTGAGATTGCTCAATCCAAATAGGGTATTGCACTTTCTCAACGTCATTACACCTTACAATTGCTTGAGGACTCTGGTTACTTGGCTTGTAAGCCCACTGCTGTTCCCATGGATCCAAAACTTCAGTTATTTGCTACACGAAGGTGGAATTGCTTTACGATATTACACACTATAGACGGCTTGTTGGGAAACTTCTTTACCTCACTTTGTCTCGCCCAGATATCACTTTTGCAGTTCACAAGCTCGCTCAATTCTTGGCCTAACCTCGCCTTCCTCATCTCAAGGCGGTGCATCATCTACTTCGTTATCTCAAGAACAGTCTTGGCCAAGGGTTGCTGTTTTCATCTCATTCTTCCTTACAGCTTAAAGCATTCTCTGATGCTGATTGGGGATCATGTCCTGATTCTCGTCGCTCCGTTACAGGTTTTTGCATCTTTATTGGAGACTCTTTAGTCTCTTAGAAGGCCAAAAAGCAGACCACCATCTCTCGATCATCAGCTGAAGCTGAGTATTGAGCTCTTTCCTCTCTCGCCGGTGAGCTCATGCAGTTGCGAACTTCTTCAAGATTTTCAAGTCACAGTTGCTTCTCCTGCTTTGCTATATTGTGACAATCAAGCTGCGATACATATTGCCTCTAATCCAACCTTTCATGAACGTACTAAGCATATCGAAATAGATTGCCATTTTGTTCGTGAACGAGTTGCTTCAGGAGTTCTCAAATTGCTGCCCATTTGTTCTCAATACCAATTGGTGACAGTTTTCTAAACCCAAACCCCTTCCCTCTACTCGTTTTTTCTTTGTTGTCCAAGATGGGTGTAAAGACATTTACCACCACCTTGAGGGGAGTATTAGGGTGTGTAAATATTGTAAATCTTGATTAGTTGTTAATCTTGATTAGTTCTGATTAGTTAGTTAGTTAGCTTCACTAATTACATTTTATGTTATAACTAATCCATTGTAATAGTGACTATATATATAGTCTGCTTCTATCTGGGTTGACTAATAATAAAGAAAGCAGTTTATTCTTCATTCTCTCTCTCTTCTCTCAGCTCATCTTCTTCTTCTTCACGAAGCTTAATAGAAATGTATATAAACTTCATAATCATATACTCACACACATTGTTATTAACTTTTTTTTTTTTTTTAACAAACCTAATAATATGAAGAAAAAAAAATTCAATATTAAGTCTCATTCTCAAATTTCAATGCAATGTATAAAATATAATTTATTTTTCCGCTCAAGTTTCATCTTTGAACTATGTACAAATATTAATAAAGCATGACACTTTCACATCTTACCGTTAATTTATAAATTCATAAGTAAAAATTTAAAAGCAACATTACTTATGTTATGCCGGAAAAACAAGGGCTGACGTGGGAAGTCACGTGATGAAGTGTGACCTGCTCCCGTTAGAACGGTAAGCATACGTCAGGCCTGCCAAACGTTATGGAGCTCCCACGTGTCCATTTCCCTGCTCCAAATCGCGTGAAATCAGCTTGGAAAGTGGGCAATGGGACCTTAAGCCAGATTATGTCCTGACATTCACACCAACCCAAGGATTTAACGATGATTACACGCATTCATCTCGTTATAAAAAGGGGAAGACCCCTTCATTAAGGGGATTCGGTCATTTTACACTTGAACTCTCTCTTTCTTGCAAACTTTGTATTTATTTTTCCAAATCATTTGTAAGTCAGTCCGCTGTTGCGACCTGTCCCACTATATTAATACAAATCAGTGGACGTAGGACTTACTACCTTAGCATCCGAACCACTTTAAAAAGCTCCCATTGCATTTATTTCACATTTTCTATCCATAATCACGTGTGTCTCTTGACCAATCAACGTTACGCATGTGTCGATTAGTTGGTGTTAGAATCACGCATCAATAGTTTGGCGCTAGAAGGAGGGCAATGGATCCGGAGCGGTACGCTGCACTAAAATCAGAAGTGGAAAACCTCTTCCGAAATGGGTCCATCCGAGAGGCGCTATACCCGACCTGGGTTACCAACTTGGTCCTGGTAAAGAAGCCAAACGGCAAGTGGCGGACCTGCGTTGACTTCAGCGACCTCAACAAGGCTTGTCCGAAAGATAGCTTCCCTCTGCTGAGAATCGACCAGCTCGTTGATGCCACCTAGGGGCACGAGCTGCTAAGCTTCATGGATGCATACTCGGGATACAATCAAATCCCGATGTATGGGCCAGACGAGGAGCATACGTCCTTCATTACGGACCGGGGGCTGTATTGTTACAAAGTTATGCCTTTCGGCCTCAAGAATGCGGGCGCGACCTATCAGAGGTTGGTTAACCGAATGTTCTCCGACTAGATCGGAAAGATAATGGAGGTCCATGTGGACGACATGCTGGTCAAATCCCAGGTCGCCTAAGAACACATTGCACATCTCGCTGAGATGTTCGACATCCTCCGACTGTACAGAATGAAGCTGAACCCTCTCAAGTGTTCGTTCGAGGTATCGTCAGGAAAGTTCTTGGGGTATATGGTTAATCAGCAAGGCATAGAAATAAACCCCGAGAAGATCCAAGCTCTGCTCGATATGGAGAGCCCGACCAGCAAGAAACAGGTCATGAGTCTAAATGGGCGAATAGCGGCACTTAGTCGCTTCATATCAAGGCTAACAGACCGCTGCTTGCCATTTTTCAATGTTCTGAAGGCCAATAAGAAATTCGAATGGACTCTCGAATGCGAACAGGCGTTCCAGAGTATAAAAGAATACCTAGGGAAGCCACCTCTCCTCTCTAAGCCTCTTCCCCAAGAAATCCTGCTCATCCACCTGTCCGTATCTCAGTTCGCGGTCAGTGTAGCTCTAGTACGGGAAGAGAAAAATGTGCAGTGGCCAGTGTATTATGCGAGCAAGCACCTATCAAATACCGAGATGCGGTATCCGAAAATGGAACGATTAGCCTATGCCCTTCTGATCGCGTCCAGGAAGCTACGACCTTACTTCCACGCCTATACGATCCACGTAATGACTAATTACCCCCTTAGGCAGGTCCTCCAGAAACCAGAAGCCTCGGGTAAACTGCTTAAATCGGCCATGGAATTAAGCTAGTTCGACCTGAAGTACAAGCCCAGGTCGACCATTAAAGTGCAAGCTATTGCAGACTTCATCTCAGAATTTTCTTATCTCCCAAGCGAGCAACAGCCTAGCGAAGTCGTGCAGGAAAGTATTCAAAACCTGTCGACCTGGAACCTCTACGTCGACGGGTCATCGAACAGGAAAAGAGTCGGTGCGGGTCTTCTCCTTGTAAGCCCCGAGGGGGCTCGAATTCATGGTATTCTCCGGTTCGGGTTTAAGGCGACCAACAATGAGGCTGAGTATGAAGCCTTGCTTGCCGGGTTACGACTTGCCAAAGAGATGGGTGCAACTGCGATCAGCATTTACAACGACTCCATGCTGGTTGTCAACCAAATTTTAGGGGAATACCAAACCAAAGAAGAGAACATGGTCCGCTACCTGAAAGAAGCTAAGACCGCTCTCGGGTTGTTCAAACACTTTGAAATCACTCAGATCCCCAGAGATAGCAATTCTATAGCGGATGCCCTAGCAAAGATAGCCTCGTCGTTGGATTCAGAGGCTCTAGATAACATTCCTATTCATTTCGTCGATGCTCCAACTATCAGCTCAACCGAACAGGCCGTAAATGTGACTCAATCGGAGTCCTGGATGACTCCCATTGTCCAGTACCTTAAGGATGGGACCTTGCCAAGCGACAAGGTCGAGGCAAGGGTCCTGCGAGCAAGATCTGCTCGTTACACACTCATAGGGGACCAGCTGTACAGGAAAGGATTCAGTGCCCCTCTCCTCCGATGTGTAACCAGTGAAGAAGCAGACAACGTCATGAAGGAAATTCACGAAGGGATCTACGACAATCACACAGCTGCTCGATCTCTTGCGAATAAGGTTGTTTATCAGGGATATTATTGGCCCCGGATCCAAGAAGATACACACAATTTCATCAAGAAATGTGATAAGTGACAGCGGTTCGCGAACATTCTGCGAGCCCCCTCTCACGAGCTGATAACGATGTCTAGCCCCTGGCCATTTTCCATATAGGGGATCGACCTTATCGGTCCCATGCCAGTCGGAAAAGGAGGGGTCAAGTATGCTGTGGTTGTAGTAGATTATTTCATAAAATGGGTGGAAGCTGAACCGCTAGCCGCGATCACGACCAGAAAGCTGAAAGACTTCGTTTTCAAGAACATAGTGTGCCGCTACGGAATTCCCCACACCCTCATCTCGGATAATGGAAAGCAATTCGATAACGAGGAGTTCAAGCAGTTCTGCGACGAGCTGGGCATCCATAAAAAATTCGCCTCGGTCGCGGGCATCAAGCAAATGGCCAAGTTGAAGCTGTCAACAAGACCATCAAGCACACTCTAAAGTCCAAACTTGGGGCAGCCAAAAGAAATTGGGCTGACGATCTCCCCGAAGTCTTATGGGCGTACAGGATAACTCCAAGAACCTCCACCTCAGAAACCCTCTTTTCGCTAGCCTATGGCTGCGAAGCAATGATTCCTGTGGAGGTGGGAACTGGTTCTCTTCGGAGAGACTTGTACGATGAGGTTGAAAACGAAACACTTATGAGGGCAAGTCTGGATCTTGTTGAAGAGCACCGTAGCAAGGCTTCGCTAAGGATAGCAGCCTACCAACAACGTGCGAAGAGGTTCTTCGATTCAAAGGTTAAGCGAAAAGACTTCCAGGTCGGAGACCTTGTGCTAAAAGAAGTTCTCCTCGGAGGCAGGGAGCCAAGTGCGGGGGTACTAGGACCTAACTGGGAAGGTCCGTACTGGGTCGACAAGGTGATCAGACCGGGGACTTACCATCTCAAAAGGTTAAACTGTTCCAAAGTACCCCGAGCTTGGAATGCCGAACACCTCCTGCCATACTATCAGTAATCCTGAACCTAGCTCTCAAATTAGTTTTTGATTTTGTTAGTTCCCTCTTTGATGTAAAGTATTATTTTGTTCGATGGAAACAGTTCGCATTCATTCTTCGCTTGTAACAATTCGCATGTAATATTGCCTTATGTAAAATTGAATGTAAACTGCACTTATGTATGATAAAGCGAACAGCAATTGAAAGCAAACTATATTTTCATTTATTTACAACAAAAATTGTTTAAGACCCTATTCCAATGGAGTCAGCCTCATTGCACTAGGGGCTGGTCAGGGGGACCCTTCGAAACAGGACCCAAACCCTCTGCCTGGTCGGATGTTCGAGTGGCCGCTGTTGCTTGATTGTCTTCCTCAGCCAAGATCCGTAAGGCCTCTTGCCACCCCTCTGGGAGGTCAGAAATATCCAAATCTGGGTTCTTTGGTCGCAGGCTATAAATGGACCTGATTGCCCAGTCGGCGGCCTTATCCTCAATCTCCTCTGATTGGATCCGCATTTCTTCAGTCATTGAAGCATTTTTTCCTCGACTCTCCTAGAGTTCGGCCTCGAGAGCTAGCCTTTCCTTTTCGGAGGCCTCCTTTTCTTATTCAGCTCGCTGAGCCCATATGGAGGTCGTCTGGAGCTTCTGGTTCTTCTCTTCGACCTCCTTAGAGAGCCTAGCAGTTATCCTCTGAAGCTCCTTTACTTCCTCCGCACGTCGTTCAAGCTCTGCCTTTTGGAAGTCCATTGTCCGCAAAGCGAAATCCTTTTGGTTCAGGTACCTATTTGCCACTTCGAATGCTTGCGTTCTTTCCTCTTCGACGGACTCCAAGCTCTGTTTGAGCTTTGCAACCTCTTCCTTTAGGTCGCTTGCCCCCTTCGCGGCCCCCAGCCGAGTCTTCTCCATGGACATCCTTATCGCGAGCAAAGCCTGTGAGCAAGAAGCGAATTAGAATGAAAATGGCGGACAAACTTTGAGAACAGTTCGTTTACCTTGCTTAGATGTTGGAACGACTTGGTCATCAGGTCATCGTCTGTATCTGCGAACTCATCATATGACTCCGATAGCCCACACTCGAACAGAGAATAGACTATCGGTTGTAGGTATTCGGGCAAGCTCCCCAACGAGTCCAGCACTGGCATGCCCTTCGCCTTGTCGGCAACGATCATCTCATCCGCGGGTTCCTTGCCCGACCTCCTTCTTGAGTCCTGTCGCGACCTTAAGGGTTCTTCCTCAGATTCGGTCTCTGAATCGTCGACCTGAATCTGCTTCCTCTTCTTCAACCTCTGGACCAGAGCCTTCCGCCTCGGGCGAGCAGGTGGTGGCTGAGCGACTTGTTCTGTCCTGGTCGCTTCTTGCTCAGGGGCTGGGAAGGCGCTGCTTGCACTGGTTGTGCCGTTATGGGATGAGTAGCTTTGGCTGCCATTTCTCTCCTCGATCGAGGGAAGACAAACGGTGCTCGCTGGGGCTGCTCGGACTCTTTCAGAGGCATGGTCGCTGCATGCAAGTGCATTAGTAAACAAGTTATTCTGTGACCAGAAGGGAATCAGTGTAACTTACCTTCTGGGGGCTCCAAAGATGCGTTGTTACTAATGAAACCGTACTTCCGCAAGTTTACGGTCTTCACGAGCTTCCTCGCATCCCGACTTTCCTCGGGAAGGACCCCGAAAGACATGAGCCTGTCCGGGTCGTCAAGCAGGTCTTGGCTGGTCATCTTGTTAACTGCAAAAGAAGGCAGGTCGTTATGATAGAGCAAGCGAACAGACAATGAACCTAGCGAAGAAGAACCTACTTGGTTTCTGAAAGCGGCAGTAGCCGTCATAGCAGAAAAAGAAGAATTTTGTCTCGTAGGCCCCTGCGTTGCTGGGATAGCTATGTATCCCTTCAGCGATGGTAGGTCGCCGGGACAAGTAATAGGAATCCTTGTCCTTACTCTTTTTAAGATAATAGGCGATGCCGAGCTCCACCGCCGTTAGCTCACCCAAGCCACTCTCGCGGCACGCGATATACATCGCGACGGTGATGACATATGCGTTTGGCATCAACTGCATCATCCCGAAGTGATCCAGGACCGACATAATGAATGGATGGAAGGGAATCATCCCTCCACCCTTGAAGATCTCTTCGGAGATCACAGCTAGGCCATCGGAAGGATGCCACGACGACCGGGTGTTGTCGAGGAACACCTCCGCCCGGACTTCGAACTGTCTTTTTATCTTATCGAACTCTTCTCGGGTGAGAATCGAGAAGACATCAAGGGATGCATCCGTGGGAACATCCCGTGAAGATGAACTGGCTCCTTCCTCGGGTCTGGACGTTGACGGTTCCATTCCGGAGTCTGCAACACTGACAGACAGGTCATTTTAGCCATCACATGTTGTCCCGCATGGCGGCATCGGACAAATCCCTTAAACCCTAACAGTAACTCGAGCCGCCATCTACGGCTCAAATCCGACGACAGCGTCGCGTCTCTGGTGAAACACCAGGAAACCCAACGCCATTGCCCACCAACCAAACAAAAAAAAGAGGAAGAAGGAAAAGGACCTTACCTTCTGGGGTGCGTGACCAAGGACGGATCTTGTTTTGGATACCGGAGAGATGCCAATCGGAAAAGAAGAACTTCCGGTTTGCAAAGATTTGTCGCTCGAAGCATAAGGGATTTTGGTGGCATCATCTGAAAAATTTGGGCTTTTATATAGGGATGCACAACCGCGGTTACCACCTCCGAATCAAGGGCGATAGCCTTCTCTCTCTCCGCATTAAATGCGCCCCATATCACATTCAATGTTGTGATGAGGGTCATCATTTCAAAGGTGTCGTGCTGTCAAAACAACGCCGGGTCAGCACACAACGCATTTAATGTGCTTGCCAGACGCTTTAACGCGTGCAGAGTGCCTGACAGCGCGGAAACAGGCTCATCGAATCTCCAACCCTAAGGCACGGTAAGAAACGCCCGATGAATCCAGGTCGCTAGGACGATGATTGTCAGGTCGTTTGGGCAAAGATTGTGCAAGGTCGTGTTCGCAAAAGGCCCTGTCCCGAGCTTCTTCCATTCAGGTCAAAATTACCAGAACCTCCAATCGCGGCATGACTTAGTTTCCAAGGTTCGATCCTCAAACCTTAAAAACTAGGGGACTTCTGTTATGCCTGGGAAAACAAGGGCTGACGAGGGAAGTCACGTGATGAAGTGTGACCTGCTCCCGTCAGAATGGTAAGCACACGTCATGCCTTCCAAATGCTATGGAGCTCCCACGTGTCCATTTCCATGCTCCAAATCGCGTGAAATCAACTTGGGAAGTGGGTAATGGGACGTTAAGCCGGATTATGTCCTGACATTCACACCAATCCAAGGATTTAATGATGATTGCACGCATTCATCTCGTTATAAAAAGGGGAAGACCCCTTCATTAAGGGGATTCGGCCATTTTACACTTGAACTCTCTTTCTTTAGTAAACTTTGTATTTACTTTTCCAAATTATTTGTAAGTCAGTCCGCTATTGCGACCTGGCCCACTATATTAATACAAATCAGTGGACGTAGGACTTGCTGCCTTAGCATCCGAACCACTTTAAAAAGCTCCCATTGCATTTATTTCACATTTTCTATCCATAATCACGTGTGTCTCTTGACCAATAACGTTACGCACATGTCGATTAGTTGGTGTTAGAATCACGCATCAACAACTTATATTAATTAAATTTGAAAATGATGACTATGAGATAGAAAATGAAACTTTTTGTGACTTTGAATAACAATAGAAATTAGGAGGAACATTAGAGATTTTAGCTTAAAATTTTAAAAAATAAAATAAATAATCAAAATATGATATCTTATTTACTATACTTTTTAAAATCTATTATTAATAAATTTAATAAATTCAAAGTTGAACTAGTCAAACAATTTTTTAAGACAAAACCCTAATACAACCCAGTTATGAAACGAGTTACTAACATGTTGACCTATTAATGACCCTAACCATTAAAGCTGAAAGCAAACCCACTTTTGACGAATGTGTTCGTGTTGTCGGCCATGACCATTTTCATCGGGCCTTGTTCAAATGTCTAGACAAATTTGGGAAAAAAACCTTCAGAACTTTTTGGTACTTTGATGCGTAACTTTTTAATTTTATTCTAGAGTAGATTCAAAACACTGAATTCAAAAAAGGAATTTCTCAATGAAGGATACATAACTCCTATATAATTAAAACTACTGGTAAAATAGGTAGAATTCATAAATGTGCAAAACTAGTGTTAATTAATAAACTCAATTAAAATTTGACACAATTTTTATAATGAATGAACCAATCCGTCCAAATTCTTCTAATAATGAAACATTTAAGTAACAATCTAAACAAACATTTATCTCCCAATTGTTAGTTTTAATATTAGGTATAAAGGTAACATTATCACTCTTACATTAGCCCTTAGATTAAGGTTCAAGTGTTTCCTTGAGACCCTAATGTTATAATTCCAACCTAAATCAATCTAATCAACAACCAAAATCTAAACACACAATCAATCACAAAGCTAACAAACCACAACAGCAAGAATTTACCGTAGTTCAACTATCTTTTAAGGGGTAGCCTACATCCATGTTGAGCTCCACAATTGAGAGGCTCTTTGCACTAATTGATCCTTTGTTCAGTTTACACATACAACACTCAACTCATTTCTATAGATCTCACAACACTCTCACCTCTCTTGATACACAATTGTAGACTAATCACTAGGAAATACTCAACTTGGTACTCCTAACCCGAGAGTAAACAAAACCCTCAATATGTGATCACTTGATCACAACCCATAATACAGCAATCAAGAATTACAGATGAAAGAACAACGAAGAACCCTAACAGAGAAAATCACACAAAATGAGAGAGAGAAAAATTCTATTGCTTGATTGAGGTGCCACGTGAGAGAGGGATGCTTTTATATGGCTAAGCAAGTGTCACATTGAGAGCCGTTGGATCTCTCTTCTTGAATCAATGGTCACTAAAGGTGCAACCAAAACGGTAGCATATTGGCAAATCCATATGACACCGTTTCTGACTTCACCTTTAATAATCTCCACCTTGAAGTCAGTCTTCAACAGTAACACATCAGCCCCTTTTAGTGCAGAGAACCATCCTACAACTGTTTCTCAGCTCTATCAACCCCTTCATCCAATATGCAGCAGATTCAAGCAGTGCTTGAGTTTTGCTATAGTAACTACTTTTGTCCCCATCTCTGTAGGGTTGTCTTTGGTTGAAACTTCCTCAACTCTATCATGCCCTTTGCAATTAAGTTTCTGACAAAGTGGAACCTAACATCAACATGTTTGGTTCTCTCGTGATATACCAGATTTTTGCTCAGATGTATGGTACTCTGACTGTCTGAATATATAACTGCCATACTGTCCATTAGCCTTGCCTCTTTCAAAATCCCTTGTAGCCATAAAGCTTCCTTATATACATCGATCACAACCACATATTCTGCCTCTGTGGTTGACAAGGCTACCAATGGTTGCAGTTGTGATTTCCAACTGATACAGTTACCTCCCAAGGTAAAATAGTAGCAAGTTGTTGATTTCCTTGTGTCTCTATCCCCTACAAAATCAGAATCTACAAAGCTAACTAGATCAAGTGCAGAGTTTCTTTTACAATAGTTTAATCCCATATGCAAAAAACCATTAATATATCTAAGCAGCCATTTCATTGCAATCCCATGTTCCATGCCAAGGTTAGCCATAAACTGGCTAAGTAATGAAATAGCAGAAAAAAGATCTGGTCTTGTGCTTATCATAGCATACATTATGGACCTTATTGTGTCAGAGTAAGACACATTTTCCATTTTAATTAACTCAGTGTCAGATTTGGGGCATTGTATCTTACTAAGGGTGAAGTGACTTGCTAGTGGCAGATTTACTGGTTTAGAATTTGAATTCCAAATTTCATGACTAGTTTTTGTAGGTAAGAACACTATTGGATTCTTAATTCATGGGTTTTCCTATTTCTTTCAATAACCATTCCTAGAATCTTCCTAACACATCCTAAATCTTTCATAGCAAATTATGAATTCAGTTTAGATTTTAACTCAGTTATCTTTGATGTAGATTTGCTTATTAAAAGCATATCATCTACCTATAGCAACAGATATATAGGCATTTTATAAGTAGAGGCAAAGTAAAAACAACTATCGTATTTGCTCATAGAGAACCTAATAGTCAACACAAAGGATTCAAACCTTTTATACCACTTCCTAGGTGATTGTTTGAGGCCATACAATGACTCATGCATCATACAAACATGATTAGGTAGTTGTTTATCCATGAAACTAGTGGGCTATCTCATGAAGATTTTTTCTTCTAGCTCACCATGTAAGAATGCAGTTTTTACGTTTAGTTGTTCTAATTCTACATCTTGGTGAGCTACTATGGATAAAATTATCCTAATGGTTTTAAACTTAACAATGAGTGAAAAAATCTTATTGAAATCTACCCCTTCCCTTTGTGTATAACTCTTAGCAACTAGGCGAGCCTTATATCTTAAGGGTTCAGTGGGAGTCATACCTTCTTTTAATTTGAAGAGTCATATGCACTCTACTAATTTGTGATCTTTGGGTTTGGGGACCAAAGACCATGTGCCATTAACCTTTAAGGATTCCATTTCTTCATTCATTGTTACCAGCCATTTCTCTTTCTCTTTGGACCTCATTGCCTCATCATAAGTCTCTGGTTTTGTCCTCTGTATTTATGTACTAGCAAGAAGAGTAGTGTAAATTAAATCTGCATAAGAGTACCTAGTAGGTGGCCTTAACTCTCTTCTGTTCCCATCCCTTGTCAACTGATATTAGGACAAGTCCTCTGGTTGGGGTTCTTCAGCTTCCCCTTCTTCTTCTTTAGCTACTTGATTAGGTTGGAAAGGTTGTGCGAGATGAGCAGTAGCTTGATCAGGTTCTTGATCTCAGTAGGGCAAATTAGGGTACTGCCCCGATGGCTGCACCTCAATTTGTGTAATCTTTGGTTGAGTGGAATGTTGGTTAATCTTCCTCATTGTACCTACATCAGTATTAGTGGATTTGCAAGGAAATACCATTTCATTAAACACCACATCCCTACTCACAATTACCTTTACCCCTAGGGATTCTCTATCCCACAACCTATAGCCCTTTGTCCCTTCTTGGTAACCTAGGAAGAACACCTAATTGATCTAGGTTCCAATTTCCCTTCAACTGTGTGTGCATAGGCTGCACACCCAAAAATTCTTAAGTGATCCAAGTTTGACTTCCTTCCTGACCATTTCTCCTTAGGACACATGAACTCTATGGCACTAGATGGGCTTCTATTTACTAAATAAGTTGCTGTGGTCAAAGCTTCTCTCCAAAATGTTTTTTTTTGTAGGCCTGATGTGAACGGTAAACACCTCACATTCTCTAGTAAAGTTCTATTCATCCTCTCAGCAACCTCATTTTGCTGAGGGGTTTTTCTTATAATTCTATGCCACAAAATACCCTAATCAGTGCATAATGTATCAAATTTAGTATTATAGAATTCTAAGCCATTGTTAGTCCTAAGGGCTTTGACCTTTCTATCTGTTTGGTTCTCTACTAACAATTTCTAGCTCTTGAACTTAGCTAGAGCCTCATCCTTGGTTCTAAGTAGGTAAACCCAGCCTTCCTACTATAATCATCTACAATTGAGAGAAAAATAGCTATTTTCCCCATGTGATTTGACCTTTTTAGGTCCCTATATGTCAGAGTGTAGGTATTCTAAGTAATTTGTTGCTAGGTGAGTTTCTTCGGTGAAACTCACCCTGTGTTATTTACCTAGAACATAGTTTTCACAAAATTCAAGGCTCGTTATGTTATCTTTACCAAACAACCCCTGTTGCCAAAGAATGTTCATTCCCTTTTGGCTTATGTGGCCTTTCCTTAAATGCCACTTTTTAGTTACATTTGGTTTTGAAGAGACAAGTGCAGTATTAGGATTCTCAAAGTAGTGTTGTCCACTCAGTATATACAAGTCATTCCTTTTTATACCCATTAAGACTATACTGTTATTTCTATAAACATTCAAACAACCATTTTCAGGCCTATAACAGTAGCCAGATTCACCTAGTGTACCTAGAGAGATGAGGTTGCATTTGAATTCAAGGATATATCTAACCCTAATTAACATTACCAACCTACTATCATTCAATTTTAGGGTTATACTACCCACCCCCTGAACTCTAAATGCATTATTATTCCCTATGTATATTGTTTCATGCTCATCAGTTTCAAAATTTTGGAACCAATCCCTACTAGGACTCATATGAAATGAACATCCTGAGTCTAGAACGCACTCATGAACCTGATCAGTCTTAGATATAGTGAGAACTTCAGTTTCATTTATGATGCCACTATTAGAAGCTAGGTTACTTTCAGTGTTTACTTGCTTTTGTTCTCTAATCCAGTCATAACCGTTCTTCTTTAAGTGTCCTGGTTTATTACAATGAAATCACTTCTTAGTTTCAGACTTGTTCTTATTAAAACCCTTTCCTTTCTTTCTATTCTTAGCATTAGTAACTTTTTGAGCACTACTTCCTAACTGACCTAAATTTGATCTACCTTTCACAAATAGATTACTCCTATTACGTTTTTGAACCGTCAGTTCCAACTCCCTAGCATTTAAGCCAGCAATGATTAAATCAAGGCTGGGAACAATTCCACTATATTGCAGAGCATTCTTAACTACCTGGTAATCTTCAGTTAGGGAATTAAGCAAAATCATGGTTAGACTAGTATCCCCTAATTCTTGGTCAGTCCCTTTCAATATTATTGTCATTTTTTAAAATTCATCTAGGTTATCCTCTAGTGACTTAGAACTTTCAATTTTATATACAAATAGGGCACCCATTAAGAAAGCTAAGTTTGGAGCAGACTATAAAGCATAGAGAGATTTGAGTTTACCCCATAACATCAGTGGTGTGTTCATACCATTGACCTTTTTTAGGACGTTGTCTGACATGTTCATCACAATAAGGTTGGGAGCTTCCTCGTCAACCTTTGCCTTCTTCCTCAGCTTCTCTTTCGGCCACTTCATTGCATCCTTCTCTAGTGCAATAGCGACCTTATTATGTGAGAGCAACACCTTCATTTTCTTCTTCCAGCTATTAAAATCTTTTTTCCCATCATATTGGGTAATCTCCATGCATGTAGTAGTCATGGAGAGATTTTGTTTGGCGCTGGTTTCAAAAGATTTCAAGAAACCCTAGTGTTCTACCCAAGATTGTTTGATATTCTAACAATTGACTACTCGACTAGGAAACTTAACTTATCTAGAGTATCAAAATCGTAACAGATCAAGAAAGCCCCAAATTTGACAAACCCTAAAAAATTCAAGAACCACTCTGATTGCTAATCCCTAGAGATCGAAACACCCTAGATTGTTAGAAAGTGGTGGATCAAGAACTCTTTCACAATCGCCAAACTTTAGACTAAAGAAATCTTTCCAGATCGAGAAACCCTTGACCTCCAGGATTCGAAAAGAATCAACTACTCAACTTTGATACCACTGTTATAATTCTAGCCTAAATCAATCTAATCAACAACCACAATCTAAACACACAATCAATTACAAAGATAACAAACCATAACAACAAGAATTTACCATGGTTAAACTATCCTTTAAGGGATAGCCTACATCCACGTTGAGCTTCACAATTGAGGGGCTCTTAGTACTAATTGATCCTTTGTTTAGTTTACACATACAACACTGAACTCCTCTCTACAGATCTCACAACACTCTCACCACTCTCTTGATACACAACTGTAGACTAATCACTAGAAAATACTCAACCTGGCACTCCTAACCAGTGAGTAAACAAAACCCCTAATATGGGATCACTTGATCACAACCTAGAATACAGCAATCAAGAATTACAGACACAAGAACAACGAAGAACCGTAACAAAGCAAATCACACAAAATGAGAAAGAGAAATTCTATTGCTTGATTGAGGTGCCACGTGAGAGAGTGATGCTTTTATATGGCTAGGCAGGTGTCACATTGAAAGTCGTTGGATCTATCTTCTTGAATCAATGGTCATTAAAGGTGCAAGCAAAACAATAGCATATTGGTAGATCCACCATTTCTGACTTCACCTTTAACAACTAATTTAAGGTTTGTCATACGAATATAATGTACTTAGTATAACACTTAAAATATACACTCATATATATAGTCTTTTTTTTATGCCAATTCGCGAGCAATTAACAACCTAATCACTTAACACAATAATATTAACACACACACAAGATCAAACACAAGAACAACCAATTATACTGTGGTTCATTTATTCAAATATTGAATAAGCAACATCCATGTTGAGCTCCAGGAATATGAGGCTCACTGCACTAGGAATCAAGAGTTATTTATAGATTACAACAATACCCAAAGAATCGTAAAACACTTAATCTTGAACAATCACTCAAACCCTTAATCTCTAGAGAAACCTGAACCAGCTTGTCTATTCTTGAAGGAAACACTACCCTTACCTTACAATTATACAAATTGTAACTTAGATTATGTAGATTTGAGACAAGATTAAAGAAACCCTAACCGAGCACAAAGAACCCTAATCACACAGAAGAGGAGAGCTTCTAGATCTAAAGAAAAGCTAGCTTACGTAAGTTGACTTGCTGGGATGAATTTTGGCCGTTAGATTGTTGATTGCTTCAATGGTCAGGATCATCTCATATAAGTATTGAAACGGCAATGTATGGATAAGTGTTGAGTGCAAAACGTTAGCGTTTTAGGCTTCACTTTAACATTTCTCCACCTTGAAGCTCAAAACCTTACAACTTCAGATTTCCTTAATGCAATGAACCATCATAAACTCCCTTCACAGCTTAGTTGCCACCTTACTTCACAAACAGCAGGTTCAAGCAATGCTTGAACTTGGCAACAATAATAATCTTGGTACCTATATCAGCGAGATTATCTTCAGTTGGAACTTTCTTCAAGTTGATCAACCCTTGGGCAATTAAATCTCTAACAAAGTGAAATCTTACATCCATATGTTTGGTCCTATCATGATAGACAAGATTCTTGTTCAGGTGAATGGCATTTTGGCTGTCTGAATAAATGGTTGCTACTTTATCAATCAAATCTACTTTGGACAGGATTCCTTGAAACAATAGTGCTTCTTTAAACACATCTACAACAACCACATACTTTGCCTCAGTTGAGGAGAGTGCCACAATAGGCTGAAGCTAGGATTTCAGCTCACACAATTCCCTCCCAACATGAAGAAATAGGAAGTGGTTAACTTCCTTGTGTCTCTATCACTTGCAAAGTTAGAGTGTACAAAACCCACAAGATTAAGTGAATTACATCTCTTACAATATTCCAAACCAATATGTAAAGTGTCATTAATATACCTTAGGACCCATTTAAGTGCAAACCAGTGTTCTGAACCAGGATTAGACATGAAACGACTCAGTAAAGACATGGCAAAAGAGAGGTCTAGCTTGGTGCTAATCATGGCATACATAACTGACCCTATTACATTTGCATAAGGGACCTTTTCTATTTATTAACTCAAAATCAGTTATAGGCATTGGGATTTACTAAGTATAAAATGGCTAGCTAAAGGCATGGACACTACCTTAGATTCAGCCATGCCAAACTTTGAAGTCAGTTTTTGCAAGTAGGAACTCTGAGTTAGTTTCAGTTCATGGCATTTTCTATTCTTATGTATTACCATTCCAAGTATCTTTTTAGCACATCCTAAGTCTTTCGTGTCAAACTCAGACTTAAGTTTACCCTTTAATTCATTTATTCTATACTTAGATTTGTTAATCAAGAGCATGTCATCCGCATATAAGAGTAAATACAAAGGCATGTCATTATCCAAGGCAAAATAAAAGCAACTATCATATTTACTCCTATTAAAACCAATGCTCAAAATGAATGCATCAAACCTTTTGTACCATCGCCTAGGAAATCTTTGATCCATATAATGACTTATGTAGCAAACACACATGGTTGGGAAGGCTTTTATCAACAAATCCAATAGGTTGTCTCATGTATATCTTCTCTTCTAAGTTACCATGTAGAAAGGTTGTCTTAACATCTAGTTGATCTAGTTCTAGGTCATAATGTGCAACTACAGACAACATGAGCCTAATTGTTTTATACTTAACTACTCGTGAGAATATTTCATTGAAGTCTATGCCTTCCCTTTGTGTGTAGCCTTTAGCTACAAATCTAGCCTTATAGTTAGGATGATCAGAAAGGTTTATATCTTCTTTTACCTTGAATAGCCATCGACATTCAACCAATTTTTGATCTTTTAGAGTTGGGACCAAGGACTAGGTTATGTTGACTTTCAGTGACTGCATTTCTTCCTCCATTGCAGCCTGCCACTTATCCTTGTCCTTTGATTTGATTGCTTCCTCATAGCTATCAGGTTTAGTCCTCAACACTTCAGCTCTAACCACCACTACAGTATAAATCAAATCTGCATAGGAATATTTGGCTGGTGGTCTGATTTCCCTGTGGGTTTTATCTCTGGTTAGCTGATACTGTGCCAGAGGTTCTTCTTGGGTTGGTTCAGGGTTCTCAACTGGTTCATCTTCATGATCATAATCCAAAGTTGCCACTTCAATTTCTACATTTGGATCTCCTTCTTCAGGTTGAGCACTTGAGGGCTCCACCTCAATTTGTGTCCTTACAATTTGTTCTTAACATATGGAGTCAAAGCTAGAAGTACTTGCATTAGGGTTAGCAGTTTTGCAAGGAAACATATTTTCATTAAAAATGACATCCCTACTAATGATTATTTTAACCCTTGGTGCATTTCTTTCCCATAATTTGTACCCTTTAGTCCCTTCCTAATATCCAAGGAACACACATTTTAGTGACCTAGGTTCAAGCTTACCTTTGTTTGTGTGTGCATATACTGCATGCCCAAGACCCTAAGGTGGCTCAAGTTAGGTTTTCTTTTAGACCATCTCTCCTCGGGGTATATGAAATCTATTGCACTAGAGGGACTCCTATTGACTAAGTAGGCTACTGTGTTGAGGGATTCTCCCCAAAAGGTCTTAGGTAATCCTGATATAAATAGTAGGCATCTGACCTTCTCCAACAAGGTTCTATTTATTTTTCAGCTACCCCATTTTGCTTAGGAGTTTTCCTAACTGTTCTATGTCTCAATATGTCTTGATCACTACAATAATTGTCAAACTCTGAATTACAGAACTCTAGCCCATTATCCATCCTAAAAATTTAACCTTTCTATCCACCTAATTCTTTACAAGTGTTTTCCAGCTCTTAAACCTATCCAAAGCCTCAACCCTTAGTCCTAAGTAAGAATATCTGGACTTTCCTACTATAGTCATCAACTATAGACAAAAAATAACTATTGCCCCCATGAGATTTTACCCTTTCAAGTCCTTAAAGATCAGCATGCAAGTATTATAAGCAATTAGTGGCCAGGTGTGTTCCCTTATGAAAACTTAGCTTATGCTGCTCCCCCATTATACAAGTTTCATATAATTGTAGATCACTAATGGTATCCCTACCAAACAACCCTTGTTTACTTAGAGTATCTAAGCCTTTCTGACTCATATGGCCTAACCGTAAGTGCCATTTTTCAGTAACAGTAAGGTTTGTAGTACGTAGTGTAGTATTTAAGCAATTAGAATAGTGATTCCCAAACAAGATGTACAACCCATTCCTTCTTACCCTAGTAAGAACTATGTTGTTTGCCTGATAAACACTTAAGTACCCATTTTCAGCCTTATAACAACACCCAGACTCATCTAGGTTTCCTAGTGAGATCAGATTCCTCTTAAGTTCAGGAATATATCTAACCTTAGTTAGTTTAACCAATTTCCCATTATCCAGCCTTAAAGTTATGCTACCAACCCTCTAAACCTTACAAGCATTGTTATTACCCATAAACACTGTGTCAAGGTTACTAGGTTCAAAATCTTGGAACCAATTCTTGTTTGGACTCATGTGGAATGAGCAACCAGAATCCAGTACCCATTCCCCTATAATATCAGACTTAGACATTGTCAAGACCTCTGATTCTTCAATACTGTGTTTGGTGGAAGCGAAATTACTCTCAGTGTTAGCATCTATCTATTTTTTAATCCACTCAAAATAGTTTTTCTTTAAATGGCATGTTTTATTATAGTAAAAACATTTCTTGGTTTCCCCATTAGATTTGTGTGTGCTTTTATCCTTCTTTTTGTTCCTAGGGCCATTGACATGATATGAATTACTACCCATCTGACTTGTCTCTCCCTTAACCTTAATAAACAAATTATTATCACTCCTGTTTTGAACCCTAAGTTCTAACTCCCTAGCTTTTAATCGATCAACTATTAATTCTACACTAGGTACAATACTCGTGTATTGCAAAGCATTCTTTACCACTTGATACTCCTTAGTTAATGAATTCAAAAGAATCATGGCAAGGCTGGAATCATTGAGCTCTTGATCAGTACCCTTAAAGACTAGAGTCATTTTCAAGAACTCATCAAGGTTTTCCTCAATAGTCCAATTACTATCAATTTTATAAGAAAAAAGAACCCTTCAAATATGCAATCTTAGGTGCAGATTGTAAAGAGCATAGAGATTCAAGCTTACCCCAGAGGCCGATTAGGGTTTCAAACCCATTGACTTTTTGCAAAGACACTTGTTAGAGATTCATAATAATCAAATTGTAGGCCTCCTCATCCACCTCGGCCTTCTTCTTCAGTTTCTCCTCTAACCACTTGGTGGCATCTTTTTCCAATGCGATAGCCACTTTGTTGTGAGACAACAAAGCCTTCATCTTCTTTTTCCAACTGCCAAAATTGATCTTCCCATCATATTGGGTGATCTCAACTCTAGTTGTACTCATGGTTGGACCATGGTGTTTGTGTTTGGTGATTACTCAACAAAACCCTAGAAATCAAGATTGATTTCTGATTTTTCACGAAATTGATGACACGAATTGAGGGAATTTCTAACCCTAGACTCCATCGAGACTAGTAATCAAGAAATCCCAAATTTTTGACAAACCCTAGAGATAGACAAACCTAACCAAACTCTGATACCACTGTTACACCAATTCATGACCAATTAACAACCTAATCACTCAACACAATAACAAATTAACACACACATAAGATCAAACACAAGAACAACCAATTTTACCATGGTTCACTTATTCAAATACTAAATAAGCTACATCCACGTTGAGCTTTAAGAATTTGGGGTTCATTGCACTAAGAATCAAGAGTTCTTTATAGATTACAACAGTACCCAAAGAATCGCACAACACTCAATCTTGAACAATCACTCAAACCCATAATCTCTAGAGAAACATGAACTAGCCTTTCTAATCCTGAAGGAAACACTACCGTCACCTTACAATTACACAAATTGTAACTCAAATTATATAGATTTGAGACAAGATTGAAGAAACCCTAATCACACGAAAGAGGAAAGCTTCTAGATCTGAAGAAAAGCTCGCTTATGTAGGTTGACTTACTGGGATGAATTTTGGCCGTTAGATTGTTGATTGCTTCAATGCTCAAGATCATGTCATATGAGTCTTGAAACGGTAGCATATGGATAAGTATTGAGTGCAAAACATCAGCGTTTTGAGCTTCACTTTAACATCTTTGAAGTTGTCTTAAAGTTTGTAACAACAAAAATTACTATGAAAACATCTTCCAACAAGGTTAACCTAATAATTTCCTTAGTCAAGTAATTACAATGTTTACCTTCTTTAACACCAATCATTTGACAATTGGGAGAATTTTGTTTGTATTGCTAAATCGTTAGCGAATGTAAAATAATACATCTAGTAAATGAGACCTACATTTTTAAACTTTTTTGTTAATCAAGAATTCTAATGTTTGAAGATCTAATATTGGGCAACTTTACATAAAAGAAAACACAATTCAAGAAAACACCTCCCTCTTATCCATTAAACGTTAATTATGATGAAAGCGAATTTGAATGTTTTTACCTAGCAAGAATTGTAAAATCTTTTAATAAGAGGATGAATGAAGCGTTGATATCATTGATAGACTTTTTGTAGATTATATACACAACAAACATATTGATTTACAAAAAAAAAAAAAAATTGGTGTTATTCTTGTGTGAGTTGTCTTAGTGAATAAGAGAAAGCTGACTTTCCCTGTTCGTTTTCAAAATCATTAATTGTAGATTTGATTGGAATATAAGAATGATCATCCTTGATATTTTCCTACACAGTTTCCTTAATATGCCCTTTCAGGTTGTTCTGGGAACTTGGATCAACACCCAGCTTAGTGTGAAAAATAACAAAAATAATTCCTAGGCAAAGAATTGGTGAAGATATGTACAAGTTGATAGACATGGTAGAATACCCGAGTAATTAAAGTCCCTATAGTTATTTTTTTCTCGAACAAAATGGTCATCAAGTTCAATATGTTTGGACCTAGCTTGGAACATTTGATTAACAGACATATATCAGGCACTAATGTTGTCACAATATAATATCTGAGGAGGTTTGAGCAAGGGAACACCAATATGACATTAAAAAAAGAGCCAACCAAGTTAATTTAGCGATTGCAAAGGCCATTGAGCAATATTCTGCTTCAATGCTCGATCTATATACCATTGGTTGCTTCTTGGAGAACCCAAAGATTCAATTTACACCAAGAAACACACAAAACCCTGTTGTACTTCTTCTAGTTGTAGGACAATTGAGCCAATCCGTATCACTAAAGCTATAGAGTGAAATAAGACTTCTAGAAAGATAGCATAATTCATATATAATGTTTTTTACATTCCGAACTCTTTGAGATTCATTTAACATCCTTCACATGAATAAACATAGGCTTTCTAAACAACTGACATACTCAATTAACCACATGAATAATGTCAGATGATGTGAACGTAAGGTATTGCAATGCACCCACAATACTTCTAAAGTTTATGGCATCAATTAAAGTGGTATCTAAAGAGGATGGTTGTTCTTTAAGAACTTACGATGTGGTAATGGAGTTTCCCTCTAACATCTTGGTCCATTTGAGAAATCACACACATATTTTTGCTGACAAAAAACAAGCCTCCATCAAAATGTTTAAGTTCTATGCCAAAGAAATAATGCATTGGACCGAAATCCTTGATAGCAAATTCACCACTAAGCTAGCCAAGAAGAACTGAGATGAAATAATCATTGTTTCCAACTGTTAGAGTAGGTGCCCTAGAGCCAATCCTATTTTGTAAATTGACTCTTTGTAATCATGTTTCATTATCAGTAAGGGCATCTATCTATATCATGTGATCTGATTATATTTATATAAGAAAATGATATATGTCCTTGGGATGGCAGAACCGTGATGAAGGTATCGAGTGTTTGAAATCTCAATAGTGAGAACCCTATGAGCACATATGGTGGCCATTCTAGAAACGTTCATAGCCCCAGTATTATCTTGACCTAGGACACAGATAATACGCTAAGACTATCATAGTGTTGGACGACTCTGTCGAAAGATAGTGACAGATCTCACTTGTCAAGGTTGTTTGGTGACAACTTGGTGCAACACATGGGTGCTTGCTATAGGCAAGTCACCAGACCAGTCCACCAGAGGATTCCACATAGATGGTTACCCCAGTGTCTGTGGAACAAATCCTCTAACGAATAGTGGTGCATGTGATCCTTAGACTTGAAGCACCTTATGCACCAATTGTTGTAGTTTGACACTAGCCCAACGTAGTTCTATTCAGGACTATCAGAACGGTAGTGGTTGGTTGAATTGAAAAGTGTATCGAGACTATGGTGGATTGGTAGAGGATTAATCACTCTTTGGTACGGAAGAAATTATCTCACTGAGTAATTGGATAGATGGCAACATCATTAAATCTATGGCCACAGTGGGATGGAGTCGTAGCTCAGTCCAATCTATTATGGTCGTTGGTCCAATAATCGAATATCGAGATATGAAGGATATTCGAGGTTGACACAACTTCTATGCCTCGGCGTTGATGAGATAATAGATTATGAAAGTATTGGATTGCACGGTAACCATATCGTTGATAGATAGCAGTTTCAGTGAATTCGAATCTATCGGATGACCATGATAGGCCAATCTTGGTCGGTGTCTAGTGGGACGATTGATTGATTGATTGTCAATCGCGATAAGATTCACTGCTGATATGATGAGGAGCCTTTGGGTCGCACACATAGAAGACGGATTAAGAATAAAATTCACGAGAAGAGTATTTTCGTCATTTATGATGAAATTGTATTTTCGTCATTTATGATGAAAGGGCATTTTTGTCTTTTAAGATGAAAAGGCATTTTGGTAGTCTCACAATGTAATTAAATTTACTAAGGTTGTTGCCTAAATTTAATTTCATGTGGAAATTAAATTAGTGAGATTATATATATAATGGATATTATCCAGTATTAATATTTATTATTAATATTGATAATGTGAATTCAAATTTGGTTTTTTTAAATTTGAATTGAAAAATGCTATGTTTGATTGCAAGGGTAATCTATTCCAATATCCAATTGAAATAGATGGCTATTCCAATTTGGAATAGGGTTTTAGTGTGCCCTATTTAAGTGCAACTAAAATTAATTCATTAAGTTGAATGAAATAATATATTGCAACAATTAAAAGAAACCCTTGCCTCCTCTCTAGCTCTCCAAACGTGAGCCTCCATTGGTGAGAGAAAAAATTTTCTCTCAAAGAAAAATTCTGCAGTTTTTTATTCTTTTAGTCGAGTGAATTACCTAGCTTAATAATTCCTCAAAGACGTTTGCCCCGTTTTCGTGTGAAATCGAGAGTTAATTCCTAACTTGGAGAGGGAACGAATCACATCAATCGGAGGAGCCTCCAAATGTTGGTATGACATTTAACTTGATTTAAATATTTTTCTTGTATTAAAATGATGTGGATATGTAATTGGATCATTGGTTTTATGGTTCTTGTGATCAAATTTTTTTTTATATTTTCGCTACGTAAATGATCCAAAAACCAACAACAACAATGATCGGCATTAATTAAGATGATAGCGATGACATCATGACTAGTGTAATAAACAAAAAGAGGGCAATCAACATTGTTATAATGAAACCCGAGTTGGAGGAGAAATTGAGAAAATCTACTCTTTGCAAAGATAGTCATAAACAAACCATGTTGATAATCTTAATTATGTAAGACCACAAACAACTTATAAAAAATTTTAAGCCGTATGTGGGTCTTACTGGCTTAGAGTAAATTTATTCTTTTATGTCCATCTTTATAAGAAGAGTATGAGCAACTTAGCAAACAAATAATAATAATAAAATATTCAGCATTGCAATCTTCCCCTTCACTAGTAAGTTCACCTTTTTCTCCAATAGAAAACTCTGAAAGCAATTAGCAATATTCAAGTCAACCACGCTTAACTTCCTTTTTTCTTTGGTTTGAGACTTTATTAGTTAATCAAAGTAACTCATTAACGAAGGTAAAATATAAAGAAACTGATGAATTTCTTTCTCTCTTTGAATTTACGTTTTAACAAGCATTGAAGATACCACGGTAGGAACAAAAATGCATGATTTTCCAAAACTGTCACCAAATACACGGCTAAAACCATGGCAGAGTCCATTGATCTGTATGCAGTGGCGGACCTAGGATTTTTGCCCAAGGGCTCTCTACGGCTCCGCCATTTTTTGTCAAACAACTAATAAAAACTTTAAAAAAATCACCAAACTTTAAGCAAATAAAATAATGCAATAACATAATACTTTCCTACTTGAAGAAGAGAAGAAAAACCTTGAGCAAATGTGTTAAAAATAACATTCAATTCATAAAGAAACAAAAGAAAATTTTATGTGGAAAAACCTCTTTAATGTAAAGAGAGCAAAAAACCACGGGAATCTAGCGACCCACTTAAATCCAATATAATTGAAAGAGTTTACAATAACCACAATCCACCAAAAATATTCCACACAAATTTCTTATTTCTCCTCTTTTTTTATTTTTTATTTTTTTGCTTCCAAATATTATAATATAATTTTTTATGGCTTTGATCAGACCTAGCCTAAGCTAAAATCGACTAAAAATTAAATCAAGTCAACGTTGCATTGACTTTTAATATGAATTAATAAAAATAAAAAATAAAAAGTGGGAATTTTCTTAGTATAAACATAGATAGTAATTCAAATTTCTTTAATAATTTTGAGCAGCTAAATGACGATGTTTGAAATATAGGAAAATGATAGGTGAAGGGTGAAGAATAATGTACAGTAAAATATAGTTAATGTTTAATTTGGGAAAGCATGAACATTCTTTGACACAAAATTCAAACCAAACTCACAAGATCCATGTCTTTTTTCATCAAATTAAAATCAACAACCTCCAAAACACAAGAATGATTCAACCTTAAAATAAACTAAATTGAAATGAGTAATACACATACCTAAAACTGATAAAACAAAAAACAAAGATAATTGTGGCACCGTGAGTAGTGAAAGCTTCAACAATTTTAGTGTCCAAAATGTTTAAGAGCGAATAGCATGAATAAGAAAAAGAGAGTATGAGAGAGTAAATTATTTTTGGGATAAAATCATAAAAAAGCCGTGGAGAGAGTTTTAAACTTTTAATATGATGTGGACCTGAAATATATATATATAGCAAATTTTTTGTGGGCCTGAATATATGTATAATAGTTCTCATTTCAAAAAAATCTGAGGGTAGGCCTAGATATATATATTAATAACAATTTTTTATAGGTCTATATAAACAATTTTTTTTTTTTTTTAAATGTGAGAGGCCTACCCTCATAGCGATTGGGTCTGCCTCTGTCTGTATATGGATGAAAAAAAAAAACCCTGACATTTTGTGGAATTGATTTGGTTAATGACAATTGCACTCCATAAATGATCTGAAACTAAAGCCAACGCCAAACAACTTTCAAAATAACCACCTAGACCCTTGCCACCAAATTCAATTGTTTAAGTAAACAGTGAAAAGGGACATCGAATTACACATAAAATTACTTGCCAAAATAAATTAAAAAAAAAAAAAGAACATAACCTAACAAATGACATGTTCCTACCCAAGGTTTAGCGAAATCCCAAGTTCATACCCCTCGTTGCATTTATTCCATATTCTCACCCTTAAACTAACATTGTTAGTGAATCTTGACTTCTGACTTGTGTTATTACCATTCTACCCTTGACTTTTGATTTCACCCCACCCAACCACCATTAGTCCATCACCATCACCATCCAGCCACCACCAACACCACCACCACCCACCAAACCCACTCAACTGCCATTCAAGCTCGATCTAGCCTGATTCCGGTGATGATTGACCAATCCAACACCACCATCAAGATCCTCTCATCTCCCTCTCCAAAACCCCACTCGGCTCCAAAATGCACTCGACCACCGTTAAGACCTGATCCAGCCTGATTGGAATACCTGTTGTTTTTGGAAAAGAAGACTACTATGAAATTATCACAATAAATTTTTAACGGCCTGGCAATATTGTCGACTATTCCAAATCTTGAAATAAAGTTCCGCAACCAATTCCCTTGAATTTTGGCCTAAAGCAAGCCACAAACACAACTTCCATAGTGGATGCAACAATAATAGACTTCTTCGTACTCTTCCATGATATAGCTCATCCAACTAAAAGGAACAAATAGCCAAATGTGGATTTTCTTGTATCAACACACCCAGCAAAATCTGAATTTGAATATTCAATCACGTCGAGATTATTACATCCCTATATTTAAGTATATGATCTTTTGTTCCTTGCAAATACCTTAGAACTTTCTTCGCAGCCTTCTAGTGATCCATACCTGGATTACTCTGATATTGGTCAGCATTCTAATAGCAAAACTGATGTTCGGCCTGGTACAAGTTTGTGCGTACATTAAGCACCCAACTACTGGTGCATATGGAATTCCTTTCATTTGTTTGCATTCCAATTCATTATTTGGACATTACATAAGGTTGAAATTATCTCCTTAATTTCTGAATTGGAACAACACTTGATGAGTACTTTTCAATTCTAAATCTTTCTAAAACTTTATTAATGTATGCTTTATAAGACAACCTTAACAGTCCTTTTGATCTATCCCGTAATATTTCTATTCCAATCACATAAGATGCTTCTCCCATATCTTTCATTTCAAAGTTCTTAGGAAGAAATTTCTTGTTCTCATATAATAAGCCAAGATTATTACTAGCCAACAAGATGTCATCAACATACAGAACCAAAATTATAAACTTACTCCCACTAACTTTCAGATACATACACCAATCAACAATGTTTTCCTTCAATCCAAAAGAAGTGATGGTATCATTAAACTTAAGATACCATTGGCGGAAAGCTTGTTTAAGTCCATATATTGATTTCTTAAGTTTACACACCATGATTTCTTTTCCCTTAATGGAAAATCCCTCATGTTGATCCATATAAATCTCTTCTTCTAAGTTCCTATTCAGAAAGGCATTTTTCACATCCATTTGGTGCAACTCTAAGTCATAATGAACTACTAAAGCCATAATAATTCTAAAGGAGTATTTCTTAGAAATTGGTGAAAAGTTTTCCTTTTAGTCAATAATTTTTTTTTTTTTTTTGTGTGTAAAACCCTTGGCAACAAATATGGCCTTGTGTTGTTCAATAATGCCATTTGAGTCACGCTTGGTCTTAAAACCCAATTTACATCCGATCTTTTACAACATTTAGGCAATTCAATAAGGTCCCAAACATCATTCTGCTCCATAGACTTTTGTTCATCTTTCATGGCATCTATCCATTTAGTGGAATTATCATTTTCAGTGGCTTGTGAAAATGAAACTAAATCTGCATCAACTTCTAAGTCAAATTCTGACTCTTGTAGATATACCATATAGTCTTTAGAAATAGCAGACATTTTTGGTCTTTGAGACCTCCTTAGTACTATTTCTTGTGGTTCATCTACTATAGGTTCATCAACATTATTTTCGTTATGGGTTTGCTGATCTTTCATTTGTTGTTCTTGCCTATTATTTAACTGTTCAATAATAGGAGGAACAACAGCTTTAAAAGAAATTCAGGGTAAAGGAACTTGCACCATAACTTCTTGAATTTCCACTTTTCATGGTTTTGAACTCCCACTAACTTCATCATTTTTTATGAACCTAGCATTTCCAGTTTCAACAATTCTTGTACTATGGTTAGGACAAAAAAATATATACCCTTTAGACTTTTCTAGATAACCAATGAAGAAATCACTTCTTGTTCTTGAATCCAATTTCTTTTCATATGGATTATATATCCTTACTTCTGTCTAGCAACCCTAAACATGCAGATGCCTTAAACTGGGTTTCCTACCAGCCCACAGTTCAAAATGAGTCTTAGGAACTGCCTTACTAGGAACTATGATTAAATACATGACAGTTTTTAATGCATAAGTCCACAATGACATGGGTAAACAAAAATTACTTATCATGCTCCTAACCATATCCAATAACGTAAGATTATGCCTTTCTACTACATCATTTTATTGTGGTGTACCTGGCTTAGTGTATTGAGCACATATGCCACATTTTTCCAGGAACTTAGCAGATGGGCATAGGCATTGCCCTGTTTCATCATATTTTCCATAATATTCACCACCTCTATCACTTGTCTGTCTAATTGTCTCTCAACCTCATTAATAAACACCTCTAGGGCATCTCCTAATTGAGATTTTTCATTCAACAAGTAAACAAAACCATAACATGAAAAATCGTCAATAAAGGTGATAAAATACCTGTCTCCACCCAAAGATGGAACATCAAAAGGTCCACATATAATGATCTGTATTATTTCAAGAAGTTGTGTGCTCCTTGTGGCTCTTTTCTTTGTGTGCTTTGTTTGTTTCCCTTTAATACAATTTATACAAATACCAAGATTGGTAAAATCCAAGTGTGGAAGGATTTCATTCTTTACCAATCTTTCCAATCTTTCTTTGGAAATGTGACCGAGACGTTTATGCCACAAGTGAGCAGAATGTTCATTTACTAAACCACGTTTAGTTCCAACATTATGATGCAAGGTCAGAAGGGTTCAACAAAAAGATTATCAAGATTCAATTTATATAAGCCATCACAAAGAATACCAGAACTAATGAAATGGTTATGCTTAAATAAACTGAAACATCAATTTCCAAATTTAAAATAATACCCAATTGAATCAAGTTTAGACAATGAAATTAAATTGCAAGAAATGGAAGGTATATAAAGTGTTTGAAACAAATCCAAATGATGTCCTGTGTCTAAAATCAGTCAATAAGTTTGAATAGCTTTGACTCGATTATCCATGAAGACAAATCTTTCATTTGGATTTATGGTTTGGGTCGTAAGAAATCCCTACATTATATTAGAAACATGAGTGGCATAGCCAAAATTAATCCACCAAGTATTATAAGGAACTTCATCTAAATTTGATTCGAAACATATGAAAACACTAGGGTTGCCTTTCTTTTCGAACCATGCCTTACGTTTTAGGCAGTCTTTCTAAAAGTGTCCTAGTTTTCTGTAAAAGTGACACTTATCTTTCTTGCGTTCCTTCTTATGGATTTGAGAAGATGGACAATTAACCTTACTTGTTCCCTACTTACCCTTTCCATATTTCTTTCCAACTTTTTTTCTAGCTCCTTGATTACTTAAGAGGTAAATGGAATGAGTTCCTTGATTCTTAAGTCTCATTTATTCCTAAACAAGCACTCCATGAAATTCATTCACATTCCATTTATCTTTCATGGTATTGTAGTTCATTTGGAACGGACCATATTCAGGAGGCAGTGAGTTTATGATAAACTGCAGGAGGAAATTCTCATCCACACTCATCCTTAAAGACTTAAGTCTTGCTACAATGCTTGACATTTCAATAACATGCTCATGCATGCTACGAGAACCATCAAACTTCATGGTGGTTAAAGTGGCCATTAATGTCCCAGCAAGAGACTTATCAGTAGTTTGAGAACGTTCTTCCACAAATTTCATAAATTCTTTAGCATTATCAATTTTGGAAAGAGTAGACTTGATGTTGTTTACTAAAAAACCATGAAGAGGTGGTGGAAAAATGATGGAAAGCATGTAACCAAGACATGCAAGTTAAGATATGGATAATAGGAGTCAAAAACTTTAAATAAAGCATAAATCAACATTATACCTTCTCCTTAAAGCTTAGGTTTGATGAAGCCAAGATTCAAAGCCATGAACCCTCCACACTTTAACACCAACTTGAGAGAAAGAGAGGGTGGCTGAACCTAAGAGAGAGCTTGTGTTTTTCTTTTGAGTGAACAATGAACAACTTAACCTAAAATGCAACCATTTGCATTTATATATACATGGGTCATTTTGTAATTACTTCTTTTTCATTTTCATGCCTTAATAAAATCTTATTCTAAAAGGAGCCCAAGCACTTATTAATTTGGCCTTTGAATAATCAATATTATTCAAGGGCCCATGTAAACTACACTTGTTTACATTAATAACCCATAAGTTTACCCTTTTGCACTTTAGCTATTAAAACGTTATTTTAGTTCATCTCATTTATCTTAACGCTTTAAGATATAATTATTAAATACAATTAATTATTGCTTGACCATTTTAACCTTTAAAATGTCATGAATAATTTTCTTTGTAACAATTACCATAGAAATCCTGTTATTACCTTCAAAAAGTGCTAACCCTCTTCGGATAATCATTTCTCTCTCTTATCCTTCTCTAACTTCTCAAGGGCTATTGGTGTGACCATGTAGGTCCATCGTGGATTAGTCGTGAGCCGGTTTCAGATGAATCTGAAAACCTGTCTGGAGGCCCAACGACTATGGTAAACATCTAGCAATGTGTCATAGTCCCTAAACCACGTTGAAGAAATACTTCATCGAACCCTTTTAAGATCATATGTACCATACAAGTAAAGTCCATCCATTGATATATCCTGATCGAGTACGGATTCATGGAACATCAAAATCCTAAACTCGATCTTCTATCGAACTGTCGATCAATATGTCTGGAACTTGTCATCACGAACTTACTTTCATATGACTAATAATATACTCTAGCCAAAGATTTTGGTTTTCGACATTTATCGACGTTTTTCCAGGAACCTGGATTCAGGATTGAGTCAGCGGTACTCCTAATCTTATATTTCTGAGTCAATGGATCCCGTCTTGACCATCGTTCGTTTTCGCATATGAACAACATATGACCAGATATGCTTTATCATACGAAACATGACTAGTCTCGTACTTATACATCATATGAACCATAAGTATCTGTATCGGATCCAACCACGATGTCTCAGGTCAAAGGACTATATCATGCACTGATATAACCAAACGATAAATAATTGACTACATGCTTTTCCAAGTGATTTTTCGTTATTCAGTCACGTTCGAAAAACAATTCACTAACTACTAATCCGTACTAATGTCCTAGTGACATGACTATCGCTGTCATCCGTACTTATATCAACTCATGAGATCTTTCGAAAACTTCTAGTATGCTTACTATGCAATATAGTTGCCCAAATAATATTGCTTCCGTAGGGAACCTTTTGATAAATTCATTTACTGATTAAATGAATCATCTGGATAATTTATATACATACTTTATTTTAAATGCATGACTGAATAAAAGAAGCAATTTATATATACGAATTGAAGGACTCTTTCTTCTATTATTTATGATATATTTATACAAGACAAAATACCCTGAAACCAAGAACATGAATGGTTTCTAGGGCATACACTAACATTTACTACACTCATAGGCATAAACATTAAGCTCAATCTGTTTGACCTTACCCAAGCGTCATGGTTGGTCATTTCTTCTTCACCACTATCATCAGTAATAGTAATTGGTCTTTCTGATTGAAGTGACAAATCAAAATCCAGAACACCTAAGTGGAACTGGATTTGCTCACACCAATCAAAGAAATTAAGTCCATTAAACATAGGTACAAATGAGGCTTGCGAATGAAGAGAAACAGGAATGAGTACTACAAAATATAATGCTCATATATTAATGCTTTGAGTTATAAAATTAAATGCATAAAGCATATTAAAACACTTAATTCAATGAAACAATAAATGTATATTTTTTGGAAGATACAACGACATGCAAACATAATGATGCTAATTAAAGTGCACGTAATTTGATAATTATAAATGCACTAAATAGAAACATAAACTATCTTTAGGCATGTAAATGAAACTAAAGAACATCTCAATTACCAACAATTACTTTCATTAATTATAAGAACAATTAATCAACCTTCGGGTGATCCTGAAATGTCTTATACCAATGAATTCAATTTACCTACAAACAAACAACTATAATTTCTTTCATAGCATCAAACTTAATGGATAATTGAATAATATTATGTAATTTAGAAATTGTATATCTAAATGATTTGACCACTTTGGTGATTTACAAATCATACATAAAATAAATTCTAAAATTAATTGTTACATAGATTTAGGGTCATTATGAAAATACAATAAAGATTAGGGACTAAAAAGATAGAAACTAAAATTTAGTTTAGTTTAGGGACCTTATAAAATTTCTTAAAAGTTTAAGGTCTTAATAATTTTCCTAAACAGATAGGAATCTTGTTGATATTTTCTGAAAACCCGAATGAACCTTAAATATGCTTCTTCTTCATTATTCTTCCGCCGTCAACAAACCATAATAGTAATGGGTGCGTTTGCTTCATTATTTTGGATAAGATTTTGGAAATAATATTAGATAGTTGAGTAAGGTTATGATTACGAGAATATGATTTACAGAATATGTGTTTGGTAGAGTATTTTGACCTTGATATTTATGTTGAATATTTGATTGATATATTTTTTTATAAATGATTTATTAATATAATATTTTATTGCATTTTGTTAAAATAAGATATTATTATATATATAACTTATCAATTTACATTTTAATAATATTAAACATTTTATTGGTAATTTTGTCACCTGTAAATATTAAAAAAAAGAACTCATATTAATTTCAAGTATTAATCCAACTGTTTAAAAATATTACATTAATACATATATGACAAGAGTAATAATTATTAACCCTGACCATTATTCTTTAATAATTTAAATACATTTTTAATGAAGTTGAACTAAATTAGAATCATTAGATAGGTAGTGATTGCGTATTGATAATAGATGGGTCCTATAATGCAATATTGGGTTTTAAGATTATGTAGATTCATTTGATATTAAACGTTTTCGGGTTTCTTTTCATCTAAAAAAATAAATATTATGAAAATTATACAATTTCAAGGTCACAAAATTAGAGAAAATTTTAGTAAAGCAGCTAGGTTTCTTCCCTCTTTACTGTCCATGCATTAAAAGTTGTCATAAAACTTGCGGATAAGATTTTAAAGATTCTATTGTCTAAATAATGAAACAAACGTTATCTCTAAAATCTGTTTCAAAATATGGATAAAAATATCCTACCAAACTCACCCAATATTATTTCACCCAACAATGGAAATTTCATCATGCCTTAAAGACTTTGGTTTCATGCTAGAGATGTATTAACGATTTAATACAACATGAACATGCTAGCAGAAATAAAGTAAAATTAATCATTATTGTGGGATTTTAATATATATAATAATCATTCACATAAAAGTACTAACTTGGAAATAACATATTCTTAACATTTTTATTTGAACCCAAGCCCTATAATCTAGCTTCTAGAACTATGTTAAGTCTTGAACTCAGTTTAACTCTTATCATAAATTCATTTCATTTTCCGGTCATAATTAATCATCAAACATCATTAATCATAATCATACAAATCATGCGAAAATCATATTTATCATACTGTCAATTAAACTTTGAACGCTATAATTATTAATTAACACAAAAATCTCATTATTTGTTTTAACAAGAAAATTCATGAATTCTAAACTCTTCCTCCAATACCACATGTAAAATTTGTTTGCATGAAACATTAACTTCCAGGATCTTTGAGTTTCAATAATTTTATATGTTATAAAACTGTTAATTTGGGAGCAAGAAATGTGAAGATGAAGAATTCTATTATTTTCAACATCCAGAGATCTGTTACATTGTTTGTTTATATACAAAGTAATAACACACAACCGTCTAACTAATTCTTCTAACTCTTAACAAACTTACAGCTCAGCATAACTAACTTCTAACTAACTAAGTTTTCTTCTATATACATAACAACTTGATCTTTTAACACTCCCCCTCAAGTTGGCATCTTATGTATATTTTTCAAACATAACTTGGACAAAAGTTTTTCATGTTGAAGCCTTCCCACCTCTTTTGTCATTAAATCGCCACTTGTTCTCCGGGTTGGTATATATCTTGCAATGATCAAACCTCCTTGAATTTTCTCTCTTATAAAATGACAATCTATCTCTATGTGTTTTGTTCTCTCATGATACATGGGATTTGCCGCAATCGCAATGGTGACTTATTATCACAATAGAACCAGTGCCGGTATTTTGGCTTCATCATCAAGCTCTTTAAGCAAGCTCGTTAACCAAACTATCTCTCGCAATGCTACAGCCATGCTTCTATATTCGCTCGCAGATGATCTTGCCACATATTCTGTTTCTTTGATTTCCAGGACAGAAGAGAATCTCCCATCTTGATGCAGTATCCTGATACTGATTTTCTACCGATCGCGTAAGTCGCCCAATCAATCACGAAGGAAATTAACTCTTTTGTACTCTTTGCGGACATGAACAGCCCAAGTGCTGGTTCCTTTTTCACATATCTTATAACCCTTAAGGCTGCTTCCATATGTGATTGTTTAGGAGTCTGCATGTGCTGACTTAAAGTCTGGACAAGAATGAAATGTCGGCCCTGGTCATGGTTAGATATAACGACCTTCCCACCATTCTCCCGAATATAGTAGGATCTGACAGTAGCTTATCCTTTTCAACCGGTGGGAACTTTTGATCATACTCATATGAAGTCAGTTTTAGATTTTGTTCAAGAGGAGTGTCAGCAGGTTTTGCAGCAGACAATCCAGCCTCCGGAAATGAGTTCCAGTGCATATTTTCTCGGTTTAAAACAATTCCTTCAGAGGACCTAGCAACTTCAATTCCAAGAAAGAATTTAAGGTGACCAAGGTCTTTGATTTTGAAGTTATCCTGCAATATGAACTTCAACTGATCTATCATTCCGGGGCAGCTCCCTGTTATCAAGATGTCATCTACATAGACAAGCATGATGACTATATTGCTTCCTTCTCGTTTGGTGAATAAAGAGTAGTCATATTTACTTTGTAAGTAACCATTTCTGATCAAGGCTTCAGTGAGCTTGTGATTCCATTGTCTACTTGCTTGCTTTAATCCATACAAGGATTTGAGCAGTCTGCAAACTGTGTTCTCCCCCTGAGTGCCAAATCCTTGAGGTAAAGACATGTAAACTTCTTCATGAAGATCCCCTTGCAGGAAGGCATTAAACACATCAAGTTGAAAGAGTGGCCAAGCATGAATAGAGGCTAACGCAAGGACTGATCTGACAGTGACCATCTTTGCTACCGGGGAGAATGTTTCTGTGTAGTCGATACCAGCTTGTTGATTATAACCCTTGGCCACAAGCCGAGCTTTGTATCTCTCCAAACTACCATCAGAATTATACTTGACTTTGTAAACCCACTTGCAGCCAATCGGCTGCTTTCCTGCAGGGAGTGGAATAAGTTGCCAGGTTTGATTGGCTTCTAATGCAGTGATTTCAGTCTGCATGGCATCAATCCAATTAGGATCCTGAGAAGCTTCAGCAAATGAAACAGGTTCCTTGATCCGAGAAATGGAAGAAAGGAAACATCTGTGAGACGAAGAAAGATGATCATAAGAAAGAACATCTGAAATGGAGTAATGAGCTGAAGGTGTAATGTAATCCTGCAACCAAATTGGAGGTCTATGTGATCTGGCAGATCTTCTGATGTTTACAGGAATGACAAGGAGATGCTGGAGCTGAATATGTTGGAGATGTGGGATTGATTGAAGGAACAGCAGGGACAAGATCAGTAGTAGAACCAGGACTGAAATGATCATTAGCAGTAGTAAGATCAGTATTGACAGGAGCAAGATAAGAATCATCAGAAATTATGGTGTTGAAAGGATCTTTTGAAAACAACGGAGTATAAGAATGTTTCTGGTATTGAAAAGGAAAAATGTCTTCAATAAATTTGACATCTCGGTTGACAAAGAAACTGAAATCTTGTAAGTTCAGCAGCTTGTATCCCTTTTGTGTGGAAGAGTATCCCATAAAGATTGATGGGATGGCCTTGAAACCAAATTTATCTCTTGAGCTTAGATTGGATGCGTATGCCAAGCAGCCAAACACTTTGAAGTGATCAATTGAAGGAGGTGAACCAAAAAGAACTTGATGAGGAGAGCTATGCTGAAGCACATCAGTTGGAAGTCTATTGATGATATAGCAGGCTGTGAGTATACATTCTCCCCAATATTTGATTGGAATGGATGCCTGAAATCTCAAGGCTCTAGCAACACTAAGTAAGTGCCTATGCTTCCTCTCTACTACACCATTCTGCTGGGGAGTGTAAACGCAAGTTTTCTGGTGGATAATGCCAAGGGAAGTAAAAAGAGCTGAACAATGAGAGTTGAGAAACTCTAAGCCATTGTCTGTTCGAATGGTTTTGACAGAGGCTGAAAATTGAGTCTTGATGAGAGTAAGAAAACTCTTAATATGAAGTATGACTTCATGCTTATTTGCCATGAGGAAAACCCAGGTAACCCGAGAATGATCATCAACCACTGTGAGGAAGTATTTGTAATGATTATGTGTAGGAGTATGATATGGTCCCCATACATCCATATGCAATAAATGAAAACATGTAGGAGCCCTTGTAGTGCTAATAGGAAAAGGTTTTCTCACATGTTTGGCAAGAGGCGGACATCACAATGGTACTCAGATTATCGAATTAAAACTTCTTATTCGAAAAATATTTCATTTTCGTATATGGTATATGACCAAGTCGTTTATGCCAAAGGCGGTTTCTGAAGCTAAACAGGGAAACATGTAGTGTTTTATTCAAAGTATTCAGTAGAAACATTGGCCTTGTATGCATGAGAAGGCATGAAGAAGTAGAGACCCTCTGATTCTTTACCAATCCCCAGGATTTTCCCATTGGAGAGGCCCTGAAATATGCAGAAGTCAGGATAAAAACTGACAAAGCAAGATAAGTCTTTGGTGAGCTTTGAGATAGAAATCAAGTTGTATTTGAAATCTGGCACAAATAACACATTATTCAATTTCGATCGGACCAATATTACAAGATCCAAGATGTGTTACGGTTGAATGATTTCCATTGGGAAGTCGATCTGGAAGGAAAATCTGTCCCCATCAACTTGTTTAAAGTGTTTAGAGAAGCTGTCATATGGTGACTGGCTCCTGTGTCTAATATCCAGTAGACTCCATGATTTAAGGATGAAAAGTAAGAGTGAATACCTGCCATATTAACGTGTGCATCATTTGGAGCTAATGCAGGTTCTTTTTGTAGTAACTTTAATATCTCTGCATACTGTTCTTTGGAAAATATTGGAGGTGCTGCTTGGTTGTTATTTTGACTGTGATCAGGTAACTCATTAGTGGCAACATTGTTTGCTGATGATGGAGCATGAGTCTTTCGCCCTGGTGAACTTAAAATCTGCAGGGATATCCAATGATCCTATAACAATTATCCTTTTTGTGTCCTTTCATATGGCAGTGTTCACATGTTATATTCCAGTTCTTCTTGGGTTTGAGTGATTGTTGGTTGGATGAAGAATAGAAAACGCAGGTTCGTAAGAGGATTCTACAAAGAACAACATTGGATAAACTTCTCTGCTTTCCTCTTTGACAAGCATAGAGTAAGCTTGGTTGATAGATGGTAAAGGTTGCATCATGAGGATTTGGCTTCTAGCATGCAAATAAGTCTCATTTAATCCCATCGAAATTGTAGCAACTTTTGATTCGCATGTGATCGCGTAAACTTTTGACATGGAACATTCACGGGGAAGGAAGTGGACAATAGATGAGTACTCATCCCATAGCATTCTTAGTTTAGAGTAATAAGTGGAGATGGACGAAGTTCCCTGCATTAAGGTGACTATTTCTCTATGTAATTGAAAAACTCTAGATCCATTCACTTTATCAAACCTTTCTTTCAAATCTTTCCATACTAGATGTGCACTAGATGCATAAACGATGCCACTTAAGAGTTCTTTAGTAACGGAATTCATGATCCAGGAGAGAACTATAGCATTACATCTATCCCATTGATTGTGCAAGCTAACTGGAAAGCTGTTCTTTGTATAGGTTCCATCAATAAATCCAATCTTATTCTTAGCTAACAATGCAATTCTCATAGATCTACTCCATAATGAGTAATTATCAACGCCACTTAATTGAAAAGAAACGAGAACAACACCTGGAGTATCAGAAGGATGAAGGTAAAGCTGATGACTAAAATCGATTGTTGAGCTTGATTGATCATTTCCATTATTTGCAGAAGATTGCGTCTCTCCATCTGGACTGACATTTGCCATTTTGGAAGAATGAAGATGATAGCTTCTTGATCAAGAAATGAGATCGATACTATACGAAATCTTGAGGAAATGACGAAGCAGAGATCGATGAATCAGTTTAACAAAGCGATGAAACAGATGGAGCTGATGAATCTGTGAAGCCGTGGATTCCTGATGAACAGAGTGAAGTTGAGTGAAGTTCTCTGTAATTTTTAGAATTCTGAAACCCTGGAATTTTAGCTCTGATACCATGTTAATTTGGGAGCAAGAAATGTGAAGATGAAGAATTCTATTATTTTCAACATCCAGAGATCTGTTACATTGTTTGTTTATATACAAAGTAATAACACACAACCGTCTAACTAATTCTTCTAACTCTTAACAAACTTACAGCTCAGCATAACTAACTTCTAACTAACTAAGTTTTCTTCTATATACATAACAACTTGATCTTTTAACAAAAACAATAATAAATAGTTAATCAGAAAGACATACCTTGAGCCATTGATAATGATTTCTGTGATGAAGAATACTGGGTTTCTCTCTCCTTTCCTCACCTTAATTTTCCAGAACTTTTTGTTTTTCTTTCTAACTGGTGGAGAAATACGTTCTGGCTTTTTTTAATAGGCAAAGAGAGGACAAAGTTTATCAGAAATAAACTTCCCTCAAATACACGTTTCATCAACATGTATAACTGTTGAAATAGTAATTAGATAATTTTCAATTTATTTATTAAACCATACTATTATTTATAATGGGCCACGTATAGTTTTATCTTACGCATCTCACGGTACTTATTACTTATAATTGTAGTGGTTTCTTATATATGCTGAAGTTTAACATTTTAATTTGAAGCTTATTTCTACTCTAAGCTGTGTTCCTGATGCTTTTCTAATTTGCAGGTTTGATAAGGAGCTTAAGAAAGAGGTTGCTATTAAAGTTATTGATTTGGAAGAATCGTAAGTTTTTATTGTAATGGCTTTCAAGTTTTTTGTTTATGGGTATTACCTGTGAAAGTTGTGCTTTAAGGTCATGAGTTGTGTTCCTATTTATATTTTGTTTTGTGTTTTATACCAGTAAGCAATATTTGGTTGTGAATTGTGATTTTAAACTTGATTGTGTTGACTGTTTCTGATATATTTATATTGGCAAGAGATAATCATCTATTGAAATCTGATCAAGTTCATTTTTATATGCAAAAAGCAGTTGAGCTGATAAAGGAGAGGACTCAAAGGAGTTTGAACTTTGAAAAGTGAATGCCAAGCAACTCAAACTAGGTAAAATTTTTATTTATAAGTTGAACATGACTAATTTGTATGAAATCTAGTAAACATATATCTATTATTTATTGATTGGGACTTGTCTGGTTTTTACTTTTTACAGATATAGAGGTCTCAGTAGCAAGCCGACCCTTTTTGGATGATACAGTTGCAGAGTCTTTAACTCCAGAAGGCAGTGAGTTCAATTCACAGCCAATACGGATGCAAGCGAAGTTGCTGCAAGTAGCCCCCAAAATCAAAAGAATGAAGATAATCCATTCCAAAGACCAAAAAGAGGCAAAACATCAGCTATCTGGAAGGAATTTGTAGAGGTGGTTTTACTAGACGGCACAAAGAAGGCCGAGTGTGTCTATTGTAAGGTTCAACTTTAGATTAAGGCCATGAGGAGCACAACCCATTTTAGAAAACACTTGGAGGATTTCGCTCCTTTCTTCGCCTCAGGTTTTGCTCGCCGATCAAGCCAGAACTTTCAGTTGGAGTTGCGGAGCGAGCTGACCAAGACGTTCATCTCTCACTTCTTGAGTTATGTTCTACTGATTTGGGAGTATCGCCCCCTACAATGTGGTCATCTACTATTGTATAGTTTGGATCGCTGTGGCCAACACTCCAATCATATCCATCATCTGTGGATTGGCAAGCGGAGCAATTGAAGTCTCTGCAAGATTTAGATTTGGTGGAACTGTCGGATTTGTTGGTGGTCCTAGATTGTCAGTTTCGACGTTGTCGGCACGACTAATTTCAATCGTACTCTTTGATCTAGTTGTGCGAGCCATGATTGAATAGAACTAGATCTACTGGAAAAACAAAAAGAGCTTTCGTGGGAGCCTCCTTTTAGTGCCAAAATGTTGATGCCGAAAGTTGCATCAACTACAGGTACGTGATTGACAACTCTAAAACCACATAAAATGAGTGCATAATCCTGATGGATCATCGATGGAGGTAATGCAACGATGATTGTATAGTGATAATCATAAAATAACAAAAAACAAGCAAGACTTTTTAAAGTGGTTCAACTGCTTATAATGCAAAACATACGTCCACTGTTATGTTATATTATGTTATTAAGTGTATTAACGAGTTGAGTTACAAAGAGTTATCTCAACGAGCTTTCGCTCTTGAGTTCTCTCTTTTTCTCAGTCTTTGTCTCATATTCTCTCCGGATCCCCAAAACAGATTATAGTTGGGTTTATATAGTCCCCATTACAAGATTAAATTGGAAATAAACTCAAATAGGAAATAATGACATTTTCGGCTTTGATCTATAGTCCATATCGCAAGATATATCCAGGCCAAAGAACGCCCCCAGCGTCAACTTATGAAGATTGTGTGCATATTTCTTTTGATGTATGCATTTTTGCTCGGTTAAGCATAATCATGTTTGTGTTTGTTGTTTGCACATGTTCTTGACATTTTTCTATATGTGTAAACATGTTTTTTAGTTCATATGATCGTATTGAACAAATATGTGTGCACATTTCTCCTTATGTGTAAACAATGTGTAAACATTTTATTTAGTACAGGTGTCTCACTCATTTTATGTTTTAAAATATTTTTATCTTGAATCTTTCATTAAACTTGTGTGAAAAGTTTACTTTACAGGTGCCATTCTTTTCATGAGTGGTTTGTTAAAAAGTGCTTGGTTTGTTAAAAAAGTGTTTGCAACGTGTACTGTGTAGATTTGTTTGAACAAGGATATTTAAAGTCATATTCTTCTTCCTTGCTGCTCTAACCTGAATATTGCATATCTTTTGAGCTCTGAAAATTTAGAGAGTATATTCAATCAGGTTCATTTTGTTGTTGGTTTCTTGACGATCAAATATCTTGTTATTAAGAATTGTGGAACGTGGTTCCTTGTTAAACCTTGAAGGGAGTTCAAGCTTCAGAATTGAAAGGAGTTTTTGGCTGTCCAAGTTCAAGAGTTGCTTGAGCTATCCAAGTAGTTTCATGGATTCAATCAGATCGTACCTGAGCATTTGTGCAATCAAGAGTGTGGAGTTAGATCATGTAGACAGGGAGTGTTTACCTTGATATATTTAATTTCAGCTTTATATTGACATTTGATTTGTTGCTATAGTGGATTTGATTAAGCTAGACTTGGTCCCATGGATGTAGGCTAATGTTGATGCATGATTTTTACACCAACTAAACGCACGTGTGAAATGCTGAGCTGGCCGAAAAGACACACGCGAATGGGGGTATTGAAATGAGTAATAGGTGGAGAAACAATGTTTTAAAGTGGTTCGGATGCTTAAGCAAGTGACTCCTACGTCCACTGATATTGTATTAATATGGAGGGTCAGGTCGCGTTCAGCAAGCTGACTTGCAAGTGATTACAAAAGAAAAAATAAGCTATTATAGAGAGAAATTAGCTATTGCAGAGTAAAATGAGCCAATCCCACAAATGGGAGAAGAACTCTCTATTTATAGTGGGATGAATTGGAGTACTGATTACAGAATCCGTAAAAAGGGGACAAAAATCGTGCAAATCCTTCTTTGCGTCTCGTTGCTCACCCACTCGAGTGATTTGCTCGTTTAGTGCAGGGGTTGGACACGTGGACGACCTCCTCCACCTTTGCCGCGCAGCGCACCCACTACGCTGGCAAGAGCATGCTGCTCATGCCAGCATGCGACGTGGCTGCTTCTGAACTACTGTAGGATCTACCTAGACTCTGACCATTTATGCTGACTGGGCTCTACGTTAACCCTACTTTTTTAGGCATAACAGAAGTCCCCTAGTTTTTAAGGTTTGAGGATCAAACCTTGGAAACTACATAATTATGCCTTGATTTGATGCGTTCGAAGAGGTGATGGTTAGGGCTGTTCAAAAAAATCCGATATCCGATATCCGATCCTGATCCGCTTCGCTCCAATCCAAAAAAATCGAATATCCGAAAATTCGGATTGGATACAGACCATAATTTTAGAAAATCCGAATATTCGGATCAGATACCGGATCGGGATTGTTAAAAAAGCAGATATCCGTATTCGATCTGGATTTTACTAAAACTATGTCGTTTTGATTTTTAAAATAACCCTACAAACACAATTTTGATTTAACTCAAACTCAAACTCAACTCTCTCAGTCTCTCTCGCTCGACACTCGACAGACACTCAAACTCAACTTTCTTAGTCTCTCTCGCTCGACACTCGACAGACGATAGTCACAAACTCACGACTCAACCTCACCATCGCCATCTTCATTCTTCAGTCTTCACTTACAGTCACCAACTCACCATCGCCATCTCTCTCACTCACTCCTTCCACCATCAAAGCCAAGATCGTCAACAACCCCAAATCGTCAGTGCCTCTCCTAAATCCCTAATTGAAGCCCCAAATCGATCGTAAGTATTTATTCATCTCCATATCTCATCTCTTCTTTTATCTTCCATCTCCATATCGTAAATACAAATAATCCCTAATTTTTTGTAGTGGTTGGTTTCTTTTTTCTGGTAAATACCAAGAAATGGGTTTTTAAATTTCTTTAGATTTGCTGAATTTTCTTTTTCCCTTTCGAAATTGTAGTGTTTTCCATTATAAATTGCTGAATTTTCTACCTTGTCTTGTGATGGATGCTTTGACTATGGATTGTTGGATCTTCATTCATGATTTGTTTTTCTCACAGACGGGTGGAGAAAAAAATGGTTTGTTTTTTGATATCATAATGATAATCTTAAACAACCAAGTTCAATTTTTGATCTTTCTGTTTTTTATGTTAGGGTCTAATTGAAAACCGCTTGGAGTTTAGGGGAAAATTTGATTCAAACCGCCTACATTTGATGCATTGATCTCAATGCATCCGATGCATTTTAATTTCCTTGTGTTCCCCGACATTGAGGCATGTGATTCTAATCATTTATAAATTAAGATACAGCTGAATTGTTGCGTTCAATTTTTGAATTCAATTTCCTTAGTTATTTACAATTTTTAATTCATGTTTATTTATTCTCAGCATGCAAGCTTGTACTTTGTTTGGCTTCATTGTATTATTAAGCTTTGCGTTTGTTTATAGTTTTTAGAATTTTCTATCAGTGCTTTTATCAATAATGTCTTTCTTGGTTATCTTAGATAAATTTTATCTTGTATGTTTCTTTATATTTTCTTTTTCTGTTTTTGGAGGGAGATTGAGGATATGGGTATGTTGTTTCATTTCAGCCAACAAAATGTATTTTTTAATCCTCCTGATGCCAATGTTAAAATCCGAGGACGAGAATAAACATATATATATGGGTATGTTGGATAATGAATGTTGCTATGTTAATGTTATTGATGTTTGGTTTGTCACCATTTTATTTGATGTTGTATGGTGTAATGAGTTGATTGTTGAAGTGGGAAAATCCAACCAATTGGTGGGGTTTGTTTGTTTGATTAGAAAAATAAAAGTGTTATGAGTATGAATTTGTTGGTTGTATACTTGTTGTTTTGGATTCATTAATATTGGTTGGGCATTTTGGAGGTTGCTAACATAATGTTGTCTTTATATATTAATAGGTTGAATTAAATTTTAGGGATGAATGATAAAAGAAGCATAACTTCTAGATTTATTGTTTGTAAACTGCAGGTTGGAAGCATAAAGATTAAGGCAAGCTTTAACTTGAGAATGAAGAACCATGATGGCAATTTAGTTTGTGAAGGAAATAGAGAGAAGTTGGCATGAAGAATTGAAGATTAGATGTATTAGTATTAAGTTGGCTGCTTTTGTTTGTCTTTCTATTAAATTTGTAATTTGTGTAATAGAGTATATGTTAAATTGGCATTGAGCAACTTATGGATTAATTTGTTGGTAATCCTGCATGATATAATTTCAATTTTATTGCTAGAATTATTTGATTTTAATAAAAAAAAATTTTAATTCGGATCAAATTCAGATATCCAATTATCCGATCTAAATAATCGGATATTCGTAAAATTGAATATCCACATAATTCGGATTCGGATATAGTTTGATTCGAAAATTCGGATCGGATAAGAAAAAGGCTTATTCGGATCGGATATCCGAATTTGCACAGCTCTAGTGATGGTTGACTCGACCTACTTGCAAAGAGGTCGAGAACATACCTCGACATAGGCGACCCGAAACGATCTTTGCTATAATGTCAGCGACCTGACTTTAGATCATATTCAGTACCATAATGATGATGCCAACCTGAACTGAATTCCACGACCTGATTACACTTAGCAAGTTTCGTTAAAAACAAAGGATCACATTGCTTCACAACTAATGTCCGTTGAGGTCGAGGGGTCATGTTGCTTCGTGACTGACAAGATGAATAGTGTTTTTCATAACGACCTCTTTAGATGTTTTCAATTGCGCTTTTGTTGCAGGTATATTTAATGAAATACCTTTTGTTTTGACAGACATGCCTTATGCGCAATAAATACCAGCCATGCACATTAAATGCAAGCCATGCTGAAATGACATTCCCTATCAGAGCATTAAATGCGGACGTGAGCGCATTTAATATGGAGGAGGGAGAACGTGCCGTCGCTTGAGTTTTTCAACCAAAAAGAACAACGAATTGGTTTCTTGAGGCGTGATGGTCACTCTTCTTTGTTGATTCACAACACGTGGTCACGATCAACGGTCAGATGCGTTTTTTGCCCTAACGTCGTTTGACTCTGAGAAACCAAAGTGCCTTTTCCTTCACTATAAAACCCAGGTTCACTTCAGGCAATGTCACAATATTCATCTTTTCAGAGAGAGCAAGAGATTTTAGTGAACTCTAATTCTTTGCCTTTCAAACCGGTGCACACTTGATATTCGAAGCAAAAGAATTAATCTTCTCATTTCAGGAGGGAAGGATTGTCCCTCTACTACTTTTATTGTTGTTTTCAGTAGTCATCATGTGATGATAGTCCGTCGATAGTTGACTAGAGATTAAATATTCTCTTTGGGATTGAGCCATTAATGGTGGCTCTAAAAGTATTCTGTTAGGGTTTTTCTAGGATTTAAGGGAGGAAATATTTATTTTTTCCTTCCACGTCATCGTACGGAATAGTGTACGAGGGCTAAATGATTCCTTGCTTGTCATTTTTGCAGACCACAGTAGAATGGACCCCCCAATGACCAGAGCCGAGGAAAGGACCAGTTCGTCTGCGTAGGGTGCTCCTGCAGGTCCCCCTCAAGAGATCCTGGTGCTTACTGAACAAAGAGCTTCAAAGGGTGATAGACCAATACGCTAACAGCGTGGAGGTCTTCCGAGATAGGACACGCACAGCTTGGAATCCACCACAAGAGGGCTGGCACGATCTCCGAGGACATTTTCAAGGGTAGGGGGTTGATCCCTTTCCACCCCTTTGTTAGGTCGGTCCTCGACCATTTCAGATCGCACCCTTGCAACTCACACCGAACGCGTACATGATAGTTAATGGCCATGTACATCGTGTCGTGAAAACGACCGGGTGAGCTAACCGTGCTAGAGCTCGGTTGCTCGTATATCCTGAAAAAGAGTAAGGACAAAGATTCCTACTACCTTTCCAGGTGAACCACCATTGGAGCGGGAATACACAGTTACCCAAGCAATACAGGGGCATATGAGAGGAAGTTCTTTTTCTATCATTACGACAACCTTTGCTATTTCCAGGATCCGAGTTAACTTTCCTTTTTTTAATGGATTTGTGAACTTTTTTGGTCTTCACTAACGAGCTCTTATTTTCTTTGCAGTTAACAAAACGACTAGTTTAGAGTTCCTCGCGGATCTAGATAGGATTACTGCCTTCAGCTTTTGCCCGAAGAAAGTCACAACACTAGGTTGCTCGTGACAACCACAAACTTGCGAGAAATACGCTTCTTCAACTCAGAAGCAACCCTAAAGCCCCCATCGAGTAAGCTTCGCAACCTTCGTTTATTTTTTATTGTGCATGCAGCGAATTGTTTTGCTAACGACGTTCACATGCAGCGACCATGCCTTCCAAAGGTGCCCAGATCTCCATGACTGAGGCAGTTCACCTTTCTTAGAGTGGGGGCCACCGGACTGACTAGAGGTGCTCCCTGGCCCAGGTCCCACCACCGAAGGGCGCGGCTAGTGCCGGTCCTCGCTCCGATCTGCGCTCCACCTCACCCCGGCTGTTCGCTTGAGGTAGAAGACGATCACTCAATGGCCCAAGAAGAGGAGGCAAATTCGATCAAGAATCGCAGTCCGAACCGAGGACCTCCCGGGCGTTGCAGGCCCTGGGTAGAGGTCGTGAGGCCTACCAAGCATTCCGCTCTAATGGGCTCGCCTGTGGTGGGTGCAACTGGCATCTCCATTGCCTCGAGAGCGCCGCGAACAAGGCAGAGCGAGGTTGCATAGGAGACCGAGCAAGGAACCGGGGAGGGGCACGATTCCTGCTGGAGGCGAGGGCACGGACACTCCTGTGCTTGACTCAATGAGACAACTTTTGGACCATCTGCAGTCGGTGGTTTTTACCCTGCTAGAGTGTGGGCTCGCGGAGGCTTTTAAGGAGTTCGTGGCTTCCGATTCTGTGGAACTGATGTCCACATCCATTCGGCGCTTGAGCAAGGTAGGACGAATTGTGTCTAGGCGAGGACTTCGCTTCTTTTTAATAGCAAAGAAACTAATCTTGTTATTTCTTTTGTTCACAAGCCTTGCTCTCCATGCAACTGTCCTTACAAAAGGTCCAGCTAGGAGCCGCCGAGGGGATGGTCATGCTGCGAGAAGAGAACACTCCGCTCAAACGGGACATGGAAGTCGCGAAGCAAAGAAAGACTTATCCATTGCTTTAGCAAACCAGTACTTGAATGAGAGGAACGCTGCTCTTGCACGGTGGACTTCCAGAAAGCCAAGCTAGAGAAGCATGGAGAGGATATGAAAGAGCTTCAGAGGACAATGGCCAAACTCACAAGGGAAGCTGGCGAGAAAGACCAAGAGCTGAAAACGACCTCTAAGCGGGCCTTGCGATCAGAGCGGGAGCGAGGTGAGTTGTAGGAGGCCATCGAAAAGCAAAAATGGGCACTTGAGGCCGAGCCTACAAGCTAGTCAGGGAAGAGTCACTTCGTTGACTGAAAGAAATGCAAGCACAAGGGGCTGGAGATCGAGTCGCAAGGCCACCTCCAATCGGGCAATTCATCCCATCTACGCCCTATGACCAAAGAATCCCGAAATTGATATGTCCGACCTCCCAGAGGAATACCAGGAAATCCTTAGATCCATGGAGCGACTCAACGATGAGGATGTAGAGGAGGCCGCCCGAGGACCTGATCAAGGAGAGCACTCGGGATACGTCCCCGAGGAGCTCGTAACTGGCCAGGTGCTGGCGATCAGCCTGGGGATGATGAGGTCACACCTTCGGGAATTGGGGAAGAATGTCATTGATTGCCTTTACTTTTGTATTACCTTTCCCATGCTTGCTTTTTGTATTCCTTTTATGAATAAAGACAAGGCTTTCTTAATCTATTATGAATATTTACAATTTTCATACTGTTACACATGAGGTTGCACTCTAACTATTTTACAATTACAATGGAAAAAATTTATGCGAACAAAATTATACACATGGAAAGATAATAATTACAAACGAACAGAATTATAGAATTGTACACTTGCTATTTACAAAGACTTAAGAAAGGTAAAATCTTTACAAGGAAAAATTGAGTTCAAAATTACTGATACTATGGTAGCAGATGTTCAGCATTGCAAGCTCGCGGCACTACGGAACCATTCATCCTTTTGAGGTGGTAAGTCCCCGGTCTTATCACTTTGGCGATACGCAGGATGGGCCTTCCCAATTTGGTCCCAAAACTCCCGCACTTGGTTCCCTAGTACCGAGAAGAACTTCCTTCAAGACGAGGTCACCAACCTAGAAGTCTCTTCTTCTGACCTTAGAGTCGAAGAACTTTTTCTCGAGTTGTTGATAGGCTGCTATTCTTAGCTGAGCCTTGCTGCGATGTTCTTCAACTAGGTCCAGACTTGCGCGTATAAGCGCTTCATTGTCAGCTTCATTGAACAGGTCCCTCCAAAGTGAATCGGTCCCTACCTCCATAGGGATCATCGCTTCGCAGCCATATGCTGCACAAAAAAAGGGGTTTCGAGGCAGGTTCTCGAGTTGTCCCTGTGCCCATAGGACTTCGGGGTGGTCGTCGGCCCAATTCCCCTTGGCTGCACCAAGTTTGGCATTCAGAGTGTGTTTGATAGTTTTGTTGACAGCTTCAAATTGACCATTCGCTATGGCTTAAGCTGATAGAGGCAAACTTTTTATGGATACCCAGCTCACCACAAAACTACTTGAACTCCTCGTTGTCTAACTATTTGCCATTATCTGAGATAAGGGTATGAGGAATCCCGTAGTGGCACACAATGTTCTTGAAGACAAAGTCCTTGAGCTTTTTGGTGGTGATTGCGGCTAATGGCTCTGCTTCGACCGACTTGGTGAAGTAGTCTACCGCAACCACTGCATATTTGACTCCCCTTTACCAATTGGCATGGGACCAATGAGATTGATTCCCCACATGGAGAATAGCCAGGGGTTGGTCATGGTTATAAGCTGGTGGAAATGAGCTCGCGGTATGTTCGCGAACCGCTGACACTTGTCACACTTTTTGACAAAGTTGTAGGTATCTTCTTGGATCATAGGCCAATAATACCCTTGACGAACAACTTTGTTGGCGAGAGACTGTGTACCTGTGTGATTACCACAAATCTCTTCATGTATCTCCCTCATGATGTAGTCTGCTTCTTCGTTGGTTACATACCGGAGGAGAGAGGCGCTAAACCCTCACCTGTATAGTTGGTCTTCAATGAGTGTGTAGCAAGCAGCTCTTGTTCACAGGGTCCTTGCTTCGACCTTGTCATTGGGCAAGGTCCCATCTCGGAGATACTGTATGATAGGGGTCATCCAGGAAACTGATTCTGTAGTATTCATGGCCTGTTCGGTTGAGCTGACACTGGGGGCCTCTATGAACCGAATAGGAATGTTTTTCGACGTGTCTGAGTCTAGCGACGAGGCTATATTTGCCAAGGCATCTACCACAAAATTGTTATCTATAGGGGTCTATGTGATCGTGAAGTGCTTGAACGGCTCGAGTGCGGCCTTAGCTTTCTTTCTTCGTAGAGCCGATCATATTTTCTTCCTTGGCTTCGTACTCCCCAAAATCTAGTTGACAACCAAGATGGAGTCGCCGTGGAGGATGCCTGACGCATGGCGAGCACATTTCTCTGGCCAACCGCAATCCCTAGTGAGCAGAGCTTCATATTCAACCTCATTATTGGTCGCTTTGAACCCAAACCAGAGGATGCCATGAATACAAGCCCCTTCGGGAACTCAAAGGAGAAGACCTGCCCCGACCCTCTTTCTGTTCGATGATCCATCGACGTAGAGGCTCTGGTCGATAGATTTTGGGACAAGGGCTTCAATGGCTTCACCGGGTCAAGCTTGCTCGACTTATTCATCGGATGAAATGAGAATTCTGATATGAAGTCGACAACAGCCTGCCCTTTGATAGTTGCTTTCGGTCTGTACTTCATATTAAACTAAATTAATTCCATGTCCCATTTAAGCAATTTATCTGATGCCTTTAGTTTCTAGAGGACTTGTCTGAGCAAGTAATTGGTCATTACATGGATAGTATGGGCGTGAAAGTAAGGTCGCAACTTTCTGGAAGCGATCAGTAGGGCATAAGCTAACTGCTCCATTTCCAGATACCGTATCTCGACATCTAACAGACACTTGCTCGCGTAATACACTGGCCATTGGACCCTGTTCTCTTCCCAAACTAAAGTTACACTAATTGCGAACTGAGAGACGGACAGATACAAGAAGAGGATCTCTTGCGAGAGAGGTTTGAACAGAAGAGATGGCTTTCTGAGGTGCTCTTTAATGCTCTGGAATGCCTATTCGCATTCGGGAGTCCACTCAAATTTCTTGTTGGCCCTTAGCACATTGAAGAATGGCAAGCAACGGTCTGTTGCCCTTGATATAAAGCAACTTAGTGCCTCAATTCGCCCATTGAGGCTCATAACCTACCTCTTGGTGGTCGAGCTTTACATATCGAGGGGAGCTTGGATTTTCTCGGGGTTGATCTCTATTCCTTTCTGGTTAACCATGTATCCTAGGAATTTTCCCAAGGACACTCCGAATGAGCACTTGAAATGGTTTAGCTTCATTCTGTATTTCCGGAGGATATCAAACATCTCAGCGAGATATGCTATGTGATTTGAAGTGACATGCGATTTGACCAGCATGTCATCTACATAGACCTCCATCGACTTCCTGATCTGCTAGGAGAACATTCGGTTAACCAACTGCTGGTAAGTTACGCCAGCGTTCGAGGCCGAAGGGCATAACCTTGTAGCAATACAGTCCCCGATCTATAACAAAAGAGGTATGCTCTTCGTCCGACACTTACATCGAAATTTGATTGTATCCTAAGTACGCGTCCATAAAACTCAGTAGCTTGTGCTCGGAGGTGGCATCCACAAGTTGGTCGATCCTAGGCAAAGGAAAACTATCTTTCGGGCATGTTTTGTTGAGGTCGATGAAGTCAACACATGTCCGCCACTTGTCGTTGGGTTTCTTTACTAGAACAGGGTTGGTAACCCAACTTGGATAGAGCGCTTCTTGGATAGATCCATTCTGAAGGAGATTATCTACCTTGAGTTTCAAGGCAGCATATTGCTCCGGATCCATCGCTCTTCTCTTCTAGCGAACCGGCTTGGCTTCACTGTCGATATTAAAGGCATGGCAAATAACATTCGGGCTGATCCCGACCATATCTGCATGCGACCATGTGAACACATCGACATTCTCTCTGAGGAAATCGGTCAGTTCGATGGCGAGCTATAGGTTGAGATTGCTCCCAATCCTTAACACTCTGCTCGGCTCGCTCTAGTCGATGGACACCTCAGATAGATCCTCAACTAGCCCACTGGAAAGGCATTCCTGAATACGAGGATCCATATTATCCTCGGTCGGGCAGGCACTTGTTCGATCCGCACCTGACCAGCTTATCTTGCTTACCTTTGGGAATGTTGCGCGAGATGTCTTTCCCTTTGCATGCCATCTGCACTGCCCTTACATAACAGTCGTGAGATGCACGCTGAGATCCGCTTACTTCCCCTATCCCCGTCGGGGTGGGGAACTTCATCTTGAGATGGTATATCGAAGTGACCGCCTTGAAGTTTCTCAGTAGAGGTCGCCCCAAGATACCATTAAAAGCAGATGGGCAATCCATTACTGAGAATTCGGTTATTTTGGTCACCTCGTCAGAGTCACCTAGCGTGATTGGAAGAGATCGTTCCATTGGGGATCAGGTGGTCCCCTGTAAAACCATATAAGGGGATCGAGGCGCTTCTTCGTGCCTGCCTCGTCCAAATTCATTCTCTCGAAAGCTGTCTAGAACAGGATGTTCACAGCACTTCGTTGTCCACCAACATTATATGGACGTCAAAGCGCCCTATTTGGGGCGTGATTACGAGAGCGTCATCGTGGGGATGATGCAATCAAACTGCGTCCTTTTCAGAGAAGGTGATTTCCTCCTTCCCGCGAACCTTTCCGTGACGGTCGCTAGCGTTCATCATACTCACGGGGTCTGATGGGTCATGCTAGCATATCTTTCCTGGGCACCTCGCGAATTTCCCACGAGGTGCGGTCCTCCAAAGATTACTCTGACGCTGCATATACCCTTGGGATCACAATGCTTCTTTCCTAGTTCCTTTTGATTTTTCTCCCTCACGGGAGCAGAGTCATCAACGTACACTTTGAAATGCCCCTGCTTGATAAGGTTTTCAATAGCGCTTGAGAGCTCGACACTTCATCGGCAGTGATGCTCATTGTCCCTCGATGATAACGCACAATATTTTTTGTTTATTGTTTCGGATGAAGCAGAGACCTTTCTACGTGGGCTCTGCCTCCGAGTAGATATCTTCTTTCGATTTATCAAGAATGGCCAAGACAGATGCATTCAAAGGGATATATTGACTCATGTCGCGATCGCGACGAGGAACCAGAGCATAAGACTTCTTGGGCTTGAACCGCAGTTTCTTTCCTTTTCGTTAATCGTCATTAGCCCATCTGCGATCAACCCTTCCTATTTTCCCCACCCCCGCGACCAGTGCACACCGCACCGGTGCCGAGGTCATGGCGGTGGACCGTCGTCACTGAGTTTTCAATACGGAGGTATTTCTCCGCAAGGTTGTAGAAGCGGGTGAGGGAAACATCATCCTCAGCCTGCAATTCTTTCCACAGATCGGTATGTGGGCGAACTCCCACGATGATGATAGTCTGAACAGACTCTTCAAGAGTGTGAGCTACCTTATGAAGCTCTTTGTGAAATCGATCGATGTAAGACTAGAGAGATTCATCTCTCTCTTGCCTTATGTTGCTGAGGTAGATCAAAGTCATTGAGAACTTCCAGGTTGCTTGGAAGTGTCTCAGGAACGTCGTGCTCAATTAAGGCCACGAGCTGATCGATCCCGCTAGGAGTGACCTGAACCACCGTTTGGCATGAGAGGTTAGAGTTACTGCCAAACAACGACACTTTGCCAAGTTTGAAACCTAGTGAAGCTCTATCAAGTCGTTGAATTCATACAAGTAATCCTATGGATCAGAATTTTTGTCGAACGCTTGCATATCGGGCATTCTAAATCTTGATGGGAGAGGGGAGGCTAATACCGCTAGAGAAAAAGGGACGCCCGCCTCAGACCTCACCCTCCCTAGCTCATTTTGCCTGAGCCTTTAGCTGATCCAGAGCTCACTGCAGCTCTTCGATCTGAGGTAGCGGCGCTACCAGAGGATAACTTTCCGCAATGTGGGTTCGACCCTCACGGTTATGGTTAATGAATGACCGTAGGTCGGATTCCTCCTCGCCTCTGTCGGCGGTTCCGACCAATCTTGACACACGCTAGCTAGAGCAGTGTGATGGCGCTGCATGATCCAGGGAATTTTCACTACATTTGCGGTGGTGCAAACCAAACCACGGAGTGTGGTAACTTCCTGCACAACGATCGGAGTCATCATTTCTGCGGCGATGGGAATCGCCCCGCCTTGCATTTTTGTGGGAGAGCTCGCGCAACGTGGCACGGGACGGCTCAAGTCATAATATGTCACCGAAGCCTTAACGCCACGGCTGGGCGGTGTTTATCTGGACCCTCCGGAGCCTCTAGGCCCATCCGCTTCGCCACTTGCTTACCCTTCCTTTGACGCGTTGCAGTGCACGCGGCATGGGCTATCGCCCTTTTCCGCGCTTTCACACGACCTATAGGCCTTTTTGGCGGCTGCATCGCCCCGTTTGATTCGGGTGGCATGCCCCGATCCAAACGGTCCAGCCTTTGGCTGACCGTTTGGAGAGTATTGTTGAACCTCTCTAGGTAGCTCATGACGGCTAGGTCAAGTTGTGAGCTTGAAGGATATCCCCACGACATTTTGTGGAACTGAGGGCGCCTTGGGAGAAGTGTCCTCTTGTACCTTGGGGATCTCATCATCACCATGATTGGTTCGGTCAGATTCGAATCGGCAAGTCATTTGCTTTTGTAGGACCAATTAGTCAGAGATTCTCCTGGTGAAGGACAAATACTAAATCAGCCCTTCCTTCTAGCGCCAAACTATTGATGGTTGATTTTGACACCAACTAAACGCATGTGTGAAATGTTGAGCTAGCCCAAAAGATACACGCGAATAGGGGTATTGAAATGAGTAATAGGTAGAGAAACAATGTTTTAAAGTGGTTCTGATACTTAAGCAAGCAACTCTTATGTCCACTGATATTGTATTAATATGGAGGGCCAAGTCGCGTTCAGCGAGATGACTTGCAAGTGATTACAAAAGAGAGAATAAGCTATTACAGAGAGAAATTAGCTATTACAGAGTAAAATGAGCCAATCCCACAAACGGGAGAGGGGCTCTCTATTTATAGTGGGATGAATTGGAGCAATGATTACAGAATCCATAAAAATGGGGCAGATACCGTGTAAATCCTTCTTTGCGTCTCGTTGCTCACCCACTCGAGTGATTTCCTTGTTTAGTGCAGTCGGGATTGGACACGTGGATCTAATCCTCCGCCTTTCATCGCCAGCACGCACCCACTACACTGGTAGGAGCATGCTGCTCATGCTAGCATGCGACGTGGCTGCGTCTGAACGGCTGTAGGATCTACCTAGACTCTGACCATTTATGCTGACCGGGCTCTGCGTCAGCCCTACTTTTTCAAGCATAACAGCTAAAATGAACTTTAGTCAAACCATGTAAAAATTCTTGGTGTGCTTTACTTTACGCTTAAGATGTATGATGTTGTTTAGATGTTGGTTGGTCATCTTATCAATGCACATTAAAGAACACAGTCAAACTCATTTTGCCAAGTTTAAAGAACCCATAAACAACTTCATGATAAACCACAAGTTAGGATTTGAAATGTGTAATATTGATTGAATGAGGTTTTATTGTTAGATTTTTAAACAAATTTTAGGTTTTGATGGAAGGAGGTACGTATGTTGATTATGTTTTGAAACTTTTGATTTTGGTTGTTGTGTATATTAGAAATTGACCTTATTTATTGTTATCGGCGACTTTTGCTGATTGAAAACCCAGTTCTCGTGAAGAGTCACACGAACTAAACAAATGTATTTTAGATTATCAACTTCGCGTCGAATTCCACGCGAAGTGGAGATAACCGCGCAAAGCGGCATAAGTTTTCTATTGCTTCGTGCATTTTTTTTTACCGTGCGTGCAACCCCCACGTGAAGTGGAGCAGTGATTCTATTTACATGGAATTTTACTTGAGGTAAATAACCCATTTTTATATTTTTTATGAAACATCTTAAATGGAATTTCACTTGAATTAAAACTTTTTTTTTTAAATGTTACTTTACATGGATGCAAGGACGTAGCCAGAATTTTGAGTCAGTGGATTCAAAATATCAAAGTTGATAAATTTACAATAAAATATATACTGAAATAATAAGCATAAAAAATATAATTTTAAAAGTTATACATACTAAATTATCAATTCTATAATTGTCCTCGACGATTTTTTATATTCTGAACACGTTGTATAATCCTCAAATCTTTACAACTTAGGATTTCATTAATTCTTTGAACCATTCAAAATTAACTCAATAACTAACCAAAATTTATCAAACCCAACTTAAAACAACAACTAATTAACCTATACCTCAACATGAACAAAATTAAATCAAAACCTACATCAAAATATAGTAATTTAATCTTCCAATTTTAAACTCATTTATTAAACTCAACAAAAATTCATAACTCTTGATCTTTCATCAATTAAAAAAGCTAAAAGAAAAGAATTTTAAGTAAAAAAAATAAAAATTAAATGAGCATTATTTTACCTTGTAATCCAAAAGAGTAGTCTTTCTTGAATATCCAACCAAAAGAAAAAATATAATTTGAGAGAAAATGAGAGGAAACAAAGAGAAGAGAAAAGTTAAAAAAGTATTAATTACTAATTTATTTTGTGGGGTCAATATAAAGTTAAATAGGGTTAAAATTGTAAAATCTATAAAACATTAATACTTTTTTAAAACTTTTTAAAAGTTGAGTGAGTTCAATTGAATCCACAAGTCTCTATGTGGCTACGTGCCTGCATGGATGATGAAAAGGCTAATTCACTCTTAAACTTGCCAACTTGACCCATTAAAAAAAAAAAGGGCTCGTTTGAATATAGAATTTAAATACAATAAACAAAGGATACGACAAATCTCATGAAAATGTGTTTGGTAAGAATGAATAGAATTATTTTCAAAAGCTGTTTTCAAATACAATCTTAAAAACAAGTGTGAAATTAGAAAACGATTAAAAGTCGTCTTCACAATATTTTACAGTTTTTAAATTAAAAATAGTTTTCAAAATTTTATATGAGTCATATTTTCAAATATTTAAAATATTAAAATATAACTAAAAAATTTGAATCGTATTTTAGTTAAAGGTACAAAGACAACCCTAGATGACTAAATTAGAGAATACATAAACTTTTTTTTATTAATTAATTAAATTAAAGTGATTGATTTGATTTGCCTTAGTAGTTAAGCCATTTTCTTTAATTTATTATTGTCTCTATTTCACAAGAGTGGAAAAATAATGTTTTTGTTATTTGATGGTCATTTTTGTTCTTAATATTTAATCATTATTTCTTGGTCTATTGTGCAGAAAGTAGATCATATGAAAATGAAGAACCAGTTCGCATAATCCACCACGCCAAATGAATTTTTTTTCCGCGAACTGATCGTGACAATCATTTTAAGTGTTCTTATCGTACGTTTATCACATTTTTACTTTTTTCTTAACAACGCAACAAATCATAAGATGAATAAACATTAATAACATTTAAACTTACATAAATCTTATAAAACCAAGCTGTGAATCAAGACATTTAATTATCACATTGAATTTGTTAATACAATTGCCAAAAAGAAAAATTACTAACACATTGGATAGATCAACGATCTTTTCTCAATCTAGTGTACAGAACTTTCAAATGTATAAAGCTTTACTAAATTTAAGTTGTATCCATGGTTTAAGATGAGGAGAAGGAAAAATGGTGATGTATGTGTTTAAGTGTTGGGAGGTTAGGGGTAAGGACAATTGTATATTTAAATGAGTTTGTTAGTCATAAAGGGAGGAAATTTAACTCCCCAGACATCCCGGCTCCTTTTGGTTCAAAATTTGGGGGTTTTGGGAAAAGTTTTTTGAAAAAAGTTAAAAAAAAAGTTGAATTGAACGGGTATTACGATGTAGGATTTATAAATTAATAAAATACCCTATATATTTATTTTTTTACAAAATACCCCCTATAATAAAACATTAAAAGTTAACAAAAATACCCCTAACCCACCCTCAAACACCCCCAATCGGCCACCACCACCAGAGGTGGCCGAAGTCACCTTATGGGCGCATGACCAGCTGGATCTTGTCGGTCATGTGCCGATATGGCCTTTTCCGGCCAGATCCACGGTGGATCTGGCAGGCAAAGGCCAGATCTACGGCCGTCAACCGCCAGACGTCGATTATTTGCTCTCAACGACGGCCGAACAAAGCGGCCGTCGTTGATGGTCAACGACGATCGCTTGTTGGCCGTCGTGACGATATTCAGCCAAAGATTCGCACACGGCCAGATCTTTGGCCTTAGATCTGGCCTTTTCTGGCCAGATCCACCGTGGATCTGGCCGGAAAAGGCTAGATCGGCGCACTACCGGCCAGATTCAACCGGTAGTGCGCCATCCTACCAGATTCCGGCCATTTTCCGATGGTGGTGGCCGAATCTGGTAAATGTGGATTATTGGGGTGTTTTTGTAATTTAAAAAAATATTTAGGGGTATTTAATTAAATTATCAAATTTAAGGGGTTTAAAAAAAGTTGAATAATATTGGAAGTAGTATTCCCAAAAATCTGAGTTTTTGGGTATTTTACTGTTTAACTTTTTTGGGAATACTAAAAGTAGTATTCCCAAAACTGAAACAAACGCAGCCCCCAAGTTTGGATTTTAAAAAATAACCTTGAAAATCGGAGACTTTTTTTTTTTTTAATTTAAAAATCTAACGTGACACACTTAATTGTAACTAAACATGCAAAAATGGGCTAGAGTGAAAAGATTGAAACGTATGTGGGTAATAGTATAATTAATGGAAATTTGTTTAAATTTTGAAAATTAAAAAAGACCCCTCCCTTCAAAATCGCTTAATCGAGCAGTATATCCAAAAAATGCCCGATGAAACACCTTCCATTTCTCTGCGATTTCTGGCAATAAAAGTTCCCTATTTCCAGCCAATATTCGATCCTAAAGCTTTGTTACACAAAATCATGGCTGATATTCACAAAGAGGAGGAAAACCTAACCCCACTCCAAATCCTAGAGTCTGGCGGTGGCGATTATTCAAAGGTTGTCGAAGAAAATGCTCAGGTGGATCATCTGATGAGTGAAGGTGGTCCAGTAGCAAAGGAGACAATGGCGGCACAAGAACGGGGAGGAGAATCGAAAAATGGTTCTGAAGAAGAGGACGTCGGCGGGTATTCAGGCAAGAAAGAGGACGTCGGTGAAAAAAAGGTATGTTTTTTACTGGTGGTTTTGAATTTGATGAAAAAATTGATTCGTTTGTGCGAATTTGGTGGATATGTAGTTGGTTTTTATTGTTACGGTGGTTATGGCATTTTGTCGAGCAGTTGGCGAGCATTAGGGGAGTAGCTTTGTTTAGGTTCCAGAGGATGAGGGAAGGAGGCAGTAGGGAGGTTGGAGGGCTAGGGATGGTTGCCATCCTCGGCCATCTCCAGTCATGGAACCCGCCACAACAGCCTCTGCAGGGCCTACATTGGCTTCCCCGGTCCTCTCGAAGCCAAAAACACCCACTCCCCGATGCCCTCGAAGTCCACATCCCCTAAATTGGTAGCCTATTGGTTGTTTTGGTTTCTTTTTTTGCTGATGTTTAGTTTATATCGATTGTGTAGATTTTCCAAAGCGTAAATTATAAAGACTTTGGGTTGGAGGTTGTAAGCGATAAGACATCGTACTTCCTAGAAAGGGTGACAGTTAGGTTGAGTTGGCAAGTTTTTATGAGAATAAAGGAGATTTCGGAGGAACAAAGGAAGGGCATGGACCGATTCAAAGATAGTTGTTTCGATCATTTTCTGAACATAGGAGAAAATTGGAAAAAGGCGTTATAGGGGCAGGGATGCATTATATGTTGTAACACTTAGTTAAAAGCCAACAAAAAAAAATGAAATGTGGTTCGTGGTGGATGGGAAGCCACTACGTTTTGGGACGATGGAATTTGCCTGATGATAGGCTTAAGATGTGGGGCATTTCCAGATGTGGAAGAGAAAGAGAGAATAACGAAGAGTAGGGCAGCCGATAACTTGGCTAAAAAGGTTTTGAGGGGGAAGGCGTCTATTACAAGACGTGATTTAGAGGAGAGGTTAGGAGAAGATGGGTATATCTCTTCAGAGAAGTTCAAAATGTGTTTGGTATGGTTCATGCATTCGATCCTAATGGCTTCTGACTCAACAAAAGTCATTAATATGGATTCGGTGAAGTTTGCAAGCAACATGGACTTCTTTAATGCTTATCCATGGGGACGGTTATCATTTTAGCTAACCATTGAGTCCTTGCGCAGAAAAGACCTGGCGATAAAGCATCGCCAAGCAGTCGAGAATGATAGACCGAGCACGTACAATTTGTTTGGCTTCCCATGGGGCAATGTAAGTAAATATTAATAGTTTTTTGTTATATTTTTTTGTATTATATGTGTTTTAATTATGATATGGACTGTTTTTTTACAATGTAGGCTTGGATGTATGAGGCAGTCCTTGTCCTGGCTAAGGCGAGGGGCGGAAGAAGACTTCTGATGAGCGTCTACAATTTTCTAGGATGTTGCAATGGCACACTAAGAAGTGTGCCCATTCGGACTACGACAAAATAAAAATGGAAATTCAAGCAACTCGGGTAAGATTAAAGGATTAATCTTTTGAATATACACTTGCTTTTAAATGTGGCTTAAATTTGTTTGATTTTTTTTTCTTATTGCATGGAGTCGTCTATCCCTTCCTCACCCCTACTAGGGGTGAAGTGGGAGAGGAATATGTTACATCGTTTACAACACTGGACGGTGTAGCAAATGAAGGGATAGATCACCTAATGCGAGACCTAAAAGGGGTCACACATGTGAATGCAGTTGCTGGGCCACTACTTGAAAATGTGTTTGAGGCTAAGGAGGATGAAGCTCCAGTTGGCGGGAGGGAGGAGGAGGATGAAGAGGTTCGTACACCTCCACCCAATTGGCAAATCGGTACAACAAGTACCGATTTGCCGAGTCGTCGAGGTCGAGAGAATGAGGTGGTTGACCTCATAAACGGTTTCTTTGACAGTTGGTTATGAGAGGTTTGAGAAGATGGAAGAGTGGATGAAAAGGGTGGAGGAGAAAGTTGATAGGGTGGCAAAGAAAGTTGGTAGGGTTGAGGAGGAAGTTGGTGGGGTATTGAAAGTGGTTGAAGTGTAACCTAAGCATAAAAGAGAGAGCCGAAAGAGTAAGCACGTAAAATCTCCTTACATGGCAGTAACGTATGGAAAGAAAAGGAAAATGAAGAAAAAAATTAGGAAGTCCGTGAAAGTGGAGAAGCAAAAATTGAGAAGCGTAAGGAGGAAGGTGGAGGAAGTGAGCAAGTGAAAACGGAGGAGTTAAAGGTCAATTTGTATAGGCCAATAGATGAGGAAAATAAAAAACTCTTCTATGCCTATTACAACGATTCTAGGAGTGATGGGCGTGTGAAGTGCAAAACTGGGGATTATCTTTGAGAGTGGTTTGAAAAGATGTTGACAACGGGCATATGGCTTAACGACTCGATGAGTTATTTTCCTGTATTTTTGCTTATGTTTTCCATGAGGTTTTGTATACTGAATCGCCTAAGTGATATATTTTGTTAAACATATCGTTTAAGTGATATGTTTTTTTTTTTTTTTAAAGAGGTTGCTTAAGCAATCTGTTTTGTTTTAAGAGATCACTTAAGCGATATCTTAAAACAAAACAGATCGCCTAAGGAAAAACCGTTGATGAGGTATTTGAATAGACACTTATCATGTTGTTTTTATTTGATGCAGCACATTGATGAGGTATTGGCACTTATGAGGTTACGATAGAGCAGTAATGGTAATATTTTGTATCCGCACTATGTCATCACCGATGTGGCCTTTGGCCAAAGCCTAGTAACTACATATGACACATTAATAAAAAAAAGGCCAATGGTGGAGGTGCAACAAGGGGAGGCAAATGGAAAAGAATGGCCATAGAGGACTTTGACGGTGTCTTTGATGATTTTTGGTTTGATGAAACGATTATGCAGTATGTACGGGGGGAAAGGCCAAAATATGGCAACAATTGAGCAAACGTTAAAAGAGTATACTGTATCGTGAACATCAAGGATATGCATTGGATAACCATCATTTGGCTATTAAAGGATGACTTGTTGCAGATCCTTGATTGCAACCCAAGTATTTGTTGAGAGAGGCAGTTGGAGACGGAGTTGCAGTCGTTGTGTACATTGTTCTTGCAGTTGTTGCGCGATAGCGGGATGTTTCAGCACTTGGGTGATGAACTACTAACGGGAAAGTGGCCACTCAAGCGCCTTCTCGTCCCGATAAATGACTCGAGGTAAATTTTGTATAAAACTTACATAATACAATTGTTCTATAAGCTAATTTTAATGCTAATGTCTTCCTCCTATTATAGTGCTGATTGAGGGGTATATGCACCAAAATTTATTGAGTTCGACATGACCAACACCCAATGGACAAGTTAAATGATGATACAATGAGCAACTTTCAGGAGCGCTTGGCTGTTGAGTGCTTCCATCGGCATATGAATCCCTTTTGACTGACCAAAACCCAATCCAAGTCATTGTTGATGCTGTCATCAAAGGGTATGGAAGTTCGACTTTGAGTTTTGTAGTTTATGTGAAATGCATTTCTTATTGGGTTGTCTTGAATAATTGGATTGTCTTGAATTGTATCAGTTGGTGTTGTTAGGCGTCATGTTGTTGATACTTAAGTTGTGGTGTTATGTATGCTTTGTGGCCAAGGCCACGGCTGGATAATGTTGGAAGGGGGGCTGTAGAATAAGACAAAGAGGTTGTTGCTACTGTTGATGCTGAAGGTGTGGTGGATAATTTTGGAGGATGGAGAAGTGGCTGAAGACAATGATGAAGAGGAAGGATGGAGGTTGTGATAATCATATTTTACACTGTGATTTTGCATTGAATTTTGATAGGATTTAGGATACTTTTCATGCAATTTGGGCCATAATTGCTACCTAATTCTATTAATTTGTCTTTGCAGGCCTAAACGATGATTTTGAGCATAAATGATAGTTTTGAGCGTAAATTGTGTAACTTGAGCTTGGAAACTTGGAATGACCTGAATTTAGAAGCTTTGGAAAGCTAAGAAGAAGAGCTATAACTTTCATGTTTTGGGTGTTTCCTAATTCTGACTGGACAAGGGTGAAACTTGGCTTGAAGTCGTGAAAAGTACGCTGGGAACTGAAGAAAAAACGTCTTTGGACGTGATTCGGTATTTCTGCCATAAGTTGAGCTTTAGATCTCGTATTGTACTGATTCTTGAACTACCAGAAATATAATTGAAAGGTCTACAATTCATATGTTTAACATGTTTCCAGATTCAGACTCTATCAGGCTCAAATTTGGCCCGAAAGTCTTCGCCACAGCAAAGACAGAGAAACCTGCATCAGATGTAAAAATAAAACGACGCGTTTTGGCTTGTTGGGGCTTGATCCTTAAGTGAGAGAGGTATAAATTAGAGCGAAAAGGAAGAGAAAAGGATCTTGGTTCGTCATTTGGGAGGTAGCTCATGGAAGGAGAAGATTATTGAAGATTTGGCTTCAAATTAGAGAAGATTTCTCCATCTTTTGCTTGTTTTTCAATGATGAATCTTGATTCAGTTTGTTTTTGTTATTTTATTTCGTTTTTGAGTATGAACTGAGTTGTCTAGCTAGGGTTTGATGTAACCTTGATACAATGATTCAAATTTATATGAATTGATTTACTTTGAGTTTTAATTTCATGATTGAGTGTTTATCTCTTCGCTTAATGACTTTTGGATGCTTGATCACCATTCAAATGTGTGTTGTTCAGAATGGGACTGAGAAGTGATTTGTGATTGTGCCTCTTAGGATAAATACCGTAGATTAAGCAAACGCTAGAGATATGTTTAGCGATCTATGAAATCTAGATAGAATTCCATAAAGCTTAAAAGACTTTGAACTATTAATCTTCAATTTGTTGGGTGTGGAAGCTTAATAGAGATAAGTAGGGAAATATAGCCTGAGAAGGTATGTTTTACAACTTAGGGAATTCGATTTTCAATTAAGGAATTAGAACTTGGGTAATAGATTCTATGATTTGGGTTAGCGTATCTATGTGAAATCAACACCCTAGCATTTTTTAGCATTGTTTAATTAGTTAAGTTGTTGGGTTTTGCTTTAATTTCACTATCATTCATTTATATTTTGTTAATTTGTATTTAGTTGTTAATTTTCTATCAATCCAATTTATTGTTGCTTTAATTAGGACTTAAATTAGGGAAATCGGTACTTAGTAACATTATCCTCGTGGGAACGATACTCTACTTATCACTTTATTACTTTGTGCGACTAATATACTTGCTACATTTGCATGTTGTAGGAAACACGCATCAAGTTGCCAACGCTGTTTTTATTTTGGGTGTATATAGGACATTTATTTATTGTTTATATTGTTGTAATTTACATATTTCAAATTTGTAAAAAAGCAATTCAGTATTTCTTTCCCTCTTTTGACTTTGACTTTATTTAGTATTCTTGTTAAATGGAATTTGTATGTGTTGACACAAATAAGTTGTCAAATTGAGGAGAAAATATGGCATTAATGTGTTGATGCAATTAAGTTGTTAAATTCAAGAGAAAAGATGGAATTAATGTGTATTGGTGATTTTAGATTGTCAAAATTGAGGAGAAAAGTTGGAAATAGTATGTGTTGCCCATGATCGCTTAAGCGACTACATATATTGCTTAAGCGATCAAGGGTTTCTTATACAGGATCACTTAAGCAAGACCTTAAATCACTTAAGGGATCGTGCACTTGGGGTGATCTTGATTCTGCCTTAGACTTGATCGCTTAAGCGATCCAACATCGCTTAAGCGACCAAGGCTAAAAGGCCAAAATCGCTTAAGCGAGACCTAAAATCGCTTAAGCAATCGTGCACCTGGGATGATCTTGATTCTGCCTTGGACTTGATCGCTTAAGTGATATGACATTGCTTAAGCGACCAAGGCTAAAAGTGAAGAATCGCTTAAGCGAGACCTTAAATCGCTTAAGTGATCGTACACTTAGGGTGATCTTGATTCTGCCTTGGACTTGATCGCTTAAGTGATCTGACATTGCTTAAGCGACCAAGGCTAAAAGTGAAGAATCGCTTAAGCGAGACCTTAAATCGCTTAAGTGATCGTACACTTAGGGTGATCTTGATTCTGTCTTGAACTTGATCGCTTAAGGGACCAAGGCTAAAAGTGAAGAATCACTTAAACGAGACTTAAATCGTTTAAGTGATCGTGCACCTGGGATGATCCTGATTCTGCCTTGGACTTGATTGCTTAAGCAATCTAACATCGCTTAAGTGACCAAGGCTAAAAGTGAAGAATTATTTAAGCAAGACCTTAAATTGCTAAAGCGATCATGCGCTTGGGGCGATCTTTATTTTGCCTTGGACTTGATCGCTTAAGCAATGCTACATCGCTTAAGCAACCAAGGCTAAAAGTGAAGAATCGCTTAAGTGGTCTTGATTCTACCTTATGTGCGATCGCTTAAATGACTGTACATTACTTAAGCAACTAAGGCTAAATATACTGGATCGCTTAAGTGAGACCTAAAATTGCTTAAGCGATCTAGTTTATTCAGATGATCTTTAGTCTGCCTTTGACAAGATCGCTTAAGCAACGAAGGCTTATAAACACTAGATTGCTTAAGTAATAAACCAATCGCTTAAGCGATCCCTTTTTTTCTTTTTTTCTTTTTTTTTTTTTTGGGAATAGGTTGTTAACCCATATTAAGTGATGTCAATGTGAACTTCGGACGTTCACAACATCACAAGATTATTAACATTAATGTTAAACGACATCAGTTATTAACACATATTAAAGCCAATTAAGAAGGATTATTTGCAACCTAATTCCATCAACACATATTAAGGCCATGTAAGAAGATTATTAACGTTAAATTACACCTCGGGCGTTCACAACATCAAAATATAACAACTACGATATGTGGCATACAACCGTATGATATATGAATGAATGTCATAGCACACTAGTGTGACACGTTAGTAGAAATGTACCTCATTTCACAAATATGGATGGTGTATTTGAGAATGATTATTGTGCTCTTTTACTGACCAAAATGCAGTCAAATCTTGTATGATGTGGGCGACTAGATTGAAATAAGCTTGAACTTTAACTGTACAATTAGTTTAGTGGACCATGATCTATCTTGTGTCAATTGATTTGATTATTTATATCACTTAATCGATTTTTTTTATAATTACATTTTAATTAAATTAATTTTTTTACGTGTGTAGATAAACATGGAAAAGAAATATTAAGGTATACAATAATTCTATTTAATACAAATTTTAATGTTTTTAAAGTACTAAAGTAAATTAGCTTTGATCGCTTAAGCGATGTATGATCTCGCTTAAGCGATCCTGTATATTTAGCCTTAGTCGCTTAAGCGATGTATGTTATCATCTGAATATACTGGATCGCTTAAGCGATCTTGTTAAAGGCCGAATAAAGATCATCTGAATATACTGGATCGCTTAAGCGATTTCAGGTCTTGCTTATGCGATTTAGTATATTTAGCCTTAGTCTCTTAAGCGATGTACAATCGCTTAAGCGATCATGTACAAGGCAAAATCAAGATCACTTAAGCGATTCTTCACCTTTAGACCAAGGCTATTTTGCTTCTTATCTCCTCAATCTTTTGATATTGTTCACGTTTGAGTGAGAAATTATATTCCATATTGTGGGTCAGCTCTATATTCAATCATAACCATCCATATTTATGAAATGAGGTACGTTTCTACTAATGTGTCACACTCGTAACTAATTCAATAAATTGATTGATTGATTGATTGACTTGAAATGACAATTATGTTGATAATATTTATTTTGTCTATCTTACTTCTTTGGGCTGCAATCCGTGCCTTATAGAGGTAATATGAGAAATTTTACTTACTTAAACCCTTTTTAAAATGGATGAAAATGAAAAATAATTAATTTTATTTAAAACAATATAAAAGATTATTTATTCTAGGTAACAATTAAATTGAAAACAACAAGTCTTCAACGATTGGCCTTGGCAACTCTCTCGATTTCATCATTCTTCTTGATGACATAGTTGGAAATACAAGGACATAAAATCAATTTAATGCACCATAAAAGAGAAACATAATAACTTCATCCGATCGCTTAAGTGATCTACTTGTCAAATCTGCATATAAGAGCAGATCGTTCAAGCGAGCTTCTGTCGCTTAAGCGATCTAGTGTTCACCAGATCTGATCTGAGCAACGATCGCTTAAGTGATTTGGTGTTAACCAAATTTGATCTGAGTAGCAGATCGTTTAAGTGATCTTAGGTCGCTTAAGCGATCTGCTATTCAAGGCTACAGATAACAGCTGATCGCTTAAGCGACCAAAGATCGTTTAAGCGATGTGCTCTTATTAGGAGATCTGAAGAACAGATTGCTTAAGCGACCTAAGATCGCTTGTAGATAACAGTAGATCGCTTAATCGATCTTCTGTCGCTTAAGGGATTTGATCTTATTTGTAGATCTTACAACAGGTTGCTTGCTTTCTTACTTCTGATCGATTCAAACCTAATTTTCTAGATCCGCATGTGATCGATTCTGGCAACTGCTTCTCTTGTGGCCAAGTTGCTTGCAAATTGAGAACTTATTTATCCTCCGGGGAACCTCATAGGTTGATGGAATACACTTAACTCTTTTTCTTCCTTTTTCTATCTTCTTGAATGGCGGATGGATGATAATGTCAACCAACTCCAACGACACCACCCACTACTCTTCTGGAGGAACTGGATATATCGTTTCCGAATAGGCGAGCATGTAGTGATTTGCCATATAGAGAAGGGAACAAAGTTCCATGTAAATTCTTGAACCAAAATCTGGCTTCCGTTGGTGTTTCAGTGCTACTAGTGCATGAGGACAAGGTAAACATTGAATGTCAAGCATTTACAGCTGCATGTTTTACTAAGAAGGTTAACTAGGGCATCCGGACCATAGCCGCGCACGGTGAACTCTTGAGCATTGAGAAGATAGGCAAATAGTACATTTGACAGTTCCATACATTCCCGTAATAATTTTTCAATTGACGAAACAAGGGTTGTGATAAAATTATCTGACTTCGTACGACGCTCATGGAACTACCGTGGCAGTGTCATCTGGATTGCATCAAAAAGGGTAACAATTGGAAACTCTCTTTCTATTAACAACTTCAAATTTATAGACTCAACTATGTTCATGGTCATGACATCAAACCTTCTTCTAGGAAAGTAAGCTTTACTCTATCGCTCGAAACCAACATCATGCTCAAGATACTTAGCAATTCTATCATCTTTAATTCAGATTTGTCAGAAGTGCTCTTCAAACTCATCAACTCAATAAGCTTTTGTTGCCATATAGTACGTCTGAAGAAGGCCAGCACACTTAAACTTTTGTTTTATGTTTTCGCCAAGGTGCCTCATACAGAATCTGTGATGTGCTTGAGGGTAAATAATGGCAATCCCCTTCTTTATACATTTATGCCTATCGGATATTATGCGCAACTAGTCACTGTTAGGCACTATTGTAAGTAATTGCTAGAAAAATCAAGTCCATGACTTGTCATTCTCAGAGTCAACCACACACCATGCAATAGGATATGTGTGATTTTCGCTGTCCTGTGCAATGGCCACCAACAATGTACCTCCATTCTTTCCCGTCAAAAAGCAACTATCAATAGCCAACACCTTTCTCATGTTTACAAAACCCCTTATAGCATCACTGTAAGCAACAAAAAAAAAAATTTAAACCTCATATTCTTGACTCACTTCAAAGCCGTCTTGCTACCTTGGTTTGTCAACTCAAGCATATAACGGTACGATTCCAATATTGCGTACCCGTGCTCTGGCGTGCCCTCACAAAATCTTGTGCATGTTGTCTCCCGTTCTAGCAGTGCCAGTAACTAACATCGCATCCCAACTCTGTGCACACAAGTATCTGAATATCCTTAGGAGATGGACATTTCCCTTCAACAAACTAACTTTTGACAAATTGTCCAATAACATCAGCGGAGGCTTGTTGATGCTTACCTGAAATATGTCCTAACCCACATATGTGCTCACGGGTATATGTGATAACAATAAATTTTTCGGACTCGCCCGACCTTCTACAATAAACCTGTCACTTGCACTTTTGATCACGACATGCAACCGTCACTACCGATGAATTAGACTTTTTTGTGATGAACTCAAAATTACCTCTCACGACAACAAGTTTTAGCTTCCTCACCACTTCCTCCTAGCTATTAAATAAATAACCTACGCGCAAGTCCGATCCATCAGTAAAAATATGAGGTGATTCACTACTACCCGCAATTGCAGCCTCTGAACTTGCATAAATAACCATAGTGTTCTCTTCCTCACAAACTACACATTCTGCACAATCTGTATTTATAGGAATCTCTACATCTGCGGGATCATGTATAGGGTCCTCCTCGTCCACATTTTCATTATGCCCCACATGACTAACCTCTTCTACAGTGTCCTCCTCACCACCTAAATCACCGCCTACTCTTGATTTTTCAATAAAAAAATCAATGCTCTCATAGTTAAAATTAAAACCAGCATTCTCCCCACCCAAATCACCGCTTACTTTTGAACCAACTTCCAAAGCTTTATCCACAACTGAAACCGTTAAAATCAGCCTTGAACCATTATTGCCCACATCAAGCATAAATAACTTCATATCTTCATCAGACATTAATACAACAGGGGGTACCTTAAAATTTGCAGGAGCTCTACTTAAAACATACTTCACAACTATATCACTACGTGAGCAACTCAACCCACCTCTTCTAATGATTTCATCAATCAACCCATCAAAACCTAACTTCTGTGCTCACAGAAATTGTTTTAACTTGTTTGCTCTTCCCAATCCACTTCCAGCAACTTTCTTCCTCCACCCACTAACCAAAATATTCAACACCCAAAACCACTTGTCCCATGTCTAATAATAGTCAAGTATCTATAATGCAAGAAAACAAAAATTATTAACTGATATATTAAGGGTTGACTGATTTTAAAAAGCCTCTGCAAAGTCGCTTAAGCGATGTGATATATCGCTTAAGCGATCTGGTATATCGCTTACTGGATCGCTTAAGCGATCAAGTATATATTTGATCGCTTAAGCAATCTAATATAAATAAGTCTGATCGCTTAAGCAATCTTGTGCCATATACCTGATCGCTTAAGCGATCTGCTACCACATACCCGATTGCTTAAGCGATTTGCCATATGCTGTATTATACTATACATACCAGATTGCTTAAGCGATATACCAGATCGCTTAAGCAATCCATAAGATCCAGAACACATTTCCAGTCATCTCCACCTATAATCGGTGCTACCACCCCCAGCTACCCACAATACAAGAAAATATTCAACAAATTTCACTTCTTTCAACTTGCACTACATCAAACACAACCTAACAACCTAAACAACTAAATCAAAATCATAACCCAAACCCAATCCATCATTAAATCTTTGTAAATCAAAATTTAAAATGCAAAGAGGAGATACACATACCTGGACAAAATGTTAGGAGGAGGAGGAGGAGGAGGCAGATCTTTGGTGAAGGAAGAAGAAATTGTTAATGGTGGAGGAAGAAGAAGATGTAGATGTAGACGAAGAAGAAGATGGAGAGGAAGAAAAAGATGTAGACGAAGTTTAGAAGAATAACAACCAAGGGAGATGTGTCAATGGCAAGAGGAAGAAGAAGAATGTGTTTGGGTTTGTTTGCAAGAATTTCGGCTTTTTAGGGACATATTATAATTTTTAAAAGATTACACAATACTTCATTAATCCTAATTAACCACTAATCATGTTTAATTAACCTTAATAAATAATAAGACTATTTACTTAACACTTTAAAACTACATGGCCTTTTAATTAAATTTGAACTTCATTTGGTCTTTTAATAAAATGCCCCATCATAAAGGTATAGGGTTTGAAAGTTGGCTAATTATTATAACCCTCTTAGTTTTTTGTCAATTTAATTAACCTCCTATATTATATGGGAAAGGTTTGGGAGCACCACATTTTTAACATAAAGTTTGACATATTTTATAAATTATTAGATTAAAATACTTTGAATGGTTGAGATTCAATACAATTTGAACAATTTGTGTTGTGTGTGATTTTTCCATCAAGCTTGGAGAATTGCGAGGTTATAGCTCGATCCAGAATCAGTTTGACTCAATCGATTGTCCGACCCAGCATAAGCTCATCGAGATGTAGCTCGACCTAGCACAAGCTAGTCGCGACCAATACCTGTAGTTGTTCAACCAGCTCACAGATAACTTTAGATCCCGGATATCTCGGAAGGGATCAAATCGACAGCAATCTCAGCGCTCAATCGAGAGAATATCAGAGTTGCATTTCAACCTTAATTATAATCCTTTTTTTTTTCGTTTTTCTTTTTTTTCTTTTTTTTTTCCTTTTTTTTGCTCTTTTCGTTATACAAAATTTGAATGTAAACCCCTTCCAACGATGGAGAAGAGGTTAGCAAATTGTTCTATGATTATTATTGTAAGCTCTAAAAGCAAATACAAAGATCAGTGGACGTAGGCGTAAAAGTATAACCCACCAAACCACTTTAAAAACTCTCTATGTTATTTACTTTACTGTTTCCAATTCATTACATGCCTGATTACCCATAATCACGTACACATCCGTTCATATTTAGATGTAATCTCAACTGTTCAAATGCATTGATCTAGCAGTCCAAAATATGTGTGTGTGTGTGTGTGTGTGTGTACAGTAAAACATCTCTATAGTGATACTCTATATAGGAATAAATTCTACATAGTTATAAAAAATTATATTCCCAATTTGGGATAGTTATAAATAAGAATAAACTCCACATTGTAATAAGTTATAATTTTTTAATTCCCGTCTTAAGGAAAGTTGCCTCCACATAGTAATAATTATTTGTATATTGCAAAAAAAAAAAATATGCTATATTACATTAAAGGTTTATGATGAAATAAAATATTTATCCAAAGTTGTTTGGGACAATGATTTATACTTTAGAGTTGTTACCAAATCTTCTAACTTGCGGGTATGTAATAACTCGCTAGCATGGACACCTCCTTGTTGAAGCCAAAATATTTCTAGCTTCTCAAGCATCCTTAGAGCTTCATGGCATGAAATTTTTGCATTTTCGTACTATCATCCTCAGGATTATTTCCTTTCTCTTCTTGTCTAATTGCAGCAATGATTTCTTCTTCAGTTAAAGCATATACGACTTGTTGCTCATTTGGATGATCGAGGAAGATATTAATATCAATTCGATTAGTGTAGTGAAGTTGTCGAATCTGATCACTCAATTCTGCAATGTCTCTTCTATTCTTCTCACCCACTTCATTTGTAACTTGCAATTCATCAACATCGGGGGTCCTAATTTTGCAATGCTTAAAACAATTGATAATTGTCTGTGGCTTCACATCAATTGACCATGCAGCAACTGCATTTATAATCCATCAAGGATACTTATCTTTTCTGGTTCCAATACATGATCTTTTATCCATTTCAAAAGTAAGCGATTAAAATGCTATCGATAATAACCTTTTAAATTTCTAATAAATCCTGTATCACATGACTGGATTTTGGAAGTGCTAGCTAGTGGTAGGAATAGAACAGTTGTGTGATGAAGTGGGGGGAGATTCTCCTTTTTGCCATGTGCAGTACAATTATCCAATATAAGCAAGACATTTCTATCCAAATGGCTATAAAATCACGGTTAACATTGTTAAAGCATCTTGGATTAAGAAACTTACCGATGACCCAAAGTGGAAGCTTGTCAGAGCCATCGCCATTGCAACAAATAACAATTGTAATCCTCTCTTTGTTTTGCTTTCGGCCCTCTAACTGCATTGTTGCAAGAGAGTTATTGGCATGCATTCGATAAAATAAGCCAATTTCATCCATATTATTCCCTTTTATTGATGGCAAACTAACTTCAATTTTCTCCATCTTAACTGAACCACTTTCCCCAAAACGACGAAAGGAATGAATTGCATGTCGTTGCTTTAACTTTTCCAACCATTTATTTGAAAATTCAAACGAGGTAGCTTCGGGATGGAGTTTTCTTAGAAAAATATTTCCCTTCTCTTTTAATAATTCACCATTCATATTGGCATGCTCTTGATGGCATGCAAACCATTCATAGAGGGAAGACTCCATTGCTGGGTACTTTACCATCTTTGAACGTTTTGTATTTGGGTTCAACAATCCTTCTTCTTGAAGGAGGTCAGCTAATCATTTGAGTGTCTTAGATATTGCTGCTTGTGATACCTTAAGACTATGAGTATCTTCTAACCAGTTCACAAGATCTTTCTGCTTCCAACTAGGGTTTGATTCTTTCATTTTGCACAACTCAACACGAATACTTTCGGTTAATTGAGTTCGTGTATTAACTTTGGGTGGCATGATTGATTTGCTAGAGGAAGAAGAAAGGTATCACTTAAATTGGTGGAAGATTTTATTGAAAACTTGATTGAAAAAGTTGAAACATAACAACCCTATTTATAGCAAACTAATCATAATTATACTAGGATAAGTAAATAAGAAATCCTAATACTACTACTAAAACAATGAATTGAAAGCCTACTAATACTAAAATATGAATTGAAATCCCAGTACTACCAAAACATGAATTTTAAAATAGGAAATCAAGTAATATTAAAAGAAAATAGGAATCAAGTAATATTAAAAGTAAATAGGAAATCCTAATACTACCAAAACAATGAATTGAAATCCTAATACTACTAAAATATGAATTGAAATCCTAATACTACAGAAACATAAATTATAAAATAAGAAACAAGTAATATTAAAAGTAAATAAGAAATCTTAATACTACTAAAACAATTAATTAAAATTCTAATACGTACTACTAAAACATGAATTAAAAAATAAGAAATTAAAATAGTTTTTTTGTAAATATACCTCTATTAGTTATAACCTCCTTATAGTAATAAATTAATTTGATCCCAACATTATGACTATAAAGAGGTTTTACTTTATATATATATATTTTTCATCCCAAGGCGACCACAATTCACTCAAACAATAACACTACGGACACCGAATTTCTTACACCGAATTTTTGTACCGGCCGACATGGAATGCCTTCTCCCATTTATTTATAATTTTTTTTAGTGAACGGCCGTCCATCAAATTTGGACGGCCGTTCACTCATATGGACGCCCGTCCATCAAATATGGACGGGCGTCCATATGCGAGGGACGGCCGTCCATATAATATGGACGCCCGTCCCTATTAAAATAATATAAAAAAATTTGTAAAAGTTTAGGGACGGCCGCCCATCCATTATGGACGGCCGTCCAACCATTTTGGACGCCCGTCCACAAATATGGACGGGCGTCCATATGAGAAGGACGGGCGTCCATATAATATGGACGCCCGTCCCTATTAAAATAAAAAAAATTGTAAAAGCTTAGGGACGGCCGTCCATCCATTATGGACGGCCGTCCATTAATGTTGGACGGCCGTCCACTAATAATGGACGCCCGTCCTTCACCCAAATATGAAAAAAAATTTTCCATTATGGACGGCCGTCCATAAATTTTGGACGGCCGTCCTTTTATTGTGGGATGGGCGGCGTCCCTAAGTAATGGGCGCCCGTCCAAAAGTTATTCGGTGTTAAAAAATTAATTTAATTAATTTTTTAACCATGACAATCGTCCATTCATTATGGACGGCCGTCCATTAATTGTGGACGGGCGTCCATACTTAATGGACGCCCGTCCATTCATTATGGAAGGTCGTCCATAATGGTTGGACGGCCGTCCATAATGAATGGACGGGCGTCCATTAAGTATGGACCCCCATCCATAGTGCTATTAAAAATTTTTTTTAAAAAAAAATTTTCTCGTTTTAGGTTAAAAGATTTGGGGGAAGTTTCAAAATTATTTTTTTTTCACAGGCAGCCATTACCGTCTTCGCGGTGTTTGTCTTCTTGACTCTCTGGCCTCTGCGCTTCTTCTTCGCCTTCCATCTTCGTCTTCGCGGTAATTACAGTATCGTTTTTCAAGTTTTTTTTTTTGAAATTTTTGTTTTTGGTTGGATGAATGCGTTGAATGGAGTTGAGTTGATGAGATAAAATCCAGTCAATTTGGTGGGACTGGTTTGTGTGATTATGAATAGAAGTGTTCTGCGATTGATAAAGATAAATGGAGTTTATTTTGAGCTGCTGGTTTGTGTAAACTACCGTGAATGAAAAAATTGGTTTTAGGCTATGTATAAATTGGTTTTAGGCACAATTTAGACACATTTGATTCGAAAACAAGGATAACAATACACAATATACATGATATGGAAACGAAAGGGAAACAGAGAATGTTTGCTTGATAATCAGTAAGATAATGTACATTGGTGAGAATGGTTTAATTTGTCAGGTGAAGCTGATGGATTAATTGAGTATGGATTAAACGATATGGAAACAAGCTGATGATTTAATTTGTTTTAAGTTTTACAGATAATGTATATATATATATATATATATATATATATATATATATATATATTCTTCCCTGCTTCAAGGTCAGCAAGTTTTACAAATTGCTTTCAAAATAACATGAACACCACACTGCAAAACAAGACTTGATCCCATTTAAACAGCCCTTATATTCTTCCCTTATAACAGCGTAACATGTTAGTCTTCCAAAATAACACGAACACCACAATGCCACTTGTTTGGAACCTTTTTGCAGCAAAATTTAGAGGTGGGATGAGTAGGGACGAAGCGATTAGTTTACTTTTGTTTAGAACATATAGCAAACCAAAGGCCATCTTGTATATGTAGCCTTACATTGTGAGCCATCTGGTAGTTGTTGGTTGCTATCATCCTTGATAATGTTGGTGGTTAAATCAATCAGCAATAAGCTGTGTTTGATTTATGTTAATGATGGTGTGATGCTTTTCGTCTTCAATGACATGGATGATGATTTTTCTAAATGTATGCTTCAGATTGTTTCCTTTATAGCCTTTTTAAAAATGTTATTGAACTGTTGCGAGTGTTGGTCTTTTTAGTTTTGGGTTTCTTCGTACATTTTTACATAAATATCATATTCTATTATGAAATGTCCAACCTAGCGCCTTTACAACTTTCCTTCCTTTACTGAACATTGATTTTGACTGAAATTCATGAACACAGTTTTCAACTGAATATTATGGCTGTTTTATAACTTGGTTAAGATTGGTGTTAGGAAAATTTTGTTTTGATTATTTCCATTTTTTGTTAGGACAATGCTTCCTCATTACCTACTGATATATCACTGATACGATAGAGTAGGGGAGAGGAGGAAAGGGGAGAAAAGAAGACAGAAAGGAAACTAGGGATAAAATAAGATTAACAAGAAATCGTGGAAAAACAAAAGAGAGAGAGGAGAGAAACCACTACCCAATAATAAATGTTACAGACACTTAGAAAATAATAAATGTTGCAGCTCATTGATCTACATGAAAATAATAAATGTTGCAGACACTTTTCATTTCCAGTAGTAAGCTTTCTGGCATTCATCCACGTGGATTTTATTTGAACAACAGGTTTAATTTGGCTATGTGTCTTTGGCAGATTATGATGACGATTTTTTAATGTATACAGGTTTTAGAAGAAAGCAGAAAATGGTGAGGGCAAAAAATACAACCGTTCCTCAGGAAGGCACATCCTCATCTGCACTTCAATTTCGAGACTTGCGACATAAAAAACAATACGAGGACGTGTCGAAAAGAGATATTTGCCTTGGAAGAATTTTGGATTTAGGACTTCTAACAAGTTTAGGTTTAGGTGATGAAATCAATGGTTGGATTAATCGTTTGAAATGGGACCGTTTAGTCAGTATGAGATATGATGGATATAGGCATTTGATATATGAGTTTTTTGGTAGTTTGGAAGTTGTAGAGACAGACAGTGATGAGTTTCAGGCGTATACAATGTTCTTTAAATTAAAGAATCAGAACTTTGTAGTGACACCCCAAGATTTAGCAACCTGGATAGGATTTGATTGTGAAGGTTTGGAAAACGTACCTAGAAAGCGGGATTCCAAACAAGCTTGGATTGATGTTTCGGAATAGGGACTTACCATCCACATAGGTGTAAATCTACAAAGTTACAGAGTCACTATGAGAGTATTTCACGATACTTGACTTTCACATTTAATGGTAGGAAAGAGACAAATGGAAATGTGACGGTTAAGGATTTATTGTTCATGGAAGCAGCAATAGCAGGGAGGCAAGTTAATTCAGCAAAGTTATTGATTAAGAAGTTGGGAGAGATCCCTACAGAGAAAGGAGAAATATATTGGGGGATCTTTGGTTACGTTAATGTGAGAAGTTGAATATTGAGATCACCCCTGATGATGCAAAAAATAAGATTATGTTTTCTACAGGTAATGTGTTGGGGGATGTGACATTGAATAGAATGGGTTTGATTAAAAAGAATGTGGCAGGACAATGGTATCTTATTAGGGATGAAATCGAGGGAGATGCAACGGTTTAAGAAGGTGTCAATATTCAAGAAGGGGTTACTGAAGGACAAGTTTATGTGCGCAAAAGAAGAAGAATAGGTACTGAAGCTGGACCATCTGAGAATGTAAAAGATATGGGTTCTCATACTTTACAGGAAATAGAAAGCAGATTTGAGCGGATGGAAAAGTTTCAAGAAGAGCGTTTTCCACGGGCGAGAGGCAAATGCAAGAAGCGCAAAGTGATTTCAACATGTTTGCATCAAGAATTGAAGCTTGATTGACATCATTGGAGACCACATGAGAGATTTTCAACATGATGAAAAACTTCTCATGACCTCCTCATCCTCTAGTCAACCTCCACCCCCTGCACCATGATGAAGAATTTTTCCCTTTTGTTTATAAATAGATTGATTTGAGCGGATGTTGTTAATAAAGATTGTAGTTTGTTTATAAATAAAGTTGTCTTTTGTTTATAAATAGATTTGTCTTTTGTTTATATATATGTCTACAACTCTTCAATGTATATGTATATGTAATACTAGACATACCCAAAGACATAAAAATTCAAATCTGAAAAGAAATGCATATCCAAAATGCTATATACATTAACGTCATTATCATGAATTCACTATCCTACACAATCAATGATGAAAATACAAAAAATAAAACAACTGTATAAGCATACAACTCAACTGCATTCGGTAGAAATTAACCAAAGCATGAAAAATTTATACCAAATACAATTACGTATGCTTGAACTTGGCAAAAATATCAAACATCTCCCAACGAGACATGTTCATCATTTACAAACTCCTGTCTAGTATAGAAACTACTTTGTCCTGCGAGATTTGGAACCGGACCAGTGGACATTTGTCATTGTTTAACAACCACAATTTAGCACACGGTATAGAAAACTTAAGGCAATTACAGTTATACAAGATATATAATACATACTTGTGTAGTAACAACATCATTTGACAACACTTGAGTTTCCGCATCGGCCACGGAAGTACTTGAAAAGAAACGTTCTGTTGTCGTACTGATGATCCTTTTCCTAAAAGTATCATAACACATTAATTATCAAGTCGATATTATTCTAAACTTCAAATAAGTAAATAATGTTTAAAAAAAAAATTATTGAAATAATGTATAAGTCATACCAATTCTTTGTTTTTGTAATTTTTTCTTTTTAACCCTACGTACAATTTCTTCAATCTTCGGCTGCTTTCTTCTACATGGAGGACGACCTTTGCTACGAGCTACCTGTGGACTAATGATTACGGTATTCCCCTCTTTAGGAGGACTGTCCCCATCTTGACTAGTCAAACCGGTTCTAGAAGAGATGTTCACTGTTGTACCAACCCCTCCCTCACTTTCCTTTTGCTCCAATGTTTCCTCATGTCAATCATAAACTCTGTCATCATATTATAATCTTCCTCATTGTTTGATGCCAGGATCCGCTCTGTCGGCATTAAATTAGACAACTTATCAAAGCGTTGTCCTTCAATGTTGGTGCTCCACCTATTATAAGCGACCTTAATTTTTAAATCGACATCATGCACATTCTTCCTCCAACACCGTAAAATGTACTTTTCCGGAACGTGTGAAACCCTTTTATGAATCAACACCATAATGGCATGTCTGCATAAAATCCCCCTGAACTCAAACAAATGACAAGTACAACGAATATTACACGAACTTACATGAAAGTATACTACATGAGGAACACGGCGACTATTATCTCCAAACCAAACATCTTCCCAAACTTGAAACTCCTCGCATGAATCACATTTTTTCAGAAAAGATAACTCACAATAAATCTTCCCAGCAATCTCATCTTGAAGCTCTTTAAACTTTGCAGTTGTGTATGCACTTTGAAATTGTTTCTCAATGGGGTAATTAGTTATGCATGGTATCCAAGATTTAAAAGATCTAAAATCAGTCTCCCTTTCTTTTTCCACTTTAGCTCGCAATGCATTATCATATTGTTCCACAAATTGTTTCAAAGTGGTTTTGGAATTGACATACCCATCAAAAAAATGCATGCATACTTTCACTACGTTGGGTAGTAGACATACCGCCTTGAAAGTATCTTTAAGAAATGCGAGGCACATCGTACTCTTTCTTTGTACAATCCACATAACCATGCATTATCGTGAAGGTTGTGCACATCAACAAATTGGTTCCACCGCTCTTCGAACTCTTCACGCGTAAAGGAATCATACACAACATTTTGCAACTTAAACTTGATAGTTTCATATTCCTTAACCCCCTTAACTTTTCAGGCAGTTTCTTCATTATATGCCACAAACACCACCTATGTCTTGTACCAGGGAAAACAATCTCAATTGCATTTTGCATGGCCTTATCTTGATCAGTGATTATTCCATTAGGAGCGACATCCATGCATTCAAGCCAAGAACGAAATAGCCATACAAATGTCTCAGTGTCCTCATGAGAAATTAACCCACAACCTAACAACGTTGAATGTCCATGATGATCAACCCCCACAAAAGCAGCAAATGGCATGTCATACTTGTTTATCAAATACGTTGTGTCGAAGGTGATAACATCACCGAATTCTTTATATGCACCCTTACATCTAGCATCAACCCATAACACATTCTGTAATCAACTCTCTTCATCTACATCAACATGTACCAGAAATTTGAATTCTCCTTTTGCATTTTACTAAAATACTCAAGTACTGCGGAAGCATCTCCAACTCCAAGTCGTAACTTTCTCACTTTTTCAATGTAGTTCCTACAATCTTTTTCTAGAAACGTCAAATTCTCTACACCTCCTGCCTCAACTGAACATGACTGAAAATTCTTACACGGTCTAATCCCAGCCACATCATTAACTTCAAGTCGCCTTTTCATATAAGGTTGTATCGTTCGGTTAACCTTGAAATATCTTCTTTTTGTCGGACTTGTAAGATCATGGTTATGTTCAAGTACAACTGATTTAATTTCCCATTTGCATTCACCATTCAAAGTGCACTAATCCGACTCTTACAATCGTTTTGGTATGAGTTGTTTTTTCAAGGTATTTCTAGACTTACATCTCTCCTTTCCGAACAAGAACATGCCACTGTCACATATCTCATCTCTCCATCTTCGCCTTTCTTTTGACGTACGTATCATTGCTTCAAATCCTATTTTGTTACCATACCGTTTGTAATACTTCACCAAACTATCAACTGAATCAAATATCATTCCAATATGAGGCTCTACTTCTTCCTCTACACATCCCATATATTCTAATTCATCACGTTCATTTTCCTGATTTAATAGTTTTATAATACATAAAATTAGAACGTACTAATACAACACATCAAAATAAATAAACAATACGATACAATAAATTTACCTCAATATCATTGAAATGAGGCAAATTGGACTCTTCCATATTCTGAGGCAAACTGGACTCTTCCATATTACGAGGCTTGGACTCTTCCATATTCTTTAATCTGATTCATAACAATCAGCAACAAATTTTCTGTATCAGTGTTTTTCTATTGTAACATATATTCAATCCAAAATATAATACAAAACTAAATAAATGCATAAGTTATATCAAAATGTTCACGGTAAAAAACTAAATAAATGTATAAATTATATAAAAATCGTTATTAATCTGCACAAATCTCTCTAATCTCCCTTTGAACAAATGTCTGTAATCTCCCTTTCCTGTATCTCTCTTTCGACTGTAAAAACATAAGCTAAATGAAGTTTGATTGAAATAAACATAGCTTTCGTTATTCACACGGTACCTGGAAAATGAGGAGAAAACGTTTGTATTTGTGGGAAGAAATGGCTGAGGAATGCAGACGCTGAGACGAGGAACAAAAGGCAACGATGAAGCAGGGACGACGAATTTTGGTGCGGGTTTTCCTTCACTTTAGCTCTTCTAATTGGAGAAGCGTATCGGACAAGCTAATATTGGAGAAGCGTATTGGAGAAGCTAATATAAACAAGCGACAAATTTTTTTTAAAAAAATTTTTAATAGCACTATGGACGGGCGTCCATACTTAATGGGCTCGTCCATTCATTATGGGAGCCGTCCATAATGGAACAGGCCGTCCTTTACAAAAGGGCGGCGTCCAGCCATTATGGGAGGCATTGTCCATAATGAATGGAGCGGCGTCCATTAAGTATGGAGCGCCAGTCCACGAATTAATGGGCAGGCCAGTCCATAATGAATGGACGGCCGTCCATAAGGTTAAAAATTGGAAGGTTAACAGAATAACTTTTGGACGGGCGTCCATTACCAGGGAGGGCCGCCCATCCTGAATAAAAGGGCAGGCTGACCGTCCAAAATTTATGGATGGCCGTCCATAATGGAAAAATTTTTTTTCATATTTGGGTGAAGGACGGGCGTCCATTATTAGTGGGCGGCCGTCCAACATTAATGGACGGCCATCCCTACGATTTTACAAATTTTTTTTATTTTAATAGGGACGGGCGTCCATATTATATGGACGCCTGTCCTTCTAATATGGGAGGGCCTTCGTCCATATTTGTGAGGCGTCCAAAATGGTTGGGACCGTCCATAATGGATGGGACGGCCGTCCCTAAACTTTTACAAAATTTTTTATATTATTTTAACAGGGACGGGCGTCCATATTATATGGACGACCGTCCCTCGCATATGGACGCCCGTCCATATTTGATGGACGGCGTCCATATGAGTGACAGGCCGTCCAAATTTGATGGGACGACGTTCACTAGAAAAAAATTATAAATAAATGGGAGAAGGCATTCCACGTCGGCCGGTACAAAAATTTGGTGTAAGAAATTCGGTGTCCGTAGTGTTGTTGTTCACTCAAATCACCCTACTTGACCCGATCCACATTCTGGAAATGTGGAAATTGGAAGATAGTTGAATTTGGGTTTTATCTACTATGAGTCCAGTCTTATAATGACCCCTGATCCAAATTTGTAGCTTTAGACCAATCAAATTTATAGTCCAGTGGGCTTTGGGTCCGATCTATCATCAACTCTTAAAGCCCACAATCTTATCCGCGCAAAACCCACGTGTACGGTCCTCCTACCACTTACAAAAAAAACCTAATTTGTATACATACACTGAAGAATCCCCTTCTTTCATATATAAAGACTCCCAAAAACCCTAATTCCGCCTCAGGGAGTCGTTTGAGCAGCAGAGCTTTAGCATTCTCATCTGAGCCGCGAAGCCACAGACTCCATCAACAAAAATGAAGGTTCTCGATTTCGTGGATAATATCTACAGGGTTTTGAAGTTTATGCTTAATAATACAAATATTCTTTTGAATCTTCTCATACGGTTTCGTTTTGGTTTGTTTCAGTTTAATATTGCAAATCCAACTACTGGATGCCAAAAGAAGCTCGAAATCGACGATGACCAGAAACTGTACGTGTTTTATTTTGTTTTAAAATAGTCTATCTGTTTACATGAAATTAGCAAATTGTGTTACGTTTAGGGATTGTTCTTGTGCTCCATTGTTGTTTTCATTATTATTATTTTTTTCTGTTATTTTTTGCTGAGAAATATTATTTAATTTGTGTTGTGCTAAGATTTTACATGGGTTCTTTTTATTGGTGAAAATGTATATAACATTAGAAAGCAAGAAAATGTTTCTAATACTTTGGTTTTATTCTTGTAATCTATTTTGTGTGTCCTGGTATAGAGAGTTAAATGAATCCAGATCTCATAGCAGACCTGTTTGGTTTACTTGTTAACTGATTGAGTAGGAACTGATGGATTCAGGTTTTCTTTTCTAGTGGGTTTTTCTTTTTCAAATTGTTGTACTTAGCTCTGAAAATGTTTATAACATTAGAAAGCAAGAAAATGTTTCTAATACTTTGGTTTTATTCTTGTAATCTATTTTGTGTGTCCTGGTATAGAGAGTTAAATGAATCCAGATCTCATAGCAGACCTGTTTGGTTTACTTGTTAACTGATTGAGTAGGAACTGATGGATTCAGGTTTTCTTTTCTAGTGGGTTTTTCTTTTTCAAATTGTTGTACTTAGCTCTGAAAATGTTTATCCTTTCTTGATAATAACTTTCCTATTCATACTCCTAAGATTTTAGATATGATTAATATATATTATGAAATGCTTAAGTGTAGAGGATCTTTCTTGCGATGAAGGCTTTTTTTTTTTTTTTCCTTGATTGATCAATTTTGGCTGGGTTTTTGTGCTTTTCTTCTTGTTCTGCTTCCTGAATCTCCTCCTTCATGTCTTTTAGTATGATAAATAATTTATTTTCCATTTCATTTGTACTTGAGTGGGAGACTTAACCGAATTTGGGTGTTATAAATCTGGTTTCACAAGTGACTGACGTCTGCTTGGTGTGTGTGCCAAAAGTTGTTGGTATAGCTTTGGTGCTGCAAATTTTTATTAATAGCTTTCTCATGTTATGCACTGGAACTGTACACTTGCTATTAAATTAATGTTTTAATTTGACTGGATAATTTTCTTAATTAAACACAATTGTGCAGCCGAGCTTTCTTTGACAAGAGAATCTCTCAAGAAGTTAGTGGAGATGCCCTTGGTGAGGTATGGTTTTGTTATTAGACTTTCTAGCTTGGTATTTCTCACCTTTTTCCTTTTCCTTCTACCCAGGGGTTATATCCGTAGCCTTTGCATTGTTCCTATTGTTTATGTTTTCATCTTTTAATTTGTTTGACAGGAGTTTAAGGGCTATGTGTTCAAGATCATGGGTGGCTGTGACAAGCAAGGTTTCCCAATGAAGCAGGGAGTGCTGACTCCTGGCCGTGTTCGTCTTTTGCTCCACAGAGGTTTGTAAAATGTGCTTGCTGTCTTCTTTTTTTGTGTGTGTGTGTGTGTGTGTGTGTGTGTCATGTTTATGTGGCTTTGCACTTGATACATGTTCTGTAGGCTTTTGTATTTCACTTTGGTAATTTGGATATCTAATTTTTTTAGTCTTGTACCTGAATTTTATGTCAATTTGGCAGAGGTGAAACTAAGTTGAAGATTATTTGCTTTTTTGTGCAGGTACCCCTTGCTTCCGTGGATATGGAAGGCGTGATGGAGAGCGTAGGAGAAAGTCTGTGCGTGGATGCATTGTCAGTCAAGATCTGTCAGTGCTGAATTTGGTCATTGTGAAGAAGGGTGCGCAGGACCTACCTGGACTCACTGACACTGAGAAGCCCAGAATGAGAGGTCCAAAGAGAGCATCAAAGATCAGGAAGTTGTTTAACTTGTCCAAGGAGGATGATGTCAGGAAGTATGTTAACACTTATCGTAGGACCTTTACAACCAAAACTGGTGAGTCATATGATCATTTCTGATTGCTGCTACAACCAAATATGGTCAGTTTGTAGTTCATAACTGAAAAAAAATGTGTTCATTTCTGGTTTGCAGGTAAGAAGGTTAGCAAGGCTCCTAAAATTCAGAGGCTGGTAACTCCTTTGACCCTGCAAAGGAAGCGCGCCAGAATTGCTGAAAAGAAGAAGAGAATCGCCAAGGCCAAGACTGATGCTGCCGAATATCAGAGGCTCCTTGCTACCAGGTTGAAGGAGCAGCGTGAGCGCCGCAGTGAGAGTCTGGCAAAGAAAAGATCAAGGCTCTCTGCTGCCTCAAAGCCATCAATTGCTGCTTAGATACAGTACACAGGGGTTGTCTTTTGGTGAATCAAGTAATGTCAGTGCTGGATATCCTTAATAGGTTGAGGTAATTTTTATTGTTGGTTTATTTTGAGAGTACTTGGATGCTAATGGCATGTAACAGGCCGACATTCTGCTATTAGACATTTCAGATTTTGTTTATTTTAATTGTGGGATGTTGAACCATTTAATTGGGTTTCTTATGGTTAGTTCTATTCATTATGGATTTCATTTTTACATTGCTTATCCGGCTTTAACTCTAATTAGCATTTATACTGTTTCGCGGTGTGATACATTTTATGCTGCCAAACTTGTTACTTTATCCATAAAAAAATTGTCACTAAATGTTAGTAGATAATAATTGTAATTAATTTGAACGCATTTTTGTCAATGCTTAAGCAATAGATAAATCATGTCAAAGTAGTAGGTAAATAACCAAATTGTAAGTGGCATTATCCAAGGTTAATAAAAGTACACTTTCAGAAGCAGTGTTTTAAAATCATGTCTGATCGGTTGAACCAGTTCAATCAGGACCTTTCCTATTCATTGGAAACTCTAGAAATTATAACATCAATCCATGAACAATTGAAGATTGTAATGTTTTAAAGATGAATGGCCGGTGAGTGCAATGGTGGTACCAACAGTGATTTTCGGTGAGTGAATCGATTGGAAATCGTAAAACTATGTTGACAAAAAAAGTTCATTGTTGTCGACGATTGGGGAGGCAAACAGGGCGAGTATAAGATGAGTTTTGGTCAGGAGGCTGAGGGAGTGTTTTTCATGGTGATGGAGAGTGTCATCGTCGTCTGAAACAAGCCCTATTTGTCGACGTCGATGGTGGTGTTTGGGGTATTTTTGCAAGATTTTAAACTTATATGAACTTGCAATAATCTTTCAGGTAATTTTTGTTAGATTTCAAACCTTTGAACAGCTGTTTGAGTTAAACCGGTCAATTGGGGGCCCAATCACTTTATCGGGTTTCACCTCGGTTGGGTTTTAAAACACTTCTAAGAAGTATTAAGTTACATTTTCCTTAATGTTATTTCATTGTGAAATTATACTCAGTTTTTTGTCGTTTGATACAAATTACAAAGACTTAAATTATAATCCGATACAAAAGCAAAACATGGACCGAGAAGTGCGGGCCTCAAAAGAGACTAGATGGTA